>CAUOFW020001914.1:71936-91528 GCA_963454935.2 Ilex paraguariensis
GGGTTGGGGGGGGGGGTGTTCTTGAAAAACAGAGGGCAGGGTGTGTGTGTGTGTTTGCAAGAGAGAGAGAGAGCAGTGGGGATTTGGGACCAAAAATTGGGATAGGGTTTAGGGGGATGGGGGATTTGGGTATGCTTTACCTGAGATGGTGGTGGTGGTGGTGCCACTGATGGTGGCGATGGAAGTGGTGTTGTGGGTGTGACTTTGGCGGTGGAAGTTATGCTGTGTTGTGGCTGTGGCAATGCTGGCACTGGAGGAGGTGCTGCTGGTAGTGTAGTTGGCAGTGGCTGTGTGGCTTTTCTGCTGTGGCTGCGGTGGTGCTGTCGCTGGTGGAGGTGCTGCTGCTGGTGGAGTTGGCGGTGGCTTTGTCGCCTCTGCCCTGGCTGTTGAGGGGGAGTTGTAGAGTGCAGGAGGTAGAGAGCCATGAGAGAGGATTAAGTGCCTATGTTTGGTGTTAATTAAATGCCTTCAGGCACGGGTAATTGCTAGTACTTGCATATATAACAAAGTTTATTTCTTGTGTATAAATNTGTTTGGTGTTAATTAAATGCCTTCAGGCACGGGTAATTGCTAGTACTTGCATATATAACAAAGTTTATTTCTTGTGTATAAATTGTGGGCATATTTGTCAACCTCATTAGAGGTGATTGATATTTATGGGTCGTCCTGCTTATAAAAATATTTAACATTTTCAGGGGAAGATCAGAGTGAGGAGTAATTCTACAAGCATACAAATGCTTAGAAGACTTGAAGATTTATTATGTTGTAGGTCTTCAGGAACAAGTATTATTTATAGGTTCAATTATTTTGATAGTAATATTTAAATTTGGAGTTTGTAAACTTACAAGTTTGATTATGACTTATGGTTTGATGATGATGTTGGATGATTTTTGTCATTCCTTTGATATTTGTTAGATATGTAGGATATAGATCTCTTTATTATTTGTCTTTTGTTGTACTTTGAACTCACTCACTATATATGCATAAGATTGGTAGGTTAAGGCTTTGGTGGCCGGTTCATCGCCCACCCTTTCGGTATGGTATGTCTAAGACATAATCAACTTTTGGAAGTTGTCAAATGTTAGCCTGTTGAAGGATTTAAATGTGAGCTCAAGAGATAGTAAATTTGCTGGCCACAAATATGAAATTATTAATCCAGAGGTCCATGAGATAACTTTGTATGACTTCCTTTTAGTTTGCATTGCTCTCAATTTGCATGACGACAAAGCTTGCTGGAACTCAGGGTAGCGCTCTAGATGCTTTGACGGAGGCTTGGCCTAGGAGTCCAAGTCTCTTCGAAAACTCTATATCTATTTTTTCGACTGAGGGACTTTAGGCATGCTGCATGCATGGAACTTATGCCCATCATCTCAGTATCATAGACTTTAGCATTCCCTGCTTCTTTATACCCAATAGCAGATGCAATAAATCCAATTAGTGCAAGAAGCAGGAGATTGGTTTTAGTTATGTTCTATCAATCTATGTATTTACTATAGGATATCAAGGATAAAGGATAAATAAGGGTACCCAAACATAGTGTTAGGCGTCACAGTTTCATAATGAAAAGAGCAATGTTACATGAATTTAAAAATTAGACTTGATAATTTTAATCATTGATTTTATTGTGGGTCCCATCATTTATTGGGATTCACTACCTATTCAATGGTTGAGATTATCAAGTCTAATTTTTAAATCTAGTTTTTAAGTCTATCTAACATTATAAACAGTTCCTGNTACCTATTCAATGGTTGAGATTATCAAGTCTAATTTTTAAATCTAGTTTTTAAGTCTATCTAACATTATAAACAGTTCCTGTCAAGCCAAAATAAAATAATAAATAATAACAAGCCCCCACTTATTTCGTAATTGCATCCTCGTTAAAAATTCAATTTCTGAATACTAAGTGTATAACATGTAGTATTCCAATAGTCATTTTTTCATTAAATTCTAATTGTCATTTTTTGATTCAATATAGAATTCATTACGGAATATAAACAGCCCTCTTGGCACGTCAAAATTGAATATTAAATAATATCAAACTCACTTATATTTATTATTTTTTGTAATTGCTTCCTCATTAAAATTTTAGTTTCTGAATACTAAGGGTTTAATAACAACTACTTTTTCAAAAGTAATTTTTTCATTAAATTAGAACAACCATTTTTTTATTAAATACAGAATTCATTACGGAATATAATCCCTCTGAGACGCCACAATTAAATAATAAATAATATTAAACCCCACTTATATTTATTATTTTTTTGTAATTGGTTCTTCATTAAAAAATCAGTTTTTTAATACTATGGGTATAACAACTACTTTTCAACAATCATTTTTTGATTAAATATAGAATTCATTATGGAATATAAACAATCATTTTACAGTATATCTATATAATAAAATATGAGTATATTTTTATTTTATCCCAGTCATATTTTTCCCCTCAAAACCATCACCGATCACTTACTTCACCCATCATCCCTTTTGTCAGACTAAAACGTCAAATTACATCACTCATTTCTATCATATAATTAATTATTTATATATTTCATCTCTAAAAAATCACACAACTCATTTATATTATTTATTTAATCATTTAATATTTAATTAATTTGTAGTTAATATATTTTTTAAAAAATTTAATATAGTGGGATCGATTTTGTGGACGCTCGAATTTTATATTTTACCGTGTTTTCAGGCACGAGTTATGACTAGTATATCTATATAATAAAACATACAACAACTTGAATTTTTATCTCTTATATATTTTTCACCCTAAAAACATCACATCACTCATTTCTATCACACGTTCAATCATTTAAAATGTGATTAATTTGTAGTTTAATATAATTTTTATTTCAAACATTATCCATATAATGAGATGAATTTAATATAATGGGATGAATTTTTTTAGAAGGTCGAATTTTATTTTTTATCGTGCCTTTAGATACAGGTAATTATAACTTGTATTAAGATATTTTAGAACAGAAATACACATGTTCATATCTTCTATATTATTTTCTATTGCAAAAGGTTTTTGGACAATAGAGAAAGGTATCGCCTGAAACTTCTATTTCATTTGATTGTATAGATCTGAGTGAAATAACAGTCAATTAGGTTAGGGTGTTACATTTTAGGGATGACGTGCTATTACCTTACGCATTGTGTTTCATCTATAAAAGGGCGCGAATCATACTAAAGGATCGACATAATTCACGCTTCACCCTATCTTTTACTTTATCTTTCAGATTTATAATTCCAACAATACATTTGATACAAGATGATACATACGAGTCATCTAATACAGACAACATTTGTCAATTTTTATTTTTATTTTTTTTGGATTTTTAATGGGAAAACAATGCTATTCAAATGGAACAATTTTTTTTGTTTAAAACATAGTGAAACAACGTCATCTCATTATCCAGGGTCTTAAAAAATAAGTCTCCTTTTGTTGTTTGTTCCCTCACATAAGCTAATAATTTGATTGTTAAGAGTGTCTCCTCTTACTCATCTAGCTGTTAGAAGTAGAACTCCCAAAAGTTTGATATTGATGAATTATTTAGCAACTTCAATACTTAGATTGCTTTTTTTTTTTTNGGTCATTTTCTTTTGTAATTTTCCTTATTGCATTATGATGATGATGTTTCCTCAGTGGGGATCATCTTCGGCTGGTCATGCCCCTAGGGATTTTTAGTGTGAATTAGATTCACTAGATCCCTTTTTGGCTAGAGGAGGAGATTATTGGCTTGACGCAGAGCCTCGATTCATTGTTTAGGGGGGGATCTGTTATTGGTAGAATGATTTTTGGGTTTGGCAGAGGACTCATATGAATTCTCTACTATCCCCAGCGGTGGTTTTCCTACTGGTTATGAAAATCGTAATGGATTTACATGTATTTTGCTCATAGTTTGCGTGGAGACCATAAATTATTGAATGAATTAGTAAAATTTTAGCAAGAATCAAAACAATCGTTCTCACAAATAATGCCAATTGATGGAGTTTTTCTGTGTTGAGGTGAATTGTTTGGAGATTTGGGGACCATTCGAGTTTCCACTCAGAGCTTCTAGGCTCTTGGAGGTTGAGTTATCCATTCAATCAGACGAACAACCAATAGACAGAGAATTTATAGTGGTTTACTGGCGCAAAAACTTGGTGAGTCCATTCTAATGGAGTCTCTTGCTCTTGAGAGGTTTTCTATTAATTAGGGGAAAGAGATTGCATAGAGTAGATTCACAGACGATTGCTTGATTTTAAATCCGATGGGCTTGTCCCCTATTTATAGTGTACAATTGTATCGCGTGATCTATGCGATCCTTCTGTAACCAATGTTATCATAGTGTAATCAACACGATTCCCCTTGAGGTGGTTACGATCCATATTCCAAAAATTTTGGTTGTCATGAGTTACATTCCCTAGGCGTGACATAGCCTTCTGGAGGGTGCTAGCTATTGCTGTCATCGCATGTGCGGGGGTCTGAGCTGAGTGATCCGAACTGAGTGGTCCAAACTTAACCTTAACTAATTTTTAGTATCATCATTACTAATCAATGACTTTATAGTTCAAAACAAAATTTATGAATCGTAAGTATTTTCATTATGATATCAAAAATTTACTTTTCGAAACTAAATTGTAATCATAATATCAAAATTTACTTTTTAAAACTATATTGTAGTCATACCAAAATCTATACTACTTAGAAATATCAGTATCTGCGAAAACTTTTGATTTNAATCATAATATCAAAATTTACTTTTTAAAACTATATTGTAGTCATACCAAAATCTATACTACTTAGAAATATCAGTATCTGCGAAAACTTTTGATTTCATATTTCACCCCTAATTATTACCTTAAAGACAATTATGCCCACAAAATAATAGCTAGATAAATTTATATCTATGACTTTCAAATTTTTTGCTAGATAAATTTTATCACTAATATTCCAAAATTTTTGTTAAATAAACTTTATAACTATATATTAGCTAGATAAATTTTATCTCTATGACTTCTAAAATTTTTGTTAGATAAAACTTTATCGCTATGACTTGTCAGTACATTCTTCTTTTTCATTCAATTGACAAACTCAATTAGAATTCTAATACCATGGAAAAAAAATTGCTATTTTTTAGGTGATAAACATAACCATCGAAAATTCATTATTCATTGGTATATTATAAAATATTAGAAGAGTAAAAAGTCAAAACCATTTATTTTTCTTTCTTTTATACATGTTAGACTTCTAAAATGTTTTGAACTCTTTTATTGGAAGTATATAGGTAGATAGACTCTTATCTCTCCAGTAACACTATTAAAGTATTTGACCTTATATTGTTGTAGTAAATTTTTTCTTCAAAATCTATTAAAATTAGTGGTCTTACATCTCTATTCCCTTAACGTTAACACATATTATGATTGTGCAGATNAATTTTTTCTTCAAAATCTATTAAAATTAGTGGTCTTACATCTCTATTCCCTTAATGTTAACACATATTATGATTGTGCAGATTGGTGGGTCGATGATGCTTGGTGTCCTCAACCTGTAAGCTTTTTTTTTTTCCTCTCTCAGAACATGCCTATAGTTGATATAGTATTTTTTTTACTTTATTTTCCATCTATTTGGGTATAGTCATTGCATAAATGCTCTGTCTACCTTGCAGCAATTTTTGGAATTGGAACTAAAATTAGTTTGTGTTCGATTGAATTGATGTTCCCATCAAAGTGATAAAAATGCCAAAAAAAATGTACTTTCATGGAATGAAAAGCTTAATATGTGCCGGAGATTAAACTAATATTCTAATATTTAATTGTTTATTATTAGTAGACTGGTAGTGTTTTAGGAGTTGTTATTATATTATAAGTAGAATTAGTTTTGTTACCACACTTCTTGAATTCATGTGGTGGTGGAATAATTTTAGATTAGTAAAATATATTTANCTTGAATTCATGTGGTGGTGGAATAATTTTAGATTAGTAAAATATATTTAGGAATTTTCGTAGTCTTGTGTTGTAATACCAGAAAGTCTTATTGAATTTAAGAAGCCATTGAATGCNAATTTTTTCTTCAAAATCTATTAAAATTAGTGGTCTTACATCTCTATTCCCTTAACGTTAACACATATTATGATTGTGCAGATTGGTGGGTCGATGGTGCTTAGTGTCCTCAACCTGTAAGTTTTTTTTTTTTCTCTCTCAAAACATGTCTATTGTTGATATGGTATTTTTTTTACTTTGTTTTCCATCTATTTGGGTATAGTCATTGCATAAATGCTCTGTCTACCTTGCAGCAGTTTTTGGAATTGGAACTAAAATTAGTTTGTGTTCGATTGAATTGATGTTCCCATCAAAGTGATAAAAATGCCAAAAAAATGTACTTTCATGGAATGAAAAGCTTAATATGTGCCGGAGATTAAACTAATATTCTAATATTTAATTGTTTATTATTAGTANAAAAAAATGTACTTTCATGGAATGAAAAGCTTAATATGTGCCGGAGATTAAACTAATATTCTAATATTTAATTGTTTATTATTAGTAGACTGGTAGTGTTTTAGGAGTTGTTATTATATTATAAGTAGAATTAGTTTTGTTACCACACTTTTTGAATTCATGTGGTGGTGGAATAATTTTAGATTAGTAAAATATATTTAGGAATTTTCTTAGTCTTGTGTTGTAATACCAGAAAGTCTTATTGAATTTAAGAAGCCATTGAATGCATATATCAATAACATTTTGCTTCGTCATCTTCATACACTTCGTANTAGTCTTGTGTTGTAATACCAGAAAGTCTTATTGAATTTAAGAAGCCATTGAATGCATATATCAATAACATTTTGCTTCGTCATCTTCATACACTTCGTATTTCTAAAAACTATAATCAAAATTTTATGATCTAATTTTTTTCATGTGTAATGCACGTGTGCATTACTAGTAAAATAAAAGCTTGTATTGAAAATGCTCCATAAAACCATAGAATTTTTTATTTAGGGTGCTTTTAATCTACATAACAAAGTAAGTAACTAATAGTAAGTGACTATTTCCCTATAAGTTTTTATCACCAAGCTTAGTGGATATATATTTCATCAATAAATTTTGTTTTAAAGCCCCCACATTTGGATTCTAGGAGTATGGATGGCCTGGCCTCATAACGAAAATTTCATGTTTTTTGAGAGGAGATCGATTTTTACCCCTAAAGCATTATTACATATTTGGATATATATACCAGTGTGAGAATTTGTCGAATTTTAGAATAGTTGTTTTATGTATGCAATATTAAAAGATGGATATGTGTAATATTTATTTTTATTAATAGGATGGGTTAATCCCAACCAAACTAGGTAATGATCTTTGGAGGGAAACCACTTGATGCAAATGATATTGAATAGTAGTCAATCGGTACTAGACTAGTAATGAGCGTTGGAGAGAAATCACTTTGATGCAAATGACATTGAATACTAGTTAAGTATTCGATCAGCCCACATGTGCATCTTAATAAACACCANAATAGTAGTCAATCGGTACTAGACTAGTAATGAGCGTTGGAGAGAAATCACTTTGATGCAAATGACATTGAATACTAGTTAAGTATTCGATCAGCCCACATGTGCATCTTAATAAACACCAAACATAATATCCACATTTTTTAAATGAAAACATAGCTTTATGCTCTATTTGGCATAAATGATGAAAAGTAGAAGGAATGAAAAGTAAGAAGGATACATTTTATATCATTCAAGGAAGGAAAGTAGAAATGATACACTTTTTTTTTTGTATTTGGTAGGATAGATGAAAAATAAAAATAATTAATTTTTTTATGCTTGGTNCAAACATAATATCCACATTTTTTAAATGAAAACATAGCTTTATGCTCTATTTGGCACGAATGATGAAAAGTAGAAGGAATGAAAAGTAAGAAGGATACATTTTATATCATTCAAGGAAGGAAAGCAGAAATGATACACTTTCTTTTCTTTGTATTTGGTAGGATAGATGAAAAATAAAAATAATTAATTTTTTTATGCTTGATAAAATGGAAAAAAATATTTTTTTATTTTTTATTTTATTTTTTTAAACAAAGTATAAATACATATTTTATCATTGTATTAATAAATGATATTAATGTATACATAATATATGTATATATCAAATGATATTTAGACAAATAAAATACATTTCAACACAGATAATTAATTTTTTATCCACTTTCCTTTCAATTTTGAAGGGATTAATTTTGGTGAGTTGAAAGAAAAACTTATTCATCTATCTTATTTTTCTTCCTTACCAAAGATGATGTTTTATCTATCTCTCNATATATGTATATATCAAATGATATTTAGACAAATAAAATACATTTCAACACAGATAATTAATTTTTCATCCACTTTCCTTTCAATTTTGAAGGGATTAATTTTGGTGAGTTGAAAGAAAAACTTATTCATCTATCCTATTTTTCTTCTTTACCAAAGATGATGTTTTATCTATCTCCCAAATTTTCCATCATACTAAATAGAGCACTAAATATTTTCTTATGATTTTGCATGAAATATTAATATTTGCTAATAATTAAGACTATGTGGTTACTCAAACTTACTTAGTTTTAGGGGTGTTTAAATTTTCAATTACCACAAATTCCAACCTTATCCTACTTTACCCGACTCTATTGATCGACTACCCGAAAGAATTGTGTAGGCAAACAAAAAAGTTTTTGATATTCCGTTAAAAATGGAGTAAGAATGTAGAATACCTATAAAATTTCAGTATTCCTATCTTAACCTACCCATATAAGCAATGCTATTGAACAAAAATCCCACCCAGAGTAGCAAATTATGACACAACCAACAAAAACAACAATTTATCTTAACCTATGGGTAGGTTAAGATAAAATTCCAGTATTTCTATCTTAAAAAAGTATAAATGCATATTTTATACGCAATGTTATTGAGATCTAATTTACTAACATAATTTGTTAATCTAATTCACTGTGACATTTGAATTTACTGTAAATTTCAGCAAACATTAGAACTTGATGTTGATTTAATGATTCCTATGAAGCCACATCATTATATCAGTAAATTAAGTGAGTATTTTAGGTCCAAATAACATTATTCTCTCTCTATCTCTTTATATATATATATATGTTAATATCTAAAAATTAAAATCTAAAAATCTAGAAACCCAATATTTTATTGATGTTTATGACTTTTTTATATATGATTTACTAATGTTTATGATTTTCTTGTTGTATTTTACTGTAATTGTTTATGTATTATTAAATTTATTGCGTTTTCTTTAGTGTTATTAGTTTATTGTGTTAGTTAATTAGTACATGTTATTTAATTAAATTGTTAAAATGATCAAAAAATAAATAATTAAAAAATATGCGTTCACTTGATTTCTTAACCAACTTTCAATTTGATTGTTTTGGACGGAATTCGGATAACAATAGTATACTTGATTGAATAGAATAGACCAAAAAAAAAAATTTCCACAAAATATTAGGTAAGAAGGTAAAATACCACAATTCCTACTCAAAAAATAGGGTGAACACCCTACTTAGTTTCATCAAAGACTTTTATCAATTATTTACTTTCCAATCTTTGACGAAAAGTATCCCCATTTATGTTTTGTAAGTGTTGGGCAATCTTACCTAATAACGCGTTTCGTTAGGTATTTGTTAATTGTCATTCTATTTTATTATTATAAATCTTTGCTTTGATAGTAAATTAGTTTAATTAACAAGGACAAATATGTAATTGCGTAGTCGTCAAGATTCAAAGAATTAAAGTTGACGTGACACTCAGGAGTATTCGATTCCCCATAAGTTGTGCAAGGAGGCGATACTTTTGATGGGAAGGCTGGATTTAATGTTAATAGACAATTTTTTTATGGCTATTATTGGAATTATGTATTTAATGAAATTAATGTTGCCCGCCGCACGAGGACCTCTCAACGTATCGAACCTATCCAAACGGACACCACTAACAATGAATTACCAAAATTATCCTTAAAATGACAGTTAAACTAACACTGACAATCCGTCGAAGTTGTAGTCACGTGTTTCATATTCCTCTAAATTTTATCGAAAAATCACGGGATAACGTCAATGGCTGATATTTGAATTTAAGACATGGCTACGAGCCTATGACACAACCAACAAAAACAACAATTTGGGATCCTACAAAAAAATAATCTAGATTTAAAATTGGATTATTTGCTATAATTAACCATAAAAATAAATAAATAATAAGATGATTTGTCAAGTGTGTAAATTTATTTGTTTAGTTTCAAAATTTTGATTCATGAGTGATATGAGTCAATTCAAATATAAAAAATTAAATAGGTCAAATTAAGGTTAATATTAATCGGCACAAACTTATAACAACACAATCCAATCACATCTTGCCATAAGTCACTCCTAAACAGAACCATCAATCACCATTTTGAAGGAAAACACAAAACTCAACTTTACAAATAATACCCATCACATTCCAACTGGCAGAACACACCCACTTTGTTTTATTTGATTCTCTTTTTTTCAATTAAAGAGAGTATCAATACTTGAAAAAGAAATAATCAATTAAAGAGAGCATCTATTAAAAAAGGTGTTTGGTCTAGTGGTATGGTTCTTGCTTCGGGTGCGAGACGCCGTAAACTTGATTCTCACAACACCCTTATAATTTTGGCTTTTCTTTTACTTACCCCAACAAAAAAAGAGTATCAATTGTGAAAATTTGGTTTTAAATGAAAATTATTCATGAAAGTCTTCAAATATAGCTTGCGAGTATTTTTTTTTTTTTTGAAAAAGTATTTTGGAAATCAGCAGTTGAACATATGACCAGACCCTATTATAAAATAGGGAAAACGAACCACATGTCCACATTCAGGTCCTTTTTAGGTTTTAAACCTAACTTGAATAGTTTTAAGGTCAAAATTCATAAAAGTTACACTCAAAAAATCTCTTAGGAGATTACTTAAATCTTTGATTTCAGGAAGGCAAAACCTTCATAAGGTAAGGAGTACCATTAGACCAAATACACATTGAAATATAACCAAATTAATTAAACAAACTTCTAAAATTAAACTAGACTTGGACTTAAATTTCATAAGCCCAAATAATAAAGACCCATATTTAATTAAACAAGCTTCTAATTAAGAATGACTTAAATTTCATCAGCCCAAATTAAACAGAGTTTTAAAGGTAACTTAAATTGGACTTAAATTCATAAATCAAATAAATCCCATAAATTTATACAAAAATGGGTGGCCCACTACCTAAGGTCCATATGAGGGTGTTCAGATAAAATACTCTTGTATAAATAACTACTCTTAACACTATAAATAAAGATTTAGGAGAAGTCAAGAGGAGGCCAAAGAGAAGAAACGAAGTCAATGAGGAGACAAGGGGGACGGAAGATCAAGAAAACTCTGACGGAGTACATCTTAGGAGAAGAAGAGAAGATCAACAATAAAATTCTGTCGAAGTCTATCCTCAACTGAGGTCTTGCAAATCCATCTCTAAGAAAAAGAAAACCATCAAAGTCCTTCTTTAAAATATTCAAATCATCTTCAAGCCATTCAGCACGAAGAACGGTGAGAATATTCAACAAAGTCAAGTCAAATATCGAAGAACGAGATTCACATAAATCTGACCATCTTCTTCAACAAATCCATCAAATCAAAGATCTAAGAAAGAGAGCCACGTCAATCCAACTCTCATTTTCAACAAATCTATCGAAGCATCACTAAATCCAAGATTGATGAACATGCTGATCAAGCCTTGTCTTCACAAAATCCACCAAATCAAAGATTGAGAAACACGTCGATTAGGGCTTCATCATCATCAAATCACTGAGAATCAGAGAAAAGTACACGTGATAAGCATGCCGAAGTGAGTCAACACCACTTTAATAAATTAAGTCAAATCATTCCACAATTGTAATTTTGACATTATTTTTGTGTTAATTTAAATACGAAATTTGTCGTTAGAATGTGTTTTACAAGTGGACCATTTTGAGTAATAATTTTGATTTTATTATATTAAATTTTTTGAAATAATCAAATAATAAGAGTAACATGTATATACTTATGGGTAAAGGTGTATACAATAAAACTAACGTATAACTATGTTTTATAGTTTTTTATTTTCTTTTTCTGAACTAAGTATATCACTTTATTATTGCTGCACTAAACACTTAGTTCATTTAAATTATAACTTTATTATTGCTGCACTAAACACTTAGTTCATTTAAATTTTAATAAACCTAATATGATCTAATATTATTATATCACAAAATTTAACTATTTTTTGTTAAGAAGCAGATCGCAACAATTTTATCATTATAGACATTGTAATTCCACGTATTTTTAAGAAACATTCTAATTGTAGTTTCTAGACATAAACACATGAAAAATCTATTTCGAGAAACAATAACTATTAAATCCCACTAGAAAATAGGTTAGTGAAAGAACCATAAGTAATGCAAGCATAAATTAATTAAAGGCTCAAGAGAAGGCAACAAAATCGCATTGGCTAAAGGATTCTGGATATAATGAAGTATATGTTGGATCAAAATAGGTTTTTTTAAGGGTAAAAATTGATTTTTTTGTTAACTTTGAGTCTAAATTAAAGTAGGACTTGCTTATTGTTTCGAGTAAATTTTCATGAGTTCGTGTTCTATTTCGTGAGGAGAATAACGTCATGTATTCACTTGTTCAAATTGAGTAATAAATGAATGAGAAAATAGACTTCAAAGTGGCTTATTTGACTTGTGAAAATAGAGGTTGTATAACGTTAGATTTGACACAAATCTCATATTAATTGAGGAAAAAATTCTACTTGTGCATATATATATATATTAGTTGTTGAACACGTGCTTTGTACGTGGACCATTTCAAATTAGTTTTAACCAACCCACTGAAAAGCATTTCGTCGTAATAACAGTGAAGACCTTAAAATGGAACATGCAGGGATTGAAGGGAATTTCTAGGCAGATTGCATACAAGGCATATATCAAAAAGGTATATTTCATGGTTTGACAAATAATTGCCCCCCCCCCCCCCTCTCCTCTCTATTTTTTTGTAAAGACAACCTCATTATCAAATATTCAATCAATAATTTGATGAAGCTATACAAGGTACAAAAGTAAAAACAAGAAGGATGACAGAAAGCAATATCTTACATTGAAGGCAAAGATGAAAACTGTGTACTCTACTTTGATAATATAGATATAAACGCTCTCATCCATATTCATGAGATGCTTTTGAACCCTTTCAAGATGTTTTAAAACAAAACATAAACAAATAAATTACACAATCATAGAAAATAAGCTCTTTACAAATGTGATTATCCTTAATAAGTGGCTATAGCCATTGGGAAGCGGCTTTACCTTCACCACCTTCCTCGCTATAGCCATAGCAAAAATCACCCTATTTAAACAACTCGTTTACTACGGTCCTGAGTACCAAAATTTTTCTTTTTTCAATTGGCAAGTAATTATCCTTAATATTTCTCACTTGTAACCTAAAATGTTACTTCATAGTTATTGCTCCAAACTAACTCCTATGCGAGTTCTGTTGTCTAAAACCACTTTGTTTGCTGACAACAGGGGTGTAGTCAGAAAAATACTTTAGGGTGTGCACATTAATAAATTTTAATTATTTTTTTATCAATGTTACCAATGACTTAATTCAATGTAACTGTTATTTTAGTTATAAATTTCAATGTTAGATGAAGTCTACTTTCAATCAAAGGGGTGCATTGAATTATATCATCAAATTAAATCTAAATAACATTTTTTTATTTTTTTTTCAATTGATCATAGAAGTTCATAAATTCATATTTACTATAATTATGCGTAAAAATTCAATAAACATAAAAGGTTAAAAATGCATGAAATGAACAAACAAAAAATAAAAGTAAATTAATTAAAACTTCGTATGAAACTAATTATTATCATTTTACAATTAAATCTGATTATTGTTTATCATTTAAAAGAATTACAAATCAATGATATCATTAAATACTTTTTTTTATATACAAAATGGTAATAACAGTATTTCATTTATTACCATGTAATTTATTACATTATGACGCTCATTTCTATACAATAATAAAATAATCCTATAATTTAGAAAAATGAACGTGATATGCCTAAAAATTATTCGGACATGTCTGTGTCTAAAAAATTAAGAATGCATTTAATTTGAAATTTAATTTTATATGTTGACCAAAAAAAATTCAAAATTTAATTGGTAGGAACCCAATGGTTTGTGACCATTGGATGAATAGTAGACTTTATTAAATGTAAGGACTCACTATTAGATTTAATATCATAATGTATTAGTTCCAATAACATTATTTAAAAATTAATTAGTATTTAAGGCCTATCTAAATCGATATCACAATAATAAGGTAGACGCAATTAAATATGTCTAAATTTTATTTTAAAAAATATATATTTATTGAAAAAATTGAGGGTGGGCACAATTAAATGTATCTATATTTTATTTAAAAAAATATATGTTTAATGTCAAACAAAAAAATTTGAGGGGGCACGTGTCCACCCTGGCCCAAGGGTAGCTCCGCCCCTGGCTGACAAAATTACCTGAACTATTTCAAGCTTCCAAAAGTAACAACTATTAGATAAGAATCGTTCTTGGGAAAATAACAGTCATTAGGCTCTTGAAACACTAACTGTAAAACAACTTTTATAGGCATAACAATGAACGAAAGATCAAAAGTGTGGTCATATTGACAGGTCGTCACCTCCATTCACCAATTATAAATAACTTCACAAGTTTATTAAGTCTTTTGTTAATAATTTTATAACAATTAGAAATATGTACACAGAACACCAGAATTCCACCACAATATAAGATCAATAGCTATAAAGTGCCACACCAGTTATAAATATAAAATATTAATTTTTAAGTCTCTAAGCATCAATTATGGTTTGTTCAGTTCAAGGCCACTTCTGCTCAAGGCATTTCATAATCAGGAACAAATACAATACCCTCTAATGTTTGTCCGTGGCATCATATTCCGAGTGCTGTGGCATGACAGGAAAATTTTCTCAAGAAGTATCATGAAGAACCAAGTATAATAATTCTCTTGAACCAAGCAAAATTGGTTGTCTCACAAATGTTGGTACTTGAACACAATCAAACTGCACTGACATCAAGAAATTGTGAGTTAGAAGCAAAAATTAATACAACATGAAAACTTCACAACCCAAAAGACTCATCAAACTTCGGAATTTTGATATTTAATCAAGGAAGCATAAACTAAGATAATCCCTGCATGATTTTCGAGCAAGAAAACTAAAGCACAAATTAGAATTGGTGAGTTTTTTAGTCAGTTATGCTCCAACAATGTCCATAAAAACATCAAAGATAAATAAAATAGGACTACCCAACTGGAAGGAAGACCACAACCATGTAAATTCGAGAACACATCAGGTATTCTCTGCAATGACAAGCCACACAAAGGACATTTATAAAGACCAACGGCGAACCCAAACAAACTTTTAAGAAAAATAAAAATTTTCTTAAGATAAAAAAAAGAAATTATTTTAAACTTATCGTACTTGGTTGTCTCACAAATGTTGGTACTTGAACACAATCAAACTGCACTCACATAAACAAATTGTGAGCTAGAAGCAAAAATTAATACAACATGAAAACTTCACAACCCAAAAGACTCATCAAACTTCTTAATTTTGATATTTAATCAAGGAAACATAAACTAAGATAATCCCTGCATGATTTTTGAGCAAGAAAACTGAAGCACGAATTAGAATTGGTAGTTTTTCAGTCTGTTATGCTCCAACAATGTCCATAAAAATATCAAAATAAATAAAATGGGACTACCCAACTGGAAGGACAACCACAACCATGCAAATTCAAGAACAGGTTAGGTATTCTTTGCAATGACAAGCCACACAAAGGACATTTATAAAGACCAACGGCAAACCCCTGCAAACTTTTAAGAAAAATGAAAATTTTCTTAAGATAAAAAAAAAAGGAAATTATTTTAAACTTACCTTACTTGGGATTGATCGGCCATGAAACACAGTATCTTTAGGCACTGTTCCAGGGAAGGATTGCTGGGAATGTACATATATGGAGTAAAACGCCCACGCTCTTTGAAAAATTTCTCTTATTTAATATGTTTTTTTGTTGACTTCTTACATTGAAATTCTAATGATTTTATTAAAGAACGAGGGATTTAATGAAAATTGTGCTTGTTACTGGTCAACAACTAGTCCTCCTACTCAAAACCTAGAGTTAAGAAAAATATAATTAACAAAACATTTGGTCCTGTTGTAATTTGGTAGGGTATTATATTTAGAGTAATGCTATTAAATTTAAATGAAATTCAAAAAGTTGCAATTTAAATGCATATCATCCTTAGATGAGTGGGTTCTATCAATTTTTTCTGTGGGTTCCACTCATCCGAGGGATGATATACATTTGAGTTTCAACTTTTGAATTTCATTTGGATTATATTGTATTTTTCTTATATTTAAGGGCGTGAAATGGTTTTGGGATATTCATTGAGGCAAAAAAAATAAATTTAAATATGGATTGAATATTATAAGGTTCTATGACATATTCTCTACTTTATTACGTGAAGCAAGAGTTGTAAAGATGGATTCATGTAGGGATGGATCTAAGAATTCAGGTTGACTTATAATTTTTCAAAAAATTCTAGAAGGAATGAACAGTAACCCAAAATTTTCCTCTAACCTCTCTTTCGAGCTTTGAAACCTTCTCCATTAACGCCTGCTGCTGGTTCCTCCTTTCCGTAGCCGCCTCCAACAATCCTGCATCTCTAAATCGTAAATGGAGTTTTTTTAAAACCTTAGAAAAAGCCTAATTTTTACGATAAAAATTTAGCAAAAGTAACCGGAGGTCAACGGAATATCTGAAACTCCGGCGAGGGAATATACAAAGCACAAAATTCCCCTAGGGAAGAAAATTCGGGAGAGAGAAATGGAGAGGGGGACAGTGAAGGGAGGGGACATGACTGTGCTCTTGGTGGAGATATATATATATCTTCCTAGTGGATGCACAACTTGGAACATCAGCTCTTTTTTTTTTTTCCGTTTGGTTGATGCACATGAACCTAAATAAATGTAAACATACCCAAAAATCCTACTAATTGAAAACTCTATCCTTGTATGACCCAAAAGTTGTAAACAAATCAAAGTGGTTTTGAAACAGAAAAAATAATCTATGGTAAGAAATTGAAAGAAAAATCAGAACATGAGAACATGAGATCAAACCTCGACTGTTGGATTGCCTCTAATGTCAAAAATCTGAAGTGCCATCACAAACTGGATCGTGACCATAATGTTAGTTCAAATCTGGTACTGGCTTATAGAGAGGGGGACGGAGAGGGGGCATGACAGTTTGTTTGAGAGAGGAAATAGGGAGAGAAAGTAGGGAGAGAGAGGTTAACGGCTGGAAAGTGATTAGAGGTGTTGATTAGGGTTAGTGTGCAATTAACTCTAAGGATAGAGATGACATAGTTGTACCGATAGAGAGTAAAAGTGGAAAAAAAATATTTTTCATGTATGTTGACTTTTTAAAGTAGTATAGATATATTAAGTTTGTTCTGGGTTGGGTCTCCAGGGGTACAACACCTTTATGAGTGGAGCGAGCGTTTGTCGGTTTGACCACACATGCATTGCCCACCCGCCTCACCACACCCACGGCTGCGCTTGGCCCACTTACAAGTTATCAGTTCGACCACACACGCGCTGCCCATCTGCCTCGCCACGACCACGATCACGACCCGGCCCGGCTAAGGTGAGCATGGGTGAGATTTAGACCAATCCTTATATTTTTTGAGAAAATTTGTTGAATAAATTAGGTGTAAATTTCTGAACCCAAAATTTAATTTCAGTACCCTTCGGATTTGAATTTGCACTAGTTTGGATTTTTTCTTCCCTCCAGCCTGAATTTTGAGTTGTGTCTATTCATAGAAGAATAGTTATTCAAAAGTGTCTTCTGGGTAATGTCTGTTCGCATGGTGGTTATCCTGAATAGTCACCAGTTTGTCTATATAAACTTAGGCTCATTACCATTCTGCATCAATCAATTTTCGGTATTAATGCAGTCATTAATACATTACATTTTCGGCATTTAAGGCAGTTTGCATATCAGGGAGTACACAACATAATTTTTTGGTTCGCTGGGCGAGTAGATTGAAGTGCTACTTCTATTCATGTGAAGATCATTGTATCATAGGAGGCAGACGATTTGATTTCCATAAGTATCAAGTGTAGAGACAAAATATGTCTTAAGAACATAGTGTTAAATACTAGCTTTGATTTGTAGAAAGTTCAATAACAGTTCATGATCTGCAAACGAGTTAGTTTATAGATTTGTTTAATTACAGATTTATGTGCAACTGTTTCGTCATACTTATAACTGTTTCGTTCAGACTTGTTACTGTTTTTTTCTTGTAACTGTTTTATTCTAAATTAAATGATATAAATAAGAGATTTTAATAAATGATTTTATTATATTGGAAAAACACAAACAATAGTATATTCGAAGATGTTAACGTACGTAACTAAATAACTGGGCATGATCTGAGATTTTATTAAAATGCAACAATGCTTAAAAACATGAGTTGGTGGACAAATATCCTTTTTCAGTTTATTATCCTAGGTTTAAAGGATGCTGGTAGTCATTCTTCTCTAAGAGTAGTTGTAACTATAAATTTCTTGAGCCGTTAATGTACACTGGTTACAAAAGAATTAGAAACCACACTTATATAAACAATTGAATATGATGACGTATTTCAACGTGGATGAACAAAAGGTGCAAGTAATGTGAGATGAGCGTGGATCAGAGCTTCAAGGCTCGTATTTGATGATGCAATCAAATATTGAAGGGATTAAATGGGTGTACACAGTAAAAAGAGCTCGGCTAGTCCACTCTTTAANATCCTCTCGTGGTTATCCAGTTGTTATCTTGCCTTAAGAGACACTCGGCCCTTACCCTCTGACCTCTGCTAATGTGTCTGACCTCCTGAGCTTAGCACTTGAAATTTATTTTAGGTATCATCAGTTGCCCCCTAACTCTTGGTCAAGTTGGCTTGGGCGAGGGCTGAACCTGCTTGAATTGATGAGGGTGGAACAAATGACCCAAGCTGAGCCCATGTCTTTTCCTGATCTCATGACGCCAGATAATCTGTTCTTGTTTAGCGTCGCTGCAGCTGAATGGGACTTTCTTTTTTTTTCCTNTTCCTGATCTCATGACGCCAGATAATCTGTTCTTGTTTAGCGTCGCTGCAGCTGAACGGGACTTTCTTTTTTTTTCCTGAATCTGATCTCTCTTCTACCGGGTCTGATGAGAGCGAGGATGCTGGGACTCATATCAAGAAACGCAAGAGGGATGGTTAATCCTTTCCTTCATCTAGATCTTTCCTGGGGGAAGTTCTGTTTTTCTCTGCTGGGCAAGAATTGATGGATCTACTGTCAGCGACTGAGAAGGAGAGAGATGAGCTGATGGAGGAGAACCTGCATTTGAAAGAGAGGATAGCCGAACTGCAAGGACGACTAGGAATTTTGCTTTGATTG
>CAUOFW020001914.1:93294-116895 GCA_963454935.2 Ilex paraguariensis
GCTCTTTTTATGAACTAATGAATTCGTCTTGAGCTCCTAAGCTCTTTTTATGAACTAATAAGTTCATCGTGAGCTCTAAGGCTCTTATTACGGACTAATGAGTTCGTCGTGAGCTCCCAGACTCTTTTTATGAACTAACGAGTTCGTCGTGAGCTTCCGAGCTCTTTTTTTGAATTAATGAGTTCGTCGTGAGCTCTCGAACTTTTTTTATGAACTAACGAGTTCGTCGTGAGCTCCCAAGATCTTTTTATGAATTAATGAGTTCATCGTGAGCTTTCGAGCTCATTTTATGAACTAACGAGTTCGTTGTGAGCTCCTAAGCTCTTTTNGATGAGAGCGAGGATGCTGGGACTCATATCAAGAAACGCAAGAGGGATGGTTAATCCTTTCCTTCATCTAGATCTTTCCTGGGGGAAGTTCTGTTTTTCTCTGCTGGGCAAGAATTGATGGATCTACTGTCAGCGACTGAGAAGGAGAGAGATGAGCTGATGGAGGAGAACCTGCATTTGAAAGAGAGGATAGCCGAACTGCAAGGACGACTAGGAATTTTGCTTTGATTGGTTTTTTTTGTAATCTTTGATATTCTTGAAACCTTGATTTTCCCTTTCCATGTTTGCCGCTTCTTATACACAATTTGTGGCTTTGAGAATCTGGCAGCTGATCTTCCATGTCGTTTCCTGGCTTGTGGACCAAAGACCCCCATTTTTCCTTTTTGTAATGGATAGAAGCTGTGGAGCTTTCCCTCTACTCTACGTGCTACAGGTCTTGCTTTTAGTTCTTCTGGATCGGGAAGCGCATTCTGAGCTGTTGCGTTTGCTTTAGGGACAGAAGAACTCGTCCTGAGCTACTGAGCTATTTTTATGAACTGATAAGTTTAACGTGAGTTCCAGGGCTCTTTTTATGAACCAACAAGTTCATCGTGAGCTCTAAGGCTCTTATTACGGACTAACGAGTTCACCGTGAGCTCTAGGGCTCTTTTTATGAATTAACGAGTTCATCGTGAGCTCTAAGGCTCTTTTTATGAACTAACGAGTTCGCCATGAGTTCCAGGGCTCTTTTTATGGACTAATGAGTTCGTCGTAAGCTTCCGAGCTCTTTTTATGAACTAACGAGTTCCTCGTGAGCTCCAGGGCTCTTTTTATGAACTACCGAGTTTATCGTGAGCTCTAAGGCTATTTTTTATGAACTAACAAATTCGTCGTGAGCTTTAGGACTCTTTTTATGGACTAATGAGTTTGTCGTGAGCTCCCGAGCTCTTTTTATGAACTAACGAGTTCATCGTGAGGTCCAGGGCTCTTTTTATGATGGAGGACATGCCGAGATACTTACCTCGACTGCAACTCTGGATGAGGTGGTCCCAAGCGATCTCTGATGTCTCCCCTTCTTCGTTGACTTCCCTGANGGAGGAGAACCTGCATTTGAAAGAGAGGATAGCCGAACTGCAAGGACGACTAGGAATTTTGCTTTGATTGGTTTTTTTTGTAATCTTTGATATNGACTTCCCTGAGAAGGCCGAGGTGTGGTTGCTCCCTAGGTGGTGGCTTGTTCTAGCCTTTTTGAGCCTGTCGCGCCTTTTGTGGGCGTTGTAAGAGTTTTAAGAGTTCTTCGTTTTGTTTTAGCAAGCGTTGATTGACGAGGCGAAGAGTCTCCATCTCGTTATTCATGNATTTGAAAGAGAGGATAGCCGAACTGCAAGGACGACTAGGAATTTTGCTTTGATTGTTTTTTTTTTGTAATCTTTGATATTCTTGAAACCTTGATTTTCCCTTTCCATGTTTGCCGCTTCTTATATACAATTTGTGACTTTGAGAATCTGGCAGCTGATCTTCCATGTCGTTTCCTGGCTTGTGGACCAAAGACCCCCATTTTTCCTTTTTGTAATGGATAGAAGCTGTGGAGCTTTCCCTCTACTCTACGTGCTACAGGTCTTGCTTTTAGTTCTTCTGGATCGGGAAGCGCATTCTGAGCTGTTGCGTTTGCTTTAGGGACAGAAGAACTCGTCCTGAGCTACTGAGCTATTTTTATGAACTGATAAGTTTAACGTGAGTTCCAGGGCTCTTTTTATGAACCAACAAGTTCATCGTGAGCTCTAAGGCTCTTATTACGGACTAACGAGTTCACCGTGAGCTCTAGGGCTCTTTTTATGAATTAACGAGTTCATCGTGAGCTCTAAGGCTCTTTTTATGAACTAACGAGTTCGCCATGAGTTCCAGGGCTCTTTTTATGGACTAATGAGTTCGTCGTAAGCTTCCGAGCTCTTTTTATGAACTAACGAGTTCCTCGTGAGCTCCAGGGCTCTTTTTATGAACTACCGAGTTTATCGTGAGCTCTAAGGCTATTTTTTATGAACTAACAAATTCGTCGTGAGCTTTAGGACTCTTTTTATGGACTAATGAGTTTGTCGTGAGCTCCCGAGCTCTTTTTATGAACTAACGAGTTCATCGTAAGCTCCAGGGCTCTTTTTATGAACTAACGAGTTTCTCGTGAGCTCCAGGGCTTTTTTTTATGAACTAACGAGTTCATTGTGAGCTCTAGGGCTCTTTTTATAAACTAATGAGTTCGTCGTGAGCTCTCGAGCTCTTTTTATGAACTAACGAATTCATCGTGAGCTCTAAGGCTCTTATTACGGACTAATGAGTTCGTCGTGAGCTCCCAGACTCTTTTTATGAACTAACGAGTTCGTCGTGAGCTTCCGAGCTCTTTTTTTGAATTAATGAGTTCGTCGTGAGCTCTCGAACTTTTTTTATGAACTAACGAGTTCGTCGTGAGCTCCCAAGATCTTTTTATGAATTAATGAGTTCATCGTGAGCTTTCGAGCTCATTTTATGAACTAACGAGTTCGTTGTGAGCTCCTAAGCTCTTTTTATGAACTAAGGAGTTCATCGTGAGCTCCCGAGCTCTTTTTATGAACTAACGAGTTCATCGTGAGGTCCAGGGCTCTTTTTATGATGGAGGACCTGCCGAGATACTTACCTCGACTACAACTCTGGATGAGGTGGTCCCAAGCGATCTCTGATGTCTCCCCTTCTTCGTTGACTTCCCTAAGAAGGCCGAGGTGTGGTTGCTCCCTAGGTGGTGGCTTGTTCTAGCCTTTTTGAGCCTGTCGCGCCTTTTGTGGGCGTTGTAAGAGTTTTAAGAGTTCTTCGTTTTGTTTTAGCAAGCGTTGATTGACGAGGCGAAGAGTCTCCATCTCGTTATTCATGGGAGACCCCCCATGGGTGGATTGGTCTCTTGGACGTTCTTAGGTTGTCTGCTATTAGTAGCTTCTTGTTGATCTTGCATCCGTGGTGGATTTGTCTGACTTCGGCTCATGTTTCGAGTTGATACCATTAGTCACTGAAAGATCTGTTTATTTATGATAGGAACAATCGTTTCCCATAGATGACGCCAAACTGATAGCGNCTGGCTTGTGGACCAAAGACCCCCATTTTTCCTTTTTGTAATGGATAGAAGCTGTGGAG
This sequence comes from Ilex paraguariensis, assembly GCA_963454935.2. Classification (NCBI taxonomy): domain Eukaryota; kingdom Viridiplantae; phylum Streptophyta; class Magnoliopsida; order Aquifoliales; family Aquifoliaceae; genus Ilex; species Ilex paraguariensis. The sequence continues at coordinate 96,756 of CAUOFW020001914.1, forward strand.
CTTTCCCTCTACTCTACGTGCTACAGGTCTTGCTTTTAGTTCTTCTGGATCGGGAAGCGCATTCTGAGCTGTTGCGTTTGCTTTAGGGACAGAAGAACTCGTCCTGAGCTACTGAGCTATTTTTATGAACTGATAAGTTTAACGTGAGTTCCAGGGCTCTTTTTATGAACCAACAAGTTCATCGTGAGCTCTAAGGCTCTTATTACGGACTAACGAGTTCACCGTGAGCTCTANTCAAATATTGAAGGGATTAAATGGGTGTACACAGTAAAAATATAGTGGTTCACCGGCTCAAGAGTTCGGCTAGTCCACTCTTCAATGGAGGCTCTGGCTCCTTTTTCTTTATTGATCATACCAAAGGTTTACAGAATAGGTTTTTGGTCATTCGGTCCTCCTCCTCTGATTGGGGCGTTATATGGTATTTATNGCTCTTTTTATGAACTAACGAGTTCCTCGTGAGCTCCAGGGCTCTTTTTATGAACTAACGAGTTCATTGTGAGCTCTAGGGCTATTTTTATGAACTAACAAGTTCATCGTGAGCTCTAGGGCTCTTTTTATGAACTAACGAGTTTATCGTGAGCTCTAAGGCTATTTTTTATGAACTAACAAATTCGTCGTGAGCTTTAGGACTCTTTTTATGGACTAATGAGTTTGTCGTGAGCTCCCGAGCTCTTTTTATGAACTAACGAGTTCATCGTAAGCTCCAGGGCTCTTTTTATGAACTAACGAGTTTCTCGTGAGCTCCAGGGCTTTTTTTTATGAACTAACGAGTTCATTGTGAGCTCTAGGGCTCTTTTTATAAACTAATGAGTTCGTCGTGAGCTCTCGAGCTCTTTTTATGAACTAACGAATTCATCGTGAGCTCTAAGGCTCTTATTACGGACTAATGAGTTTGTCGTGAGCTCCCGAGCTCTTTTTATGAACTAACGAGTTCATCGTAAGCTCCAGGGCTCTTTTTATGAACTAACGAGTTTCTCGTGAGCTCCAGGGCTTTTTTTTATGAACTAACGAGTTCATTGTGAGCTCTAGGGCTCTTTTTATAAACTAATGAGTTCGTCGTGAGCTCTCGAGCTCTTTTTATGAACTAACGAATTCATCGTGAGCTCTAAGGCTCTTATTACGGACTAATGAGTTTGTCGTGAGCTCCCGAGCTCTTTTTATGAACTAATGAATTCGTCTTGAGCTCCTAAGCTCTTTTTATGAACTAATAAGTTCATCGTGAGCTCTAAGGCTCTTATTACGGACTAATGAGTTCGTCGTGAGCTCCCAGACTCTTTTTATGAACTAACGAGTTCGTCGTGAGCTTCCGAGCTCTTTTTTTGAATTAATGAGTTCGTCGTGAGCTCTCGAACTTTTTTTATGAACTAACGAGTTCGTCGTGAGCTCCCAAGATCTTTTTATGAATTAATGAGTTCATCGTGAGCTTTCGAGCTCATTTTATGAACTAACGAGTTCGTTGTGAGCTCCTAAGCTCTTTTTATGAACTAAGGAGTTCATCGTGAGCTCCCGAGCTCTTTTTATGAACTAACGAGTTCATCGTGAGGTCCAGGGCTCTTTTTATGATGGAGGACATGCCGAGATACTTACCTCGACTGCAACTCTGGATGAGGTGGTCCCAAGCGATCTCTGATGTCTCCCCTTCTTCGTTGACTTCCCTGAGAAGGCCGAGGTGTGGTTGCTCCCTAGGTGGTGGCTTGTTCTAGCCTTTTTGAGCCTGTCGCGCCTTTTGTGGGCGTTGTAAGAGCTTTAAGAGTTCTTCGTTTTGTTTTAGCAAGCGTTGATTGACGAGGCGAAGAGTCTCCATCTCGTTATTCATGGGAGACCCCCCATGGGTGGATTGGTCTCTTGGACGTTCTTAGGTTGTCTGCTATTAGTAGCTTCTTGTTGATCTTGCATCCGTGGTGGATTTGTCTGACTTCGGCTCATGTTTCGAGTTGATACCATTAGTCACTGAAAGATCTGTTTATTTATGATAGGAACAATCGTTTCCCATAGATGACGCCAAACTGATAGCGTATTTCAACGTGGATGAGCAAAAGGTGCAAGTAACGTGAGATGAGCGTGGATCAGAGCTTCAAGGCTCGTATATGATGATGCAATCAAATATTGAAGGGATTAAATGGGTGTACACAGTAAAAATATAGTGGTTCACCGGCTCAAGAGTTCGGCTAGTCCACTCTTCAATGGAGGCTCTGGCTCCTTTTTCTTTATTGATCATACCAAAGGTTTACATAATAGGTTTTTGGTCATTCGGTCCTCCTCCTCTGATGGNTTTTATGGACTAATGAGTTCGTCGTAAGCTTCCGAGCTCTTTTTATGAACTAACGAGTTCCTCGTGAGCTCCAGGGCTCTTTTTATGAACTACCGAGTTTATCGTGAGCTCTAAGGCTATTTTTTATGAACTAACAAATTCGTCGTGAGCTTTAGGACTCTTTTTATGGACTAATGAGTTTGTCGTGAGCTCCCGAGCTCTTTTTATGAACTAACGAGTTCATCGTAAGCTCCAGGGCTCTTTTTATGAACTAACGAGTTTCTCGTGAGCTCCAGGGCTTTTTTTTATGAACTAACGAGTTCATTGTGAGCTCTAGGGCTCTTTTTATAAACTAATGAGTTCGTCGTGAGCTCTCGAGCTCTTTTTATGAACTAACGAATTCATCGTGAGCTCTAAGGCTCTTATTACGGACTAATGAGTTTGTCGTGAGCTCCCGAGCTCTTTTTATGAACTAATGAATTCGTCTTGAGCTCCTAAGCTCTTTTTATGAACTAATAAGTTCATCGTGAGCTCTAAGGCTCTTATTACGGACTAATGAGTTCGTCGTGAGCTCCCAGACTCTTTTTATGAACTAACGAGTTCGTCGTGAGCTTCCGAGCTCTTTTTTTGAATTAATGAGTTCGTCGTGAGCTCTCGAACTTTTTTTATGAACTAACGAGTTCGTCGTGAGCTCCCAAGATCTTTTTATGAATTAATGAGTTCATCGTGAGCTTTCGAGCTCATTTTATGAACTAACGAGTTCGTTGTGAGCTCCTAAGCTCTTTTTATGAACTAAGGAGTTCATCGTGAGCTCCCGAGCTCTTTTTATGAACTAACGAGTTCATCGTGAGGTCCAGGGCTCTTTTTATGATGGAGGACATGCCGAGATACTTACCTCGACTGCAACTCTGGATGAGGTGGTCCCAAGCGATCTCTGATGTCTCCCCTTCTTCGTTGACTTCCCTGAGAAGGCCGAGGTGTGGTTGCTCCCTAGGTGGTGGCTTGTTCTAGCCTTTTTGAGCCTGTCGCGCCTTTTGTGGGCGTTGTAAGAGCTTTAAGAGTTCTTCGTTTTGTTTTAGCAAGCGTTGATTGACGAGGCGAAGAGTCTCCATCTCGTTATTCATGGGAGACCCCCCATGGGTGGATTGGTCTCTTGGACGTTCTTAGGTTGTCTGCTATTAGTAGCTTCTTGTTGATCTTGCATCCGTGGTGGATTTGTCTGACTTCGGCTCATGTTTCGAGTTGATACCATTAGTCACTGAAAGATCTGTTTATTTATGATAGGAACAATCGTTTCCCATAGATGACGCCAAACTGATAGCGTATTTCAACGTGGATGAGCAAAAGGTGCAAGTAACGTGAGATGAGCGTGGATCAGAGCTTCAAGGCTCGTATATGATGATGCAATCAAATATTGAAGGGATTAAATGGGTGTACACAGTAAAAATATAGTGGTTCACCGGCTCAAGAGTTCGGCTAGTCCACTCTTCAATGGAGGCTCTGGCTCCTTTTTCTTTATTGATCATACCAAAGGTTTACATAATAGGTTTTTGGTCATTCGGTCCTCCTCCTCTGATGGGGGCGTTATATGGTATTTATAAGGTCATTCCCTACTAAGAAGGATCTTATTGAGATTCTTGCCCTTATTTCGTGGACTTTTCCTTAATTTTAGGAGAAGATCTTGGTTGGTTGAGATTAAGTGCCTTGATTACAACTTCCTAACGCTTTAGGATCCTCTCGTGGTTATTCAGCTGCTATCTTACCTTAAGAGACACTCGGCCCTTACCTTCTGACCTCTGTTAATGTGTCTGACCTCCTGAGCTNTTCGTGGACTTTTCCTTAATTTTAGGAGAAGATCTTGGTTGGTTGAGATTAAGTGCATTGATTACAACTTCCTAACGCTTTAGGATCCTCTCGTGGTTATTCAGCTGCTATCTTACCTTAAGAGACACTCGGCCCTTATCTTCTGACCTCTGTTAATGTGCCTGACCTCCTGAGGTTNGCTCTTTTTATGAACTAATGAATTCGTCTTGAGCTCCTAAGCTCTTTTTATGAACTAATAAGTTCATCGTGAGCTCTANTTAGCACTTGAAATTTATTTTAGGTATCTTTTGTATACAAAGAAACTAAAGCTATGAACGGGAAACTAATACAAAAAAAATTCAATAACATAAGGAAAATTATGTGCTTAAATAAACTTAAGCATTTAAATTTTCCTTGTGCTCCCTTCATACTTTCAAAGTGGTGGATCTTTCTCAATATGTCTGTAGCAATGTGCATGCGAATTGAGCCTCAAAGTTGGTGTGTTTCTTTTTTGACGATATTGTGTACAAGTAAGTTTAATATGCCTATTAAAAGTTCGTAGCTAGGCCTGGAGTGGATGTTTTATGGCTTAGAACTTGCAATCCTCAGGTGGTTGTGTCATCGCACCATGCAGTCGAGAGGAACCAAATCCACTCTCATCAGCTTAAACAGTGTACTCTTTCATGGTCCATTGGGTCTGACAAGGGCTACTCGAGTCATAGTCAATCCCAACATTAAGGTTATTATAGATAAGATTATCAGATTCAAATTAAAAAGGTAAGGTGAATTCGTATCTTATGATACAAACAAATTGAAATTTTACCTCAATAGGAAAGTGATTACTTGCTCACTTGTACAAAATAAGGCTTACTCATAAAAACTAGAAAATTTGTAGATAATAGAAGGTTTAAGTCGAGATTATAAATAGACAACGTATATGATATACAATTGTCCATCCCGCCCCCAACTTATACATGCTAACCTATCCAACCCCATCCACGGGGCTTAGCCCACCTTCACCCCCTACATTGCACCCACAACCCCCACACCTGAATCCCGCAAGCCTTCTCTTCCTTCTGCACCCCATATATGGCTTCCCTACTTCAATACAACCCAAAAAAATAAATCTATACTTGTGATATAAATAAATCATAAGACTGGTCCGAGCAATCCTATCACTTTACTCTGAGCAATTCCATGCAAATTGTATATTTAATTTGTAAATGCATGTTGTGAATAAAGTCACCATAGCATTGTCCTTAGCCTATTTTAGTAATATCAACACATATCACCACCTTATCGTTGTGACTTCCTTTAATGATAAAGTGAGCTACATAAGCTAAATATTGATGCAGGTAGGACACATTGATTTTGATCTCTAGTGTATAGAGACATGACTAATTTTAAATCCAACTCTAACTTATGAAGTTGAATTACTTTTCGAAGATTTACTTCCATTAGTTAGAGTGACGTAAGTACTACGTCTGTTTAGGACTAAAAAAAAGCATGTAACTATTGGGAAATGCCTAATCCATTGTTCGTAGAAGAAAAAAAAAATCAAGTACATGGGTATTCATAAATCAACAACCAATAAATTATATATAAAAAAAAAAAACAATTTGATAGCTATGGAATATATGAAAATCTGCTAATTCAGACAGTGGCAACTGANAAAGCATGTAACTATTGGGAAATGCCTAATCCATTGTTCGTAGAAGAAAAAAAAAAATCAAGTACGTGGGTATTCATAAATCAACAACCAATAAATTATCAAAAAAAATTTGTTAGCTATGGAATATATGAAAATCTGCTAATTCAGACAGTGGCAACTAACATATCTCTTCACCTGTCTTCGCAAATCAAATCACACTTATTTTGTTCACTCCACCCATCTCCCAGCCTCCGCAACCAACTCACTTGACCAGACAGACTTCTAATTCAGGTTTGAACCCCAAGCTTTTAAATGTGCATGTGGTGTAATTTGCAAGAAATTGAAATCGAAATTAGGCAGCCATGGCTATAGAGACTTTGTCATGATCAAATAACGCTAAAAGGAACATGGCTTCTTTTCTTCATCATATCTCCATCTATATTTTCTATATCNTCATGATCAAATAACGCTAAAAGGAACATGGCTTCTTTTCTTCATCATATCTCCATATATATTTTCTATATCAACAACAAAAACAAAAACAAAAACAAAAACAAAAACAAAAACCACGTCCCAAATGAGAAACAACCAAATAACAAAATTCCATGATCAATTTTCAAATTACAGAGTAGGACCAAACTGGTGGGAAATTGCTTACAACTTTTGCTTCGTTTTGCGGCAATCGAATACATCGACCTTACGTTGAGCCTGGTTATAATTAGCTCGAAAATCGACAAATCAATGTCTCAAACTCTGGTGATCGGCCGAATTTAAATTACATTAAACGATGCACAAACAAACTAGGAAAGGAACCAGAGTAAGTGGAAAGATAATATGCTTTCACTTTTTGTCTTCTTCTCTGCCAGTTGGTAAATGAGTTGTATATTCTTTGAATATGTAGGGTTTAATGCAGAGCATCAGTTTCTGTCCAGTTAGCTGTTCAGTTTTTGTTGCACCGTTCCTGCTCCACGCAATTCCATAGGGCCCCTTCATTATCTAAACCAGATCGGTCACTGTTTCTTGGTTGTTGAAAGGTCACTATTTATTTCAGAATCAATTAAGACCACCAAATATTAAAGAGTTAATGGTGAATTGTACTTTGACATATGGCATGAATTTAATTTGTACCTTTAAAGATAAAAAAAATTTAATTTGTACCATAAAAAATATAAATTTGTATTAATAAATTAATAGCCGTCAATTTCCTGTCTAGTTGGATAAGTTATACCTAGATTATCTCAAGTTTGTCACTTAATCATTTGATCCTTCACATTTACAATATTACTTCTACACCTCCTGATGTTTGTACACGTGTAACATATAATCTTTTATCGTTGATATCTGTTAATATAACCATTAAAAATATAATTTTATCATAATAAAAAATTATAATTTTAATACTACCCTTTATTTTGTGGGCATGTTATGCTCTAAAGTGTAAAATTAAGTTTACCATTTAAATGTCTAATATAATGCAAACATTTATATAATATTCTTTATATCTAATGCAATGCATTACTTGAATAGAATTATTTGGATGCCCAATTAAAGGAATATTTTAAACGACAAATTGACGATTATTTGTAAAATTAGGATGAATTTAAATTTTTTATAACAAGGGTAAAACGGTAATTTATCATTACGATACGGGTTGTAAACCTGAATTTTTCTAGATCTCGGATGACGAAACAGATCTCACCGTTGGATTCGTCTCGCGAAATCTAGTTACCCTGTCAAATTTCATTTAATTTAGAGATAGTTAGATTTTTCGCGTTTTACAAGGTAGTCGAGTTTCGGGTGACTCAAAAACGAGATTTTGATAAAATTTCAAATGTTGGAAAATTATTTAAGATAAGTTAAAAATAAAAATATTTTGAACATAAATCGGGACGAAATTTAATTGTTTTGGAGCGAAAACGAACTTGGAGAAAAGAAGGTCGTGTGGTGCATTGTGGGCCAAGAGTTTAGGGACTATAAATAGGAGGCAAAAATCAGATTTCACCCCCATTTTTCAACCGGTTTCAATGTGAGAAAAGAAGAGAGTGAAAAAGATAAGTTATTCACCTTCTCTTTACGATTTAGGAAGCTACGGAACTCAAATCCACACAACACGGGCCATGAATTAAAGTTGCTCCTCTCGCCGATGGCTACGCGACCACACCAAAAATGACGGTGTTTACTGAAGATCAAGGTACGACATTTTTGGAAGTTTGGAATTTGGGCTAGAAGTGGGTTCTTGAAACTTCCTACGGTCGTTCCTTACGCTTCAAGAGGTAGGGTTCCTTCCTACTTGAGTTTATTTTATAACTTAGGGTGTTGAATGTAATGGGTGGGTGGATAGATATATATATCACTTGCCTATGGATGGAAATTGATGAAATGGATATAAAAAAAGTTTAACAAATGAATTACTAGCTTGGAATTGATATATGTGGTGATTGTGTATGTAATTCCATGAAATTTTGTACCTTGGGTTTATGTGAATTTGCCCTAAAATGATTCATGAACAATTCGTATTAGGTGGATATGCCATATGTTGAATTTATGCTTTGAAAATTAAGTTTGTTATTGACATGAAAGAAATAACATGTTTATGGATTGGGTTGGATATGGACATGTTGATATATGTTTTTTTTTGATATATTAACATTGAGGTGAAATTTGACTTTTATATGCTTATGATATAAATGACCATGAAATTATGAAAATATATATGTTAAAGTTGCTCATATGACATTCATTACACGTGGGTATGACAATTAAAATAACAATGGTGCATTTCATTGCATATGCACGGAGACATCGCATGTATTAGTGTGTGTGTGCATGATTGTTTGTCAACACTATGCTCGGTGGATGACTGGTGGGCTCGAGTAAGCTTGGTCGAAAACCTGGCCGAGTCTCACGGATTACATGGTTATTAGGGTTGAGGTTAGCAAGAAGGGCTAGAAAATTCCTCGAATGCAAGGCCCAGTGAGGGGATACGCACTCCCTTGGTACGGTCCATGAAGTGTGTGGGTGTACGCGGAACCCTTGGTGAAAGTTCATAAATTCTGTGTGGGTTGGGTGACCCTTAGTGTGAGTCCATAAACATCCACCCCTACAAAGACCCTGAAAAACTTTTTAAACGGTCATTGGATGAGTGAAACCAATGGCGGGGGTTGAAAAATATGGTCATAATACTCATGGCATTTCATGGGGGAAAGGAGCCGGTGAGGGCTCGGGTTGAGTTGCATGAGTGAGTATCACCTCATATCATGACACGGTATGTTAAATTCCAACATAGATTAATTAATCTTGATTGGAATAATGGTTGTTTATGAAATGTTGCACGTGAATATTGCATATGCACTTAGGTTGGGGAGTAGCCTCTGTATGAAATATTATACTGGGCGTTGACTCACCCTATACGGGAAACATTTCAGGTGCGGGACATACTCCGGTGAACGGCTTGCCCTCTTGGGTGAAGAAAAACTGGATNTTTTGGAAGTTTGGAATTTGGGCTAGAAGTGGGTTCTTGAAACTTCCTACGGTCGTTCCTTACGCTTCAAGAGGTAGGGTTCCTTCCTACTTGAGTTTATTTTATAACTTAGGGTGTTGAATGTAATGGGTGGGTGGATAGATATATATATCACTTGCCTATGGATGGAAATTGATGAAATGGATATAAAAAAAGTTTAACAAATGAATTACTAGCTTGGAATTGATATATGTGGTGATTGTGTATGTAATTCCATGAAATTTTGTACCTTGGGTTTATGTGAATTTGCCCTAAAATGATTCATGAACAATTCGTATTAGGTGGATATGCCATATGTTGAATTTATGCTTTGAAAATTAAGTTTGTTATTGACATGAAAGAAATAACATGTTTATGGATTGGGTTGGATATGGACATGTTGATATATGTTTTTTTTTGATATATTAACATTGAGGTGAAATTTGACTTTTATATGCTTATGATATAAATGACCATGAAATTATGAAAATATATATGTTAAAGTTGCTCATATGACATTCATTACACGTGGGTATGACAATTAAAATAACAATGGTGCATTTCATTGCATATGCATGGAGACATCGCATGTATTAGTGTGTGTGTGCATGATTGTTTGTCAACACTATGCTCGGTGGATGACTGGTGGGCTCGAGTAAGCTTGGTCGAAAACCTGGCCGAGTCTCACGGATTACATGGTTATTAGGGTTGAGGTTAGCAAGAAGGGCTAGAAAATTCCTCGAATGCAAGGCCCAGTGAGGGGATACGCACTCCCTTGGTACGGTCCATGAAGTGTGTGGGTGTACGCGGAACCCTTGGTGAAAGTTCATAAATTCTGTGTGGGTTGGGTGACCCTTAGTGTGAGTCCATAAACATCCACCCCTACAAAGACCCTGAAAAACTTTTTAAACGGTCATTGGATGAGTGAAACCAATGGCGGGGGTTGAAAAATATGGTCATAATACTCATGGCATTTCATGGGGGAAAGGAGCCGGTGAGGGCTCGGGTTGAGTTGCATGAGTGAGTATCACCTCATATCATGACACGGTATGTTAAATTCCAACATAGATTAATTAATCTTGATTGGAATAATGGTTGTTTATGAAATGTTGCACGTGAATATTGCATATGCACTTAGGTTGGGGAGTAGCCTCTGTATGAAATATTATACTGGGCGTTGACTCACCCTATACGGGAAACATTTCAGGTGCGGGACATACTCCGGTGAACGGCTTGCCCTCTTGGGTGAAGAAAAACTGGATTGTGGCTTTTGAATACAAGTTTTGTGTAAAACTTTTGTTAAAATTCCATTTGACATGTAAATGTATGAAATTGTTTGTAACAGACTTTGTATATAATAGGTTTTATGTGAAAAACTCAATCATGTATGTTTTGGATGAAAATGAGATGGTTTGAAATGGATTGAAAATGTAAAATAGGTGAAACAGGAAAAAATAGGCACAGCGTACCGGTACGGTGAGGTCCAGTGAGCAACCCGTACCGGTACGCTTTGACAGATTTTAATTTTTTTTTTTTATTTTTCTTCCAAGGCCTTGGGCTATGCATCCTTTGGTTCCAATAATACAAATGAACTTAAATTGAGATATATTGGGGTACATTGAACCTCAATAGGATCAAATGATTAATGGAACACGGGTGTTACGTGTGATGTAGGATTCTGGTAACGGGATAATATTAGCATGATGTCGGATTAAGCGGCACTCACGGGCATTTCTAGGGGTTGACGGGTTGTCAACAAGACTCCTGGTTTTAGGGATGTCACATTATTAGCTTTAGGTATGCATTGATACAAATTTATATCTTCAAGGGTGTAAATTGAGATTTTTAATCTTTTAGGGTCAAGGGTGGCTTAAGACAATTTAGGGCATAAAACGATACTTTTAAATGGGGATTCCATGTTTAGTATTAATATTTTTTATTTAAAACTAATTTTTCTTACTTTTTGAGTTGCAAAAGTATTAATTAAGTTTTGCTACCATAACTTTTTCAATTGATAGTATCACTAATTCAATTAATCTTTCTTGTGACATAGTCGATTTTAAGTAAGATTTTATCAATTTTAATTTTGAAAACCTTCTTTTCGTAGAAACAACTGTTACAAAAATTGTTAATAATATTCTAAAGCAATGCATGCATTTGGAAAGGAATCTAACTTTTTTTTATATAATTTAGTATCTCAATTAGAGTATTTTCTTTCATTTGTAAAATTTCTTTTAAAATATTTAGTTCTAAAAAGAAATCTAAGCCATCGATATTGAAAAAAATTTCATGTTTTAAGAGACATTCGAGATCCAAAAAATATTGTTTTAAATTATCACTGATNATGACACGGTATGTTAAATTCCAACATAGATTAATTAATCTTGATTGGAATAATGGTTGTTTATGAAATGTTGCACGTGAATATTGCATATGCACTTAGGTTGGGGAGTAGCCTCTGTATGAAATATTATACTGGGCGTTGACTCACCCTATACGGGAAACATTTCAGGTGCGGGACATACTCCGGTGAACGGCTTGCCCTCTTGGGTGAAGAAAAACTGGATTGTGGCTTTTGAATACAAGTTTTGTGTAAAACTTTTGTTAAAATTCCATTTGACATGTAAATGTATGAAATTGTTTGTAACAGACTTTGTATATAATAGGTTTTATGTGAAAAACTCAATCATGTATGTTTTGGATGAAAATGAGATGGTTTGAAATGGATTGAAAATGTAAAATAGGTGAAACAGGAAAAAATAGGCACAGCGTACCGGTACGGTGAGGTCCAGTGAGCAACCCGTACCGGTACGCTTTGACAGATTTTAATTTTTTTTTTTTATTTTTCTTCCAAGGCCTTGGGCTATGCATCCTTTGGTTCCAATAATACAAATGAACTTAAATTGAGATATATTGGGGTACATTGAACCTCAATAGGATCAAATGATTAATGGAACACGGGTGTTACGTGTGATGTAGGATTCTGGTAACGGGATAATATTAGCATGATGTCGGATTAAGCGGCACTCACGGGCATTTCTAGGGGTTGACGGGTTGTCAACAAGACTCCTGGTTTTAGGGATGTCACATTATTAGCTTTAGGTATGCATTGATACAAATTTATATCTTCAAGGGTGTAAATTGAGATTTTTAATCTTTTAGGGTCAAGGGTGGCTTAAGACAATTTAGGGCATAAAACGATACTTTTAAATGGGGATTCCATGTTTAGTATTAATATTTTTTATTTAAAACTAATTTTTCTTACTTTTTGAGTTGCAAAAGTATTAATTAAGTTTTGCTACCATAACTTTTTCAATTGATAGTATCACTAATTCAATTAATCTTTCTTGTGACATAGTCGATTTTAAGTAAGATTTTATCAATTTTAATTTTGAAAACCTTCTTTTCGTAGAAACAACTGTTACAAAAATTGTTAATAATATTCTAAAGCAATGCATGCATTTGGAAAGGAATCTAACTTTTTTTTATATAATTTAGTATCTCAATTAGAGTATTTTCTTTCATTTGTAAAATTTCTTTTAAAATATTTAGTTCTAAAAAGAAATCTAAGCCATCGATATTGAAAAAAATTTCATGTTTTAAGAGACATTCGAGATCCAAAAAATATTGTTTTAAATTATCACTGATCAATAATTTTAATTTTTCTAAGTTAAATAAAAAATCAAAAATATTTTCGTACTTTTGTAATTGTTCAAATCTATTCTTTAGTGAAAAAATAGCTTAATCAATTATATATGTAAATAATCAATTCTAAAAGATTTTTCAATAAATTGTGTTACCTCATCATCAACATTTTCATTAAATTATTTTTTTCTACGAATTCTACGTTTTTTACGAAATATAGGTTCTATACCCATTTCACATGCAATCTGTTTAGATGAAGTCATAGTATTTGTAAATCCATTTTTCCTATATTTTTCAAAAAAAGAAATGAGACCTTTTAATTGATCTATAGTAATATCAATATGCATGTTTTCTTATTATAATATTTACTAACTAAGTTGACGGAAAATAAAATATCATACTAAATAGTCATGTCCAATAAGAATTCAAAATTCTCAATTTCATATGTTGCTAAATAATTAGCTTCACTTATTGTTTTAGGATCTTCACTAGTTTTCGCTAATTGCAGTAATGCATCTCTTATTTTTAGAGCTTAAAATCTTATTGGTTTAATACTTTAAACACGACTTTCCCAACATGTTTGTGATAATAACTTAAGAGTTAAACCTTGAATTATCTTATAAAATTTTTCATTGTTTTGTGGAAGAGGAAAATAATGAATATATACGTTGTAATATTCCAAAAAATGATATAGCATTGGGACAAGAGTTAGTCATATCATAAAGTATTAGATTTAAATTATAACAATCACATGGTGTGTAAAATGCTCTCGAATTTATATTGAGTAGCTTTTTTTGTACACCTTGATGTTTTCTTTTTATATTAGACCCATTATCATATCCTTGTCCTCGTACATCATTAATATATAGTTCAAGATTATTTATTAAATCTATAAGTTTATCAAATAAACATTTTTCACTCGTATTATCTACTTTAATAAACTCTAAAAAATATTCTTCTATTTTTATTGGACTTATTATAATATTTACGTATCGTAATATGAGAGACATTTGTTCTTGATGACTTGCATTGGGAGTACAATCAAGTATGATTGAATAATATTTTATTTCTTTAACTTTTTTAATAATATTGCTTCTTACTTCATTTCCTAACAAACTTACCAATTCATATTGTATGTTATGTCCAAGATAATGGTTATGAATTCTATTTTGTTGAATACGACAAACGTGTTCTTACATTATCGGATCAAATTTCACAATCATTTCAATTAGACTTAAAAAATTGCCATTATTTTCTTAATATATCTTTTTATTTTTTTTTCTGAAAAGCTAAATTATTTTTACCAAGATTCTTTACAACGACAATAATTCTTACTAATACATTTTGTCAATATTCTTTCTCTCTATTAATTTGTTCTTAGATACTTTTATCAATTGTTTTATGTAGTTGCAATCTTGTTTCTAATTCAATCCAAGTATTCGTATTAATTATATGCTTATTAGTTATTTCATAATTTTTTAGATTAACACCAATATTTCTCCAATCTTTTGTTCCTTCATTACCTAGTTTACTTGTAGAATAATTCATATTGAAAAACTTACAACAAAAACAAAATATTTTATCCAAATCTTTTGAATATACAAGTCATCTTCTATCAAGTGTTTCTCCATTTGTTAATTTGCGAATATAATGTGTAGTGAAAAAATATCTAGAGTGTTCATCCCGAGGAAAATCTAAATTATTATATCTAATTGGACCATTTTCTATTAATAAATCTCTTAATTTCGTATCAATATTTTTCCATTGACTTGGATCATAAATATTTATATGACTATAATCACTTGTTTTATTAAGATTTTGATTTTCTTCTATTACATTATCTTTTATTTCACTATTTTCTTTTTCAATATTTTCTATTTCAGTATTCTATTTTATTATTTTCTATTTCAATATTTTCTACTTCAATATTTTTCATTTCATTATCTTCTATTTCAATAGTTTTTATTTTATTCTCTTCAATTTTATTATCTACTTGTTCATTTTCAAAATTTTCATCTAAATTTTTTGTTACATTATTTTCGTTATTAGTAACAAATTTATCAAGAGATCCTTTTTGAGATTGTATTAGTTGATTTATTTTTATTTTTCTTTTTTTAATTTTTCATATCCACTTGGTTATCTTTTAAGTGCCATATTATTAATATATTATAACTATATAACAACCAAACAAACACAAAAAACTCAATATATAGTATAGTTAAAATATATAACAAAAAAATTTAAAATTATGAAACAATAGAACCTAGCTTGAATAATCTCAAATGTTGGTTTTTTAGTTCTAAACCATGTCCCTTATGTTACAATGAAAACTTGAGTTGATGATGGAGTGGAGGCCGAGTCACCGTCTTGGCGTCTCACCGTTATATGTTACTGTGAGTGATATGTGAGTTTAGACTTGAGAGCATTGTGAGAGAGAGAGAGAGAGAGAGAAGAAGAGTTTTTTTTTTTTTTTTGTTTTAGTTTAATGAGAAAGATAAAGAAGAAAAAAATTGTTTTTGTGTTGGTTGGTTTACCGAGAGAAAGAGAGTTAAAAGTAAGGTATGATTTGATTTTTTGATTTTTTTAAATTTGATATGACCTTTCAGTTCAACCTTTTTTTTTTTTTATACTATTAAATTTTTTGGATATTTAATATTTGGATTGGATTATGGGCCTAAATGGTTGATTGAGCTTACATTTTTCTAAGACCTTTTTACACGAGTTATTTACAGTGTTTAAAAATTTGAGGCCTTCCTTTGAAATGGGGCCTAAACCCTAGACTTTTTTAAACATGCTCTTGAGTCGGCCCTATTGAGAGTATAAATTAAGATTTGAACGATCTTTCAGGGTATAAATTAAATTACATAGTTAAAGTAGTTAGATGAAGGATAAAAATGTTATAGTTTTATTGTTTAAGGGTATAAAAGAAAATCAAAAGTTTATTTTACTTCTTGACATTTAAAAGTAGTATCTGTATCTAATCCAATTACAATATGCGTCGTTCACATGATCCAATCGAACCTTTCCACATTCGTGATACCGGTTAGAAGATCTAAATTTTTAGTTGTCAATTCATTGCCATCATGACTTTGATCTAAAAACTCTCCAAGTAAGCCTTCAAACTTTTTTCCCTTAGTTACATGATATTATTAATACGTTCCAACTTGTAGCAATATAGATTAAAAGTGATATATGATGGTGGCTGTCATAGTTTTGGTTTAGTGGAGGCATGGTTTCTGGCTTTGGTTATGCATAATGTTAATTACAATATGTTATTTATAGGTGTTGTTATATGATGCGTGTCTTCATTAGGTGGTTTCAAATGTTATCTTTAAATCTATAGAGCTAATTGTTATATGGAATCTTGCTTCTCAGGGGTGATTGGAAGGAGCTGAAATTTAAAGAGGACAACTTCAGTGCCAATGGTCAATTTGTTGAAAGTGGTCATATCCATCCATTGCTCATGGCAAGGTTTTTTTTTTTTTAATTATTCTTCAGTACGTTTTGTATATTTTTGTTGGTGAACCTCAAACAACTCTTGTTTTGGTTACAAGTTGCAAAATTTCTTATGGAATCAAATTGGGCAAGAATTTATTTATTTTCTAGAAATAAACTGTAGATATGTTTAGTTTTAGAAAGATTTGTCACATGCTTCTATGTTTTTTTAATGCAAGGTGTATGTCTACTGTTATGTACTATGAGACTATTGAGGGTTTATAACTATCATCCTTGAGCGATTCCAAATTATTATTAGGTGAGTCCTTAATCCCAACTTGCAGAACAAATAATCAAAGGGAAGACTCTGACCGAATATAGTGTATAGGTTTGCCAAGTGCATGCACTTTGAAATTTCATAAAAGCATGTTTGAAATTTTTTCAAAATTAATAGTATTATAGAATGAACCTTTACATGTAGTGGTGGGTTTATCTTCTCTATTTAGGCTAGATAGAAGAACTATATGGGTTGTATAACTGCAATATGCAGTGATATAGTCCAAAAGGGCTATTGATTGAACTAAGTTGTCAAGTCAAATGTATTTATTTTGGGCATGTCACAGAATTAATGGCATACAATAGAGGACGAATTTGAAAATTTGTGGTCATTGCTTTCGTTTCTCTTAGACTAAGAACATGGTTTTTTTTTTCATTCAAATTGTCAAATACATGATGTCACGCCCCAAAATTTGGTTGTCTATAATTATCCCGTTGATCACCCATTAACCCGCGGAACACCTGTTTAACTCGATTTCATGCCGTTGTATCTTATTTACTGGGATCCATAACTTAACAAAATTCGGGTAAAGTCTCCTTTGTACGGGGAGCTCTACCCAAAATACAACCTGAGTAATCATACAACATTGACCACACTAGGTCCATTTATCTATACTCATATAACAACAAACAATTTTATATTAAAAATAATCCATATGAATTTGATTACAATCTTTTACATACATTACGTGTTCAAAAACTAATTGACATCTTAGTTTTATAAAATAATAGTTTAAAAGCCACATTTCAATTTTTCTTCATCAATGAGGGCCTGAATGAGAGCCGTCCACCGGCATATGTCCTGCACCTGTAATATTGTCCCCATAAAAGGGTGAGCCACGCTCAATAGGATACCTCCTAAAAAGGCTACTCCCCAACCACATTTTAATTGCAATTACAATACAATGTTCAATATGTCATGAGCACATTATGGACAATTCAACATCTACCAACCTTTTCCATGGTAAATTACATCAATAGCATATAACTACCATAAACAATCTCAATGTCAATATATCATATGCATATATTAACATTTCCCAACATCAAATTCCAAGCATGTTATAACGTAATCAATGCAAATAACACACTTAATCCACATAGACAATTAATCAAACACTTTCAAGGCACCAAATTATGTAAATACATGATATGCCCAATTTCATCACATATCTCAAGAAATCACAACAAGTAATTTATACACACACAATTCATGCTAGAATTGATTTTAATCATTCTTAATACCCATTTTCCACATTTCAAGTACCGTCGGTAAGTGCTAAACATGATATTACATCTCTAACACTCTACCATTTTCATATATTCCAAGTATGTTATAATATAATCAATGCAAATAACAAACTTAATCCAAATAGACATTTTATCAAACACCTTCAAGGCACAAAATTTTGTAACACATTTTATGCCCAAATAATTATATTTATCAAGAAATCACAACAAGTAATTTTTACATACTCAATTCATGCTAGATTTGATTTTAATTATTCTTAATACCCATTTCCTACATTTCAAGTACCCATATTTTTCATGAATTTACCAAACAAGTAAATTCTACAAACCCAATTCATTCAAGATTGGTTTAGCATATTTCTATAGCCATTTTTCACACTTTATTTATACTAGGAGTACATTAAACAAAAGAATTCATCTCAAGTCATGCTACCCATATCATATGGACCCCTAGATTGAAAATAAACTTAATTAGGAAAAGAACCTACCTCTTGAAGCATAAAACAAGGGTAGGAAGCTCCAAGAATCTGAAACAAGCTCTAATCCAAACTTTTCGGAAAATCTCGTCTTTGGAATTTCACCCAAATCCAACCTTCTTGGTATGATTTTGTAGCCCTCAACGAGAAGAACAACTTTTGTTCTTGGCTCGTGTTGATTTGAGTAATGTGAAGGCATAGATCGTAGAGAGAGGTAGAGCTTCTCTCTCTTCTTTTGATTTTCTGAAAAATTTGATGGGTATGAGGTGAAATCTGATTTTTTTCTCCTATTTATACTCTTTGAATGCTTGGTCTTCATTTTGTCACGCGTTCTCCTTTCCCGGATCCGGTTTTGACCTGAATCGATTAAATTTTATTTGGTTAAAGTTCAAAATATTTTAATATGAACTTTCTTTAAATTATTTTTCAACTTTCGAAATTTAATTCCATATATTTTTTTTTTAGGTCACGCGACACCCGATTGCCTCGTAAAATACGAAAATCTGATTGTCTCGGAATTTGATAAAAATTGTCTGGATAATTAGATTTTGCAAGACGAATTCAACGGTGAGGTCTGTTTCATCATCTAAGCTCTAGAAAAATCCGGGTTTTCAATCCGCACCAAAGTGACAAATTACTGTTTTGCCATTTTTCATAAAAATTCAAATTTACCCGAATTTTACACATGAAAAACATTAATTAACAGCATATATGAATTTTTTTTTTCACTTTTAACCTCTAACACTACAGTTTTGTCATGCTTATCCTCCAGATTTAATGCTAACATTAGTTAATTTAGTCTTCATATTAATGCCATTTCATTAATATTATTTACACCCAGTTTTTTCGTGCTCTTCGCTTTAATACACATCCAAATATTTTTCATTGCCTGTCTCTACCTAATCCGGTCGTTAGTCCACTAAATGTAGGACTCTCCATTTTATTGTTTCTCCAACTGTCTTGCCTTCCCAAATTTCTCCGTTTCTCTCTATATAATCTGTCAACATGTGTGAAGCTTGTGTCACTGTCTTCTTTGGAAACGTTCTCTTATCGTTGTAACATTAAGGATCAAAATGTTGTTCATTATTTGCTTTCTTCATGTTGTGGATGTTGTTTGTGATTTTTTGAATATGTGATACATCAATTGATTTTTAATTTGTTTTTATTTTCTACTCCTATTTTTTTTTTTCTGATTACTTGTTATGTAAGAGTCTTGAAGACTTCTCATTTCAGATTTACTCTTACCAATCTCAACCAAATCCATTGTCCAACAAAACTGTGTGTAGATTTTTTATTTTGTCCTATATGATAATTTATTTGTACTTTTTTCACTAACTTTTTTTGTTAAGTTATTTTTATAATTTTATGATTATCTACCAATTAGCGGGGTGTTCAGTGAAACACTACAAGAAAAATTCCTAATATAGTGAAGACATGAGTGGAAAATGGATGCAATACATCTTCAGCATCATCGATAGGATTAATTTAGTATTAGTATCACTATTCCCTCACCTTTTTTTTCCTTGTACTCATTTTCTTCATAGAAAAAAATAATAATAATAAAATAAGAAATCAGTTAGAGTTACAACTTACATATGTTTGTGTAAGCAATACGTTTGGAATTAAAGTGTGTTTTATCTATGCTGACATTGAAAATACTGTATTTGATGTCAATTGAGTGATTTTTTTTTTTGCATAATTTCATTCTCTGAAATCCCTAAAAATGATTGTGATAAACTCATGGTGATAGAAATAATTATCATCGACATCAATTGGGGGGGAGGGGGGGGGGG
>CAUOFW020001914.1:118396-162824 GCA_963454935.2 Ilex paraguariensis
GGGGGAGGTAATTTGGAATATTGAAAAATATTATGTGAATATAAGGAACATAAATTCTGAACAACTGAATGAGAGTTCATAGAATTATAAAATTTGTCATTCCATCATATGGAAGCAATTTTTAGATGCAATTGGAAGTAGAAATTTTCAAAGTCCATTGAGTTGACATTGGTTGGCCCACCTATTACCATGTAACTCATGGTTAAAGTAAAATAAAATTAGTTTAATT
This sequence comes from Ilex paraguariensis, assembly GCA_963454935.2. NCBI lineage: Eukaryota > Viridiplantae > Streptophyta > Magnoliopsida > Aquifoliales > Aquifoliaceae > Ilex > Ilex paraguariensis. The sequence continues at coordinate 118,626 of CAUOFW020001914.1, forward strand.
TGTACTGTAATAATTTAGTTTAAAGTTAAGTGGACATTATGGTTCATCTTTGAAAATAGTATTCCATCAAGTTTGTTTTCCACTTTTAATTTTGTTTAATAATCCTTTTGTAGTAGTCGATTTTCTTTGTTGAAAATTATCCTATCTTTTGCCTCTTTCCTGTATGGGAGCCGGACACTTTCTTACAATTAGGGAGTATTTGTTTGTGCAACAAGACTTAAACTAGGTCATGATGTTATCTTTTTTCAGTTATAATTGAGTCATAGACTTGTTCTTTGTATTTACTCAATCATCCCAAAATCTTTCCTATTCTTAAGTAATAAATAGGACAAAAACTATGTCTACCAACTTGGTTGATTAAATAGATATAGAAAATCATTTTAGGAAACAATATAAATAGAATTACAATTTAGAATTGTTCACGTGCGACGCACGTATGCATCAATTAGTAAATATAAATATAGATAGATAGATTGTTAGTAATTAATTAGGTTAATTAATCTAGCACTAATCTGATTTTATACAATTGTTCAAGGGTATGAGATTTTTTTTTTTTGGGGTTTTGAAGCTTTTTAAGAGTAGTATAAATATAGATTACTACTACCATCATTATCCCACCATCGCCACTGCCATTCGTCACCCCCACCTGGGGTCTCTAACTTTAGAGGGCCCCAAAAATTGTAATCATTAGTATTTTAGGCTTAAATTTTATGAATTTAAGTTTTAAGTAGGCCCTGAATTTTTAAGCTCTTACTTTTAAAGCCTAAATCAATTTCTAATTTTGTTAGGCCCAAAAGTTCTCTCAATTTAGTTAAGCTCAATAAAGCTCTAATAGTTTTATTTTTTTGGAAAAATTTCATTCACACTCCTGTAATTAGGTCTAAATTTAATGATATCCCCTTTTGATTCTAAAACTTCACTATCACCTCCTGTCAATATTTGTTGAATCATTGTGATAACGACGATTGTTAATTTATAAAAATACTCTTGATTATTTTATAGGATAAATGTTATCCACACCTCTTGTAAATAGACATAACTTCTATTACACCCCCTATAAATATACATAACTTTAACGACACCCCATGTAAATAGACATATCTTTAACAATACCCTTTCTGATTCTGAAATTTTAATGCACTCCATTTTAGTTCTATTATAGTAATCTTTAAATTCATCAATTTAATATTTAATTTTATCAAATTAATATCCTTTATTTAATTTAAACTAAATTACCATTCCATCTCACCAAATCAACACTAAAACTAACATTCCAATTGAAATACTAAAATATATAAAAAGACAATTTTTTTTTTCTAAATGCATGCATTGCTTATAAAATTTTATTAACAATAGTTGCTTCAACAAAAATGAGATTTTCAAAATTTAAATTGATAAAATCTTGTTTATAACCAACTATATCACAAGAAAAATTAAATGGATTAACTATAATTTATTGAGAAAAACTAATTGACATAACTTGAATTTAAAAACTTGATCAATATTTTTGCATTTCAAAAAATTAAAAAAATAAATTTTAAATTAATAAAATTTTAAATTATGATAATTAAAAAATATTTAATATATTAATATTAATAGGGCCCGAAGTAAATTTTTTGCCCAAGGCTCTCGTTTACGTTAGGTCGCCCCTGCCTCTTCCCCCCAAACTACCACCACTACCACCTAACACTAACACCTACCACCGCCGCCGCCACCACCACACACTATCGAAGTATTGCTGCCCACCAGTCCACCACCACCCACCCACCATCACCGACCACCGCCACCCACACCAACCATCACCACCCACCAACCACCGTTGCCCATAAATTTTGAATTATGTTTATTTGTCTAGAACAAAATTTGATTATCTCAATGGTCGCGCCTCTTTTAATTATACAATGAGATCATACTGAAGGAAATCAAAATTTATAATATAATAAAACTTTGTATGGCATATAATGAAAATTAAGTTTTATTAATACAAATAAATTTATTTAAAATAATTTTGAAAATCTAAGTTTTATTAAACCGGATAAATTCATCCTATCAGATAAAGAGAAATAAAAGATTTCTTAAAATATATAAATTAACCTAAAATATATTAAAAATCTAATACTTATTAAAATAGATAAATTCAAAGCAAAACAATCATAGCACTCAAAGTTTATAACATAGATAAATTCATGTTACGTATAATTGTTGTTGTCATTACTTCTAAACGGTCAATGGATCATTGTTGTTGTCCCGATCAATGAATAGGCAAATTCACCATGGGTAAACAATTATCAATAACTTCATTTACTTATTACCTTTATTTCTTATATTGTTCAATACAATTTAATCGAGTCACTTTAGCCTCATTTCCAATCCTTCCCTTAGCGTAAACATTTTGTCGGACACTTAACATGCATTAAAGTGTTATACGAATCCATTGCGTGAACTTAATTAAAATAGGCTTCTATCCTCACTAAATTTAACACCCCAAAGTCCATCCTAAAAGGCATCACAGTCTATATAACATCCAACCATGAGAGCATATAAGATAATCATTAAATAATAAAAACTATTCCAAATTCAAAGACTAACTAGATAAATTTATAAGAAAAGCATAAATAAATCCTTAGGTTTACATCTGAAATTAAAAAAATAGTCTTTCAACTAAATAAAATAAGAACTATTCATAACAATGTCTCATCACCAAATCTAATAAAACCAAATTAGACAAAAGCAACTCTAAGCCTCATAATCTAGATTCACTCCTTGATCTAGTTTAGCCTAAAAATCAACCTGTTCATCTAGTATGATATTGTCTTCAAGTCCATAATCTAAAAAATGTTATATCATGGGATGAGCACAAAGCCTAAGACAAGAAGGTCAACCCTCACACTTTTAACCCTGACGACCTAGTTCTTAGACGCGTTATGGGATCGACCAAAAATCCAACGCATGGAAAGCTGGGTGCTAATTAGGAAGGGCCCTACAAAGTAATTCGAGTAGGAGAAAATGGATCTTACAAACTTGAGACTTTGGACCAGAGGATGGTACCACAACCCTAGAATACATCTAATCTGTGAAAGTTCTATTTCTGAAGTGCCTTCACAAATACGAACTCCGAAGTACCTTTGAGAAGTAGGTGTATCCCCTATAGGACCTATCTTTAGAAAAGGAGTACTTTCTTTAAGAATGTTCTTCCGTGTACTTCTAAAAGAATTTTTAATAAAAGTTTAATATGCAAATTTGTTTAACCCATCCTACTGCCAATGTGACGACCCGTATATTAATTAATCGGTGACACGCTAATTAGGTCATTAATTTTGATTCCATATAATTGAGATTTATCTTTTTTAGGAACAAATGGACTTCAAATATGGACTCTTCACCCGAAAACAAGTCAAATAACTATAATTTATGTCAAATTTCGTAATCATATAATAAATGAACATATAAATATCTATATATATGTGTGTGTGTGTGTGTTTTGTGAAATGACAAAATCCTATTCTAGATTTTTTTTAGATTTGAAAACGTACAAGAGGGAAAAAAAAAAGGAGAGAGAGGAAATTACATGGACAAGTGTCCATAACATGCTTGGGGACCAAGCAAGCCTTGGCTATATATAGCCAAGCCTAATGCATTGAACCGCACAGTAAGGAAAAAGAGAGAAAGTGAGGAAGAAAGGAAGGGATAAAGAGAGGAAAGAGGAAAAAAGGGTCAAAATTTTGTTGATATAAGAATTTGTGGTTGCGATCAAAATTTTGGGTAAGATTTTTTAGTTATTATTTAGTAAATTTTATATGTTTGAGTCACTTAAAGTTGATCCTTATTAAATCAAATTTAAGTATCATTAACTTTCGTTAGTTATTCCAGAATTATTTTAGGTTAACTAAGCCCTTATTACCTATTGTTATTCTAAAATATTATTTTAGTTGTTTTGTTACAGTACACGGTATCGAATAGAAGTCAAGACAGAGATAGGGTTATTTTTATCTTTCACTATCATTGATGCATTTCATGCATATTTGGGGGTTTCGTATCAAATCTATTTTTAATTATATCATGTCATATTATGTCACTATAATCATGGGGTCAAACTGGAGTTTTATAAATAAATCGTGATCATGCACATGTTGTATTTTTATCAAGACCCTAATTATCTTATGAAACCACGTTGCATAATAGATATTTATTATTATTATTATTTAATGTTTGATTTGCTGTTGGGTTTGACTATTATTCGACTTTATTTTGTGATTTTGATGAAATTACTATGAATGCACATAATTGAGGACAAAGGGTTAGTAGATGAGTGATCCTTGCGAGGATTCATAGGATTCCTACTAATCCTTGGGTTCATTGGTTAGTAATATCGGTTGCCGTGGTAGCATGTGTGGCATCACATAATTCCCAGTATTGGTGTTTCCAGAAAAATAAGAAGGGCATTGGGTTCCCTAGGGTGCAAGACCCCAAAATTTTATTCGGAGGCGGTTCATGTGTACACCAGAAAATTGGCGGATTGATATGATCAATATGTGCTGAAATTTATTTATTTATTTGATTCATTACTTTGTCCTATTCCTACATTTATCCGTGATTTAATTATATTATGCATTGTTTTAAAACCTTGATAGTCATTGATAAACGTTATCCTACTGAGCTGGTGAGCTCATCTCTATCTAGCATTTTTCAGATATTTGAAGTCGAGCTGGTGGATAGGCTGAAAGGATGATAAATAGAGTCTGCTATTATCATTTCTCTTTATGTTGTATTAAGAATATTTGAAATGATCTTGTGAGGATTATATACTCGTACGCGAAATATAATAATATAGGGAAGATTATTGTAAGTTTGGTGTGATTTTATTCCTTAATCACACCCGGATATTTATTTATTTATTTTTTTTAGAAGAAAAAATTCGGGACGTGACAAAGTAGTATCAGAGCCTAGGAATTAGGTCTTATATATATATATATATATATATATATATATATATAATTACAACAAAAATATTAAAATGTACGTATCTGCTTACAGGTTCAATACCAGATGCCCGTAATGCAGAACCAATATCCAAAACTTCCTCATAAACATCACTGTATGTTTTCCAGACATAAGGCCCCCACTAAGCAACAAAGGAATTTAATCAAGTAATGAATAACCAGACAACCNATATATATATATATATATATATATATATATATATAAAATACTGAACATTAGTGTTAATTTACTAATACTGAACATGTTTTGCGGACATATTATTATTATTATTATTTTTTTTTATGTCAACATAGCTAACCTTTTATGACTATAGATATGGCATCATGGGACGATATTTACAGGGTCCACAGTAACATGGGTTCCGAGGCAGCCAAAGAGTACCGGATTCTTAAGGTCAATGTAGAGGCATATGATCTAATAGTCCATGAGATTCGAGACGTGTCCCAAAAATTGGTCGTTCATGCTAATTTCTGAGCAAAAAAGATTAGTACATCACTGGCTGACCTCGCAGCTAAGGGTGGTCCGCCAAGCGTTAAGTATCAAAAGGAACCATCACTTGTACTAGAAAATTCTGAATGGATTGCTAGTGCAAGATATTCAGTGGCCACCTATGGGGCTAATGTGAGACAGTCAATAGAATCCCCTAACCTGAATGATAACGAAGAAGATGACCCATAACCTAATGACCCACAATGTAGCCCCTGCAGCCACACCACCTGAAACAAACCATCATATAGCTTTTGCAGGTTCTGCGAATTTGTCTCCAGGGGGAGAGGCATGAAATTTCTTGGTCCCTAATTGTACCGTCGGCTTAATTATTCTAAGAAATTTTGCCTGTAAATTGTAGTAACTCTTAGAATGGTAGGAATATATGTATCACTACATAACTTAGAGGTTACTGTCCTACACTTTTGTTCTCCATGTGAATGACATCTAGGATAAGAAACGAAATGTATCTTATTGAATAATTATGTGAAATTAGAGTTGTTTTCTTAACTTTTGGATGTGGTTATAGTTTTTATTGCAGTCATAATATCATGGACTATGTGTTATAGGATGAAGGGAAACACATCTCAAGATCAACTAGAGACGTCTATCAATGACCAGTCCCCTCCAGCACCGCGGGACACTATAAGTGGCATTTACCAGTGCTTGAGAGAACTGACCACCTTGGCGAGATAATAGGCGAAAAATAATAATCACACTATGGTAACACAACCGACAGTTTAGGAACAAGCTAATATGGCCGAAACACAAAGAATGATGATACTCAAAAGAATTTCTACGACAATGTCCCCTACCTTTCAGGGAAGTACAGAGCCACTTGATGCAGAAAAGTGGCTTCAACAAGTGAAAAAGGTAATGGATGACATGGATATTGCCCCAGATTTATGAGTTACTTTGGCCTCTTATCTTTTTGAAGATGAAGCTAATCACTGGTGGTATACAGTCAAAAGAATGAGGGATGTAGACCAAATGACGTGGACCACCTTCGAAAGAGTGTTAATGATAAGTATTTTCCTGAGTCCGTAAAGGATAAAATGTTCTTTGACTTCCTAGAGTTCCAACAACGCAACCTAACAGTCACGCAATATGGGTCCAAATTTGCTGAACTCTCTCGCTTTACCACATAATTAGTTTCCACTAATGCCAAGAAGGTCAAACGATTTGAACAAGGCCTTAAGCCTTCTATCCGAGGGTGCCTTGTAGCACATCGACTAAGAATCTATAAGAAATTGGTGGAAAAGACTATGCTGGTAGAAAGAGACTTAGAGAATACCCAGAATATCAAAAGTCGTCAACAAGATAGAGGAAGTCAGACAAGAAACGGTGGCAGCAGTAGTCACCAAAGAATGACCCCATATCGACGACCAGGGCAAGATACCAATGAAAGGAGAAGTGCGAATTAGGGATAAAATTCTAGAGATTGGAACAGAGCATTCAATGATACAAAATGATGTTTTAAGTGTGGGAAAACTGGACATTTTAAAAATTAGTGTCCCTTCACGTCCTCTCAAGGGTCGGCCAATCAAGGTTCTTATCATCCATTTAATCAACCTTGTCCACAACAACGTCCTTACCTTACTCAGACGACAGGACCGACAATCCAAGTTAGACTTTTGTGGTTGTTTCCAAATCAGGCACAACAGATTAAGCCAGGAAGTAGAACAACAGTTACTGAAGGTTAACCTCGGATCTATGCAATGGCTACACCGAATAATGACGCTGCTAAAGCAGGGATTGAAGGTGTCGTTCTTATATATAATTTTTGGGCACGTATTTTGTTTGATCCGGGGGTAACCCATTCTTTCTTTCGCACTTCATATGCTGTTGCATTAGCATTAGAATTCGAACCTTTGGGTCGCACATTGTGTATAAACCTACCTACGGGGGATTATTTGGAAACTGCTAGGGTATGAAAAAATTGCATAATCTAAATTAAGGATAGCGAGTTGGTTGTGGACCTAGTTGCCCTAGAAATAATTGGATACGACATAATTTTTGAAATGGACCTACTATCTCTTGTTATCATGCCATCATGGATTGTTACAGTAAGAAAATTAAATTCTGTACATCGGGAGATGAAGAGTTCGAATTCATAGGTGAACGTCACTATTCACATCCGTTCTCCACAAGGAACAAAAGTAGATTGGAATTCCTTGCCAACTTAATTGGGGAAGAACTAGGTAAGATCACAGTTAAAGACATCTTAGTAATATGTGACTTTCTTGATGTATTCCCTGAAGAATTACCTGGAATACCCCCACGAAGAGAGATAAAATTTACTATTGAGGTATACCTTGGTATAGAGCCAATATTGATTACCCCTTACTATATGGCACCGTTGGAGTTGAAGGAATTAAGAAAACAGCTGAATGAACTTCTTTCTTTGGGGTTCATTCGACCAAGTACGTCGTCTTGGGGTGCTCTTGTACTCTTCGTGAAAAAGAAAGATAATACACTAAGATTCTATATTGACTATCGGAAGCTGAATTGAGTAATGATAAAGAATAAATATCCTCTACCACATATTGATAATCTGTTTGATCAACTTAGAGGTTCTCGTTACTATTCTAAAATTAATTTGCGAACTGGATACCATCAATTGAGAATCAGAGAGGAAGATATCACCAAAATAGCTTTTCGTACTTGATATAGACATTTTGAATTCTTGCTGATGCCCTTTGGACTCACAAATGCACCTTTAGCTTTCATGGACCTGATGCACCGGGTATTCATACCCTATTTTGATCAGTTTGTAACCGTCTTCATAGACGACATTCTCATTTACTCAAAGTCACATGAGGAACATGTACAACATCTTCGCCAAGTATTATTAACACTAAGGGAATACAAGTTGTATGCCAAGAAAAGTAAGTGTGAGTTCTAGATAAAAGAAGTCAAATTTCTTGGGCATGTAGTATCCAAAGAAGGAGTGACAGTGGATCCAGCTAAGGTTGAAGTAGTAATGAATTGGGACCAACCGAAGAACGCAACAGAAGTTCAAAGTTTTCTAGGATTGACAGGATACTATCGAAGATTTGTGGAAGGATTTTTCAGAATAGCTCTGTCCATGACCCGAATCACTCGGAAAGGAGAAAAGTTTGAGTGGACCAGAGAATGTGAACATGCATTTAATATCTTAAAGGAGAAGTTGACCATGACACCTAGTAGCCCCTTGTATAGGGTTCCAAACCTGCGCTATCGAAAGTGGTATCGGGTATGATATTTATACGGATGCATCATTACAAGGACTTAGATGTGTATTAATGCAAAACAACAAAATGGTTGCTTATGGATCAAGACAATTAAAAACTCATGAATGAAATTATTCCACCCACGATTTGGAACTGACAGCTGTTATCTTTGCTTTGAAACTATGACGTTGTTATCTATATGGGGAAAAATTTCAGATTTACTTGGACAACAAAAGTCTCAAGTATATATTTACTCAAAAAGACTTGAATATCCGACAACGACGCTGGATAGAGTATCTCGAGTATTATGACTTCACACTTCAATACCATCCGGGAAAAGCTAACGTGGTAGCTGATGCATTGAGCAAAAAATCCCGAAGTGCAATGATCAACATGATGAAGGACAAATGGCGATTAAGGGAGACACTAGAGGACTTTGACATCTGGATGGGTGCAGAAGAAGGTCAACCACGTTTGTTTAATCTTGTTGCTCAACCTGTCCTCTGACGAAAGGTTGTTGAATTACAACGTTCGGATTCCTACCTTGAATCCATCCGTACCCAACTGGAAGATGGGAATGCTCTTGAAAATTGGTGATTGCGAAAGGAGAAATTATTATATCAAGGAAGACTGTATGTACCCGATAATACTCAGTTGAAAGAAGAGATGCCCAGGGAATGCCATCGATCTAAGTTTTTCATACATCCTGGCAGCACAAAATGTATCAAGATATGAAGCGTCAATATTGGTGAGGAATGAAGAAGGATGTCGCTAAATTTATAGCTTGATGTGCCACATGCCAGCAAGTAAAAGTTGAGTATCAAAAACCTGGTGGATTGTTACAATCCTTACCCATCCTAGAGTGGAAATGAGATCATATCACTATGGATTTCGTGATTGACTTGCCTAGAACTACAAATGGATACAATGCAGTATGAGTTATAGTGGATTGACTCACCAAATCGGCCCATTTCTTAGCCATGAAGAATACTAACACTCTAGCTACGTTAAGTCAACTTTATATATGGGAGATTGTGAGATTACATGGGATACCATTATCAATCGTGTCAGATAGAGATACTCGTTTTGTGGCTCAATTTTGGCAGAGTTTACAAAAAGCCATGAAAATCGAGTTGCATTTCAATATTGCTTACCATCCTTAAACAGATGGTCAATCTGAAAGGGTGATCCAAATATTGAAAGATATGTTGCGAACTTGCGCTCTAGATTTCAAGGGCAGTTGAAATGAACATCTTCCACTGGTGAAATTTGTTTACAACAACAGCTATTAAAATAGTATTGACATGGCTCCGTATGAGAATTTGTACGGACGACCTTGTAGATCACCTCTACGTTGGGCCGAAGCTGGTGAGAGCATATTATTTGGTCTAGAAATTGTCCGGCTAACCATTGAGAAGATCCAAGTAGTTCGGGATTGACTACGCACGGCTCAAAGTCAACAAAAGAGCTATGCAGATCAAAGGAGAAGACCCTTGGAAGTTCAAGTGGGTGATTATGTATTCTTGAAGGTATCCCCTAGAAAAGGAATATCTAAATTTGGAAAAAGAGGTAAATTGGCTCCTAGATACATTGGACCTTTTGAGGTAACACAGTGCATTGGAAATATAGCTTATTAGCTTGCCTTACCAGCTCAGTTATCAGGAATACATGATGTGTTTCATGTATCCATGTTAAGAAAATGTGAACCAGATGCATCTCACATCATCGATTGGAAGGATGTCCAAATTCAAGAAAATGGAACGTACGAAGAACAACCTGTGCAAATTCTTGACACCAAGGAGCAGGTATTACGTAACAAGGTCATTCCCCTCGTAAAACTGATGTGGCAACATCATGGTATTGAAGAAGTCACGTGGGAGCTAGAAGCAGATATGAGTGCAAAATATCCCTATCTTTTTAACTCTCAAGGTTAGTATCGAATTTCAGGGACGAAATTCTTTTTAAGGGGGGTAGATTGTGACGACCTGTATATTAATTAATCATTGACACGCGAATTAGGTCATTAATTATGATTCTATATAATTGAGATTTATCTTTTTTTGAAACAAATGAACCTCAAATATAGACTATTCACGTGAAAACAAGTCAAATGACTATAATTTAGGTCAAATTTCTTAATCATATAATGAATGAACATATATATATGTGTGTGTGTGTGTGTTGTGAAAGGACAAAATCCTATTCTAGCTTTTTTTTAGATTTGAAAATCTAAAAGAGGGAAAAAAAAGAAAAGAAAAGAAGGAGATAGAGGAAAATTACATGAACAAGTGTCCTTAACATGCTTGGGGACCAAGCAAGCCTTGACTATAAATAGCCAAGCCCAGTGCATTGAACGACACAACAAGGAAAAAGAGAGAAAGGGAGGAAGAAAGGAAGGGAGAAAGAGAGAAAAAAGGGAAAAAGGGTCAAAATTTTGTTGACCTAAGAGTTTGCGGTTGCAATCAAAATTTTGGGTAAGATTTTTTAGTTATTATTTAGTAACTTTTATATGTTCAAGTCACTTAAAGTTGATCCTTATTAAATATTTTTGGATCAAATCTAAGTATTTCGTTAGTTATTCCAAAAATTATTTTAGGTTAACTAAGCCCTTATTAGCTATTGTTATTCTAAAATATTATTTTGATTGTTTTGTCACAGTACACGGTATCGAATAGAAGTCAAGACAATGGTAGATTTTTTTATTTTTTATTTTTTACTATCATTGATGCATTTCATGCATATTTGAGGTTTTCATATCAAATCTATTTTTAATTATATAATGTAATATTATATCGCTATAATCATGGGGTCAAACTGGAGTTTTATAAATAAATCGTTGTCATGCACATGTTGTACTTTTATCAAGACCCTAATTATCTTATGAAACCACATTGCATAATATATGTTATTATTATTATTATTATTTAATGTTTGATTTGTTGTTGGGTCTGACTACGATATGACTTTATTTTGTGAATTTGATAAAATTACTATGAATGCACATAATCGAGGTTAGAGGGTTAATAGATGAGTGATCCTTGCGAGGATTCACAAGATTCCTATTAGTCTTTGGGTTCATTGGTTAGTAATATCAGTTGCAGTGGTAGCCTATTTGGCACCACCTAATTCTCGGTATTGGTGTTTTTAGAAAATTAAAAAGGGCATTGGGTTCCCTAGGATGCAAGACCTCAAAGTTTTCCCCGGAGACGATTCTTACATGAAGCAGAAAATTGACGGATTGACATGATCTATATGTGCTGAAATTTATTTATTTATTTGATTCATTACTTTGTCCTATTCTTGTATTTATCCGCGGTTTAATTATATTATGCATTGTTTTAAAACCTTGGTAGTCATTGATAAACGTTATCTTATTGAGTTGGTGAGCTCATCCCTATCTAACATTTTTTAGATATATGAAGTCGAGTTGGAGGATAGATGAAAAAGATTATAAGTAGAGTCTGCTATTATTATTTCTCTTTATGTTCTATCAAGAATATTTGAAATGATCTTGTGAGGATTACGTAAATGTACATGGAATATAATAATATAATGAAGGTTGTTGTAAGTTTGGTGTGATTTTATTCCTTAGTCATGCCCCGAATATTTATTTATTTTTTAGAAGAAACAATTCGGGGTGTGACAGCCAAGGTAGGGAGGCAAAAATCCTAATAGAGGTAGAAGCCTAAATCATGCGTAGCCACCTGATCAGGTCCAGACCCAAGGTTAGGCATGACACTGTAAACCAACTGGGTAGTGATTTGAGTTTGATTGGATTGACAGGTTGGTACGTGCATGGAAACAGAGTCTTTGAATGACCCAAGAGGACCGAGTCTTGATTTCCAGGTAATGTAAGGATGAACTCTTTGAAGAAAGGTCGACCAAGAGTCACAACTTCTTAGAGTATGATTTTTCTAAGTATCGAAAGGTCACTAGCTAAGGGTTTGAGACCAAACTCTTTGAAGAAAGGACGACCAAGGACCATAACTTCTTAGATTAATATTTTTTCTAAGTATTAAAAGGTCCCTAGCTAAGGGCCTAGGACCGAACTCTTTGAAGAAAGGCTGATCAAGGGCCTTAAATTTTTAGAGTAAGATTTTTTCTATGTATCAAAAGGTCCCTAGCTAAGGGCTTGGGACCAAACTCTTTAAAGAAAGGCCGACCAAGGACCATAACTTCTTAGAATAAGATTTTTTTATAGGTATCAGAAGATCCCTAGCAAAGGGCTTGGGACCAAACTCTTTGAAGAAAGGCCGACCATGGGCCATAACTTCTTAGAGTAAGATTTTTTCTAAGTATTGAAAAGTCCCTAGCTAGGGGCATGGGACCGAACTCTTAAAAAAAGGGCCGAACTAAGAGTTGTAACTCGAAGTAGAAAGTTTAAAGCTCCCTGCTAAGTACTTTTTGATAAAAATCACTAAGAAAGAAATGAGAATGCAAAAAGTCTTGTTGAAAGGGTCTTCAATATGTATACATGAAAAAGGGGGAAAAGAGTTACATTTTTTCTAAAAAAAATAAATGGATACCTATCTTCAGGACATTTGTTTTCAGGATGACAACAGTTCAGATGAGCTCATGGCATATAGCTCTGAAGACTGGGGCACACTTGCATCTGTCAAGGTGGCAAGCTTGCCCTTAGAGAAATATGCTTTCTCTAGAGTAGGAATCTAAGGAGCCAAGTCATTTTCCGCCTTCACCATCTCTTGTTCAAAGCCAAAATCTTCTAGATCCTTGGTTTCAGCCTTGAAACGCTCAAATTCTTCCTAAAGGTTAGAATGATCAAGTTGGGTTTGGGAAAGCTCTACGTTGATCGCACTTTTTGATGCTTTCAGATCCTTTACCTCTGCTGCAAGCTTCTTGTTTTCATCAATCAGGCTTAGCATTTAAGCGTGAAGGACTAGTATCTCCTCGCAAAGCTTTGCATATTCCTTATTAGCAAATTCCTTCTTCGCTAATGTAGACATGCATTTGTGAATTACCTCCTTTATAGCCTTATCCTTCATAGCAATCCTTGCCCCAACTTCATGAACCTTTTGAAGTCCCTACCGACCACAAGAAAAGTTAGGTGAAGAATATCTAAAAAGAAAGATTGTTAGCTTTCCAGATGAAACAAGAGGGGAAACATAGAAATACCAGAATCATCTGCTAGATAGCTTTCCTAGTGATTTCATCATCAGACATCACCTCCTTTGCAGCTAAGTCATGAGGGAGAATCACCCCTATAGCAATGCCTACTGCCACATTGAAATCCTCAGCAGCAAAATCCCGAACAGTGATTTCCCTCCTTTTGCCTTCAAAATCAGGCGAGAAAGGGGAATCACAAGCTTTGACAGAAGGGAAGTATCAGGTTTTTGGCACTTTGCGTTTATTGGAGGCATGATCATCAGATAGCACTAGGATGGATTTTAGAAGATCGGAGGAAGGAGGAATTGGCTTGGAAGAAGCAGGGGGGAGATCGGGATGGATGAAAGGCTCATGGTTGACATCCATTGAAGCCCTAGTCGAATCCTCCATGGGCTCCCCTGAGTGTACTGCTTGCTTTGCCTTGGTAGGGTCTTCTGAAGCAGGCCCTTCGAGTTCGACAAAATTTTGAGTTTGAGTAGAAGGTATTTCAGTTAGGTTTGAAGAAGAAAGGAAGTCAAGAAGATTCCCCATTAGCTTGTTCCTTCCAAAAGGGCCAGCCGCGGCCTTCTTGCAAGAGCAAGGAGTTAGGTCCTGAGCAGCCTAGATAGCTTGATAGTTGTCGGCCAGAGTGGCATTGGGACGGGGAGGAACAACAACAAATGACATGTAGGTTGGAGTATACCTAAGCAAGGTATGGGCAGCTCAGCAGAAGAGGGATTCGTTGAAGCTTCACAGATTCTTCAACTTTCCATCTTTACTGATCGCTCAAGGATTATTCCCTTCACAGTTTCACTTGCAAGAAGATGAAGAATAAGTATAAAGAGAAGGGTTGTAAAAAGAAAAAAAAAGAAACATATCATTAGTCACTTGGTGTGCCATCTTCGCAGGGGCATCAATAAAAAGGAGTTTCACCAGCAGCATACTCCTAGTTGCTAGAGACGAAAACAACGTCGTTTTCATGACCTTCGTTTGAATTTGGGAGGTGGGTCACTAAGTAGCGATCCTTCTTCCTCATTGCAAGATAATAGTTGTCTCCAATTGGCTTGATGATGTAATAGAATAAGATTTTCCAGAGGCCCAGGCTTAAGTCCAAGAGCTTGTTGAGGGTAGCAATGTCCATTATAATCCTAAAGAAATATGGGTAGCATTGGATGGGACACAACTTTAGTGCTGAAAGCACCCATAGAAGAAGGGGATGAAGAGGGAAGCGAACCCCACCTTCAGTGACGGCTCAAGTATGGATGGGGATGCTCTCTCTAGTACCAATTAGGGGCTCATTAGTCCCAGCAACTCGAACACGAACGTTGCCAGGAATTTGGTACTTAGTTCTAAAAGTAGGTATGTCTGAAGAAGTGAGAGGAGTAATTTCAGAAAAATAAAACCCAAGATAGCAGAGACAAAACCAAAGAAAAAAGGACAATTGTAGAAGAAGGAAGGGTTTGCACCCCTTGTTAAAAACGTGGATTTGATAAAACAATTGAAGCCCAAAAGACAAATATTTAATGCAAGACATGCCATCAGAACAAAGTGCATGTCTTAAGGATGCATGCAATGGTAACTTGGGAATATAAAATGACTGGAAGACGAAAAAACGGTTGACACGTTTCTTGGGGGCAAGTGAAGATGTATTAAAATTGCGCCACATGCAAGGAGCATTTAATATGCTCACGTGAGGATGATGAGACATATCACGCAAGGAAACATTAAAGTAACAACTAAGTTAAATTATGGGGTCTCATTCCACAATCCTGAGCCGAACTGTTTAGAATTCGATAAGAAAAACAAGAGCTTAGTTTCAATGAAACCGAGCATGGAACAACCTCAAATTAAGGGAATGCCTATAATCTAGGCATTTAGGTATAATGAACAAGCACAATCAAGGGCTCGAGAAATGCCGATCAACAGAAGGAATGTTTGGAGAGATTTTAGGAAATGCCTAACAAAAATCTCAAATTGATAGGAGGTGTGCCACCTAACATCATCAATCAGGGAAGCCCTAATGAAGAAAGGCTGTAAAAAGTATCAAGTATGAACTATAAAAGGTACACAAAATTCTCTCTGTATACATATTCTTTACAAACAAGTATTGACTTAACTATCGAAGTGCCTTCGACCGAAACACTTCGGTCCTAGGCTGTTTGTTCATTTTGCAGGAAAGAGAAGGTAGGATACAAGACTCGTATTCAGCAATTTTTGTGAGAGTGGATCCACTTTTCGCGCCTTACAATAGCAATAATAAATTCAAATTTTATAAAAAAGCAAAATCCTAAAAAATTTAACAACGAAAAAAAAAAATAATAAAATAAATACTTCATACCTGACGATTTTTTCCTGTTTGTGAAAGTTCAAGACAACGATATCTCATATTGACCAGATTCGAAAAATCATCAATGGCTAAAGAAGAAAAAATTATGTTTCTAGTTTGAAAAACGTAATGACTAAAGAAGGTAAGCTTCGATTATTTGTGGCAAAGATTTTGAGAATCAAATTATAAAATTCAAACGGTTTATAAATCACAACAGTTTGAAAAATCTATTATAACAATTTTACACATCTGAAATTAAGAAAACTGTCAGGTAAGGGTAATTAAATAATACAAAAAGATAAAAAAAAAAAACTAAAATGTTAACCTGCTAGCCGAAACTTTGGGCTGTTTAATAACTTAAAAGTTTGAGCTGTGTATTTAAAGTCAACGAGAAATTATGAGTAGATGATACTTTTAAACTACTTAATTGTGAGAAAATATTTTAACTAAATTTTTTTGTAGATAAGTAACTTTGATTTAAAATGTATTGTAGTTTGATACCCATTGCCAGATTTTTAAATATTTTCTTCACTCAAATACTATTTTCTTTATTTGAAGGCCTATTAGTTTGGCAGTCCTATTTTTATGAGATTTGATTTATTATATTAATGTTTTCATAATTTAAGGGTTGAACGTATTGGAAATTCAAAATTATACCACATGGAATATAACACGACTTGACCTAAATTTTGAATTCATTTTTTATGTTATTTTTTTAATGTTAAACGGCTCTAGTTGTTCTTAAATATAACAATAATGTTACTTTGTAATGTTACATTGTGATGTAACACTACCGTTCATTAAAAACAATATATAGAGATGTCACATTTGTGATATCACATTCTGTGATGTATTTAGATTGTATATGAATCAGTGAATATAATTTTATAATTTTTTTTGTCAGTGATTAAAGTGTTAATGATTGGGTTACATTGTTATGTATCACTATAATGTCATATTATTGACAATTTGACTCGGAACAGAACGAAGATTGGTCTTCAACGGTGCTTCAACATTTGTGTGTTTCTTTTTTTTTGAATTGAAAATTGAAGGATTTTATAGCAGATTTTTTTAAAAAAAATTTTAAAAACCCATGTTTTGAAGGATATAACAATTATTGAATTTAATAGGATTGTTGCATGATTTATGACAGATTCCTTATCCTCTTTTTGCGCCATATAATTGTTACTTTGTGGGCATTTTTGTTACCCAAAAAAAAAAAAAAGACTTCTATACAAAATATTTTGTACTATTTTGTACAGGTTATTTTTTTACAATTAAATGATAAATTAAGTACCGATTCAAAAGAAAAACCCATAAAGTCAAATAAATTGTCTAAGATGTACCCACCAACAATTATCACAAGTAAAAAAATAGGATAATTTAGAAGTCGGTACAATTTTTTAGACTTATTTAGGCAAACGTACAACTCAAAAACTTATTTTGGGTAAAATGCATATTTTTTTTAAATACCACTATTGCCATCGGTAAACGGTAAATAATAAATATATGGAAACCCATTATCTTCCATCCGTTTTTTTTTTTGGCTAAAATCAAGTGGGAGGTAAAATAGGGGGTTTAATTATCAAAACCCATCTTCTTCGGCAAGGGGATTGGGATGCCAGAACTGTGACTGTTCATCGTCTAAAAAAAAGAGGAACCCAAGTTACTGTGTTCATCGTCCAAAAAAAGAGGAATATGAGTTACTGTTCATCGTAAAAAAGAAGAAGGAGGAATTCGAGTTTCTGTTCATCATCCAAAAAAAGAAGAAGAATACGACTTATTGTTCATCGTGTCCTATGGTTAAGTAACTGTGAATCATCTTCAGCAACTTCTTCACCGAAAATTATAGTTGACATTTATTTTTGTTTTTTTGTCAGTCATTAATTTTTTTTTTCCACAATCTGTGTTGTTTGATTTTTTTGATTAAAAATAGTTATTTAACTGTTTAAAAGAACTCTTTGTGATCACAAATTGCAAACTGTTAATATTCAAAAATTAATTGTTGGAACTTTATTGACACAGTTACACTAATTAAAACACAGTTACACCCATTAAAAGGACAGTTACACCAATTAAAACACAATTACACTCATTAAAACAAAATCAATTTTTTCCCCTTCATTCCAACATCAAGCAAACATAAAATAAAATCGAATATAGGAATTTTCCAAAAAAAATGAACAAATAAAATAAGAAATATACTTATTATTTATATACGAAAAAACAGTTACACCCATTAAAACAAAAAATAATTCTTTTTCGCCTTCATTCCAACAACGAACAAATATAAAACAAAATCGAACATAGTCATTTCCAAAAAAAAAAATGAATGAATAAAAGAAAAAATATACTTATTATGTCTATAAGAAAAAATAGTTACATCCATTAAAAACAATTACGCCCATTAAAATCAAATGCAGTTTTTTTCCCCTTCATTCCAACAACGCACAAACATAAAACAAAATCAAACATAAAAAATTTTCCAAAAAAAAAATGACAAAATAAAAGAAGAAATATAATTATTAACAACTAATCTTTAAGCCGATGACTATGATTCGTATTTGCAGTTCCTTTTTTCAAATAAATCCACCACTGGAGAAGTAAATCGACCGTTGAATAGGACTCTTACTACCGAGATTAGATGAACACAGACGTTGAAGAAGACTATTACTACAAAGATCAGTTTGTTTTTTTGAACAAACTGTAGAGGCATTTGAAGATTTTTTGTGTTATTGCATAAACTTTTTGTCTTACTGCAGAGATTAGTTGAACATAGACTTTTATTGCATACAAAACTGCTAATTCAAAATTCAAATAATTGTCGATGATGACTGCATAAATTAAGGAAGAATGTTTAAGTAAAAAAGATTTTAATTCATTTAAATTTTGTACCTAAACACAAAATTTTTTATAAAAATTGTACTTAATAGAATAAATAATTTATCCATACACTTTTACCTAAATAAGTCTAAAAAATTATACCCACGCCTAAAAAAACCCAAAAAAGTAACCCCATACTTTAGCGGGCTCCCAATTAGACCAGCTTCAATGGGCCGCTAGGTCTCAAACGGACCACTATTGAAAATTTTTATTTTACTATTTGGAAAGTCATAAAATCAATAATTGGGTGCTGATGTTGGAATTGAGATAAAGATTTTAGTAAAATAAAAAAATAAATTTTTATTTTACTATTTGGAAAATCATAAAATCAAGAATTAGGTGCTCATGTTGGAATTGAGATAAAGGGAAGTCACTTTTGTTGATTGAAAGAAGCATTTACATGGCTTTCTTAAGGACATAAACAATTACGTTGATGGTAAAAATAAATAAAATATATAAGATCCCCTAGTTAAATTCTCTGAATGGCATTTTTGTATTTGAAAATAAAATTTTAAAACTAATTTTTTATTCTTGGAAAATGTTGGAAAGGCCAAGAGTATGGCCAAGGGCCTACTCCTTAGGCAGATAGGCTGCAAAAACAACCGAACTTAGTTAACCCATGATCCATTGGGCCATTTAGCTTATGGATCGGATCAGGAGCCGAATACCTACACTTAATTGAAAGACATTTTTTTTTAATAATTTTTTTTCGTTTTGAAGAGACAAAAATCTAAATTGGATCAAACTTTGGGCGCGGAGACTATAGACCCAACTCCCCAATCCAATGCATCTCACAAGACTACCAACTGAACTCCCATTATGTGGTAAGCTTAATACCAGTTGGTACCTAGTTCTTCAGTGTTGAGAATGATAAGATATTCATGAAAATAAACCAATTAGGATGGCATTGATTCCCCATCCTCCCATCCCAACTGTTGGGCTTTGGCAATGTCACCAGTGATGCCACAATACAAATACGAGGGATGAAACTCGTGTAACTCACCAACACCTTAGGAGAATGGCTCGAATTTTAAATCCAATTCTTGGAAATGACAATGGACCGAGTAAAAATGGGTATTTATCCAAACTCATTTTATGGGATAAAATATACGTATTAGATAATGGACGTATACAAGAATACCTATATAACTCCGTGTGAGGATGGAGACAAATATGGACTGAAACTCATCTCCCCCCCTGCTGCCTCTAAATCCGTGATATGTATAATATTACAAAGACACAAACCCCACAAAAAAAGGAAAAAAAATACTTTTACTTTCTTTTTAGTTGATCCATTTGTTATATAATAGGGTTTCATCTTTCTTGCAGAACCATTTGTAAAGTTTTATAATTTTTATTTTCTAATATGTTTCTTAAAATCATATAAATTATTTCTTATGGACAGGGACAATGGTGGAGATCAAAATTCATCCACAGGGTAGGAACAAGGATTAAAATTTCCTCTGCTAACAGAGGTGGATAAATATTTTTGAAGTGGGAAAGGTGGTGGAGACTACTCCTCCACCCTTGGCCCGGTCCACTTCCATCTCTACCAATTCCCATTAATCAACTGTGAATTAGTTTTTTTTATCGATTATTTAAACTCAAATTCGAACTCAGATAAAATATATACAATTTTATAGATTTGAATTTGAATTTTGATATATCAATATCCAATCTGATCTGAATTATGTATACGAACAAAATTCTCTATTTTTAATGAATTTAGGGTTTCATTAGATTATCAAGTTAAATGTAGGTTAAAATTTTTGAGATCAATTCAAACTTGGATCAAATGAAATATGATTCATTGACGTGCCTACATGCATGCATGTGATGGCCAACTTACTAAGGTCATTTCATAATAGTTATAACTAACCTTTGTTAGTCCAACGCCCGGCAGCAAAATCATGGAGTCTAAATATTGTAGGCCCTAGTAGGGTTGGCGCATTGGCCACACACTTCTATCGACCTTATCTTCTTGTTTCTTTATGAATGCTTGTTCAATGCTTCATCCATTTTGTTTGTACTTGCATGCTAGAACGTTATTTATTAATCTTTATTGAGGAATGTCACTGTGGAATGTGGGCAGAAAATTACAGGAAGATTCAGCTTATTATGATAATGACCAAAAACTATAGACTAAAACATCAATTATTAGGGATTAGTTGTGCAAACTCACATGCTCCTATAAACTCTTTTCATTTTCTTTTTACGCTACTTCAATGCTTTACTCTAGAACCTGCAGTTACTCTAGTTATTTTGGATATTAGTACCAATCATTTCTCATTTTGTATCATCCACTATTGGTATTGGATTGTAGAAACAGAAATGCTATACTGACCAAATTTTGGGAGCAAATTTTGAGTTCAAATGACATGACAGTTGACTTGAGCTTCTTTATTTGATACCATGTCATGTAGGCCCCAATAAAGATTCCAAATAATATGTTGTCATGTTATTTAGGCTCAAAATTTGATCAGCATAACATTATTGTTGTAAAAAATAAGGACTATTAGATGGCATTTGAGCATTGGGCTGGTAATAGCAAAGTCACTAAGACCGAGCATTATAACTTAATACAAACAAGATATTAAGTGATCATTGAACTAATTTTGTTTAATATCATTTAGTATTTTAAATGATTAATGATGCATATGCCGAGTCCCTTAAAAACTTTTCTTACCAAATTAATATGGATAGCTGGGTTTGTGGGCATTATTAGATGGACCTACTGATTTAACAACTCACGTTGATTTAATAAGTAGAATTTAACTAGCTTTGATAAGAGTAGTAATATGAATAATTAATAAACAAAAAAATAATTACTACATTTTTTACTTTTTTGCGTGAAGTCAAAAGTAGAAAGTAAAAGCAATTTGATTTTAACTCCTCAAAAGTACACATAAATAGGTAAATGTACAGTTGCAGTATATGTTATATGTTAGTTACAATACATGTGTTAATGTTTAGGGAAACATAATGAATCCGAATATATATGTAAATGTATTGACTGTTTTGACCTTTTCACATTATTTTTTTCAAATACCAAAGTATCTTCTTTGGTTTTTGGATATGGATTTCACTTTCTAACTAAGAGGAACTTTTCTCACACTCCCTAAGGGTTAGTTAGAAATGTAATTATAATTTTAACGTGAGGGGGCCAAACAGGAACTATGACACGGTCAAAAAATTTATTCATGAGACCAATCATGTTACTGTTAATATCAAATTGTTAGTTGTATAAAATTTATCAAAATCAATTGTTATACTATATTATAAGAAAATTGATAAACAGGCTTTTAGTCAAATGATACTTTTTGTCTTATAAAAATTTTACCTTCTTGAAGTCAAACGTTTAAGTCTCCCTCTCAAACTAATAATAATAATAATAATAATAATAAAAATCATAATAATAATAGCTTAGATCATAATATTTAAAAACAAATTTGTCCTTACAATCATAAAAATTAATATGTGACAATGTCAAAATCCACTTATTCTTTTACTTAGATTTAGTGATTATGAATAAATTATCTTAAATATTAATTTTACCCAATACTTTTGACAAATTAGTTGTTAGTATATTGTTTATCATATGAGCAACTTTTTTTTTTTTTTTCAGTCATCAAAATAATTTTAGCAAATGCATTTGTCCGTGAAAGAAGCACTCATCCATTTGATTAGCATTAACCATTTGGTATTAAATGCCATTGAATTTATTTGAATACAATAGATATATAAAAAAATTATGAAAATTAAAGGGAAGATATTAAAAGTTTTTTGAAACCTAAAGGGCTAAAAGGTATTTTTTAAAATTTGAGAGGGGGTACATGGCCCCCTTGGGCCTCCATTTGGTTCCGTCCTTAGAGCTAACCACCCTTGTACCTTTGAGAATATGTTTTAAATCAGCTCAAGTTATGGTGGTTAGTCACTGGGCTCGAGGTACTAGTCGATGCAAACTTGAACATCCTGTAGTGAAAAAAAAAAAGGGAACTTTATCCCTTCAAAATTATGTGGCGACATATTTAATATAAAATCTAAGGTTTAGTTCGTAAAATTTGTGATTTTGTTTTTTTAAACTTCCTTTAATTGCCTTTTTTTTTTTGCCTTTTTAATTTTCTTGAGTTGAAATTGTTTATAGGACCAAACTGAGAGTTAAATATCTCCTTTGATTAATTAAAGTTTAACAATCATGTCTTGTGGTGCTAATGTAGTAATGTAAATACATACCAGAGTGCAGAGTAAGATTCTCTCTTATGTATTTTTATTTAATTTTTTTCTGTGATAGATCATCTGGCATGAATTTGAATGAAATCTATAGTATTTAAGCCGGTCCCTTACCAAAGAGAAACATTGGAAAAAAAAAAGAAAGACCGGAGAATATTTAGGTCCAAGCAGGCACATAAAGTATATATTTATTTTCTCTGTTGAACGGCCATGCATTTTTTCATATCTAGTTGTTGTTGCTCTGTCCACGTGGTCCCTTCTCTCCATTACCCATTTTACCCCCTCACACTTTCCTTATTTACACAAATAACGCATTGGGGGTGTGCATCAAGATGGTCGGACATGTTCGAATTGAATTGGACCATCAATCTACTGTAATCTAATCCATAGCAAACTGAACTCGTGTTAATTTAGTCTAATCGCGCATGTGGGAAGTCAACAGATTAAATTGCTGAGATCTAAATTTATCCAATCTATTCAACAATGTCCATTATTTATTTTATTGATTTTTACGTATGTTGTGCGGCTGATATTAAGTGCACTAAAATATCTATATAGGACTTGTTTTGTAGACATATTATGAGAGGATTAAATATTAGATTGTACTAATTTTTATTTAATCGGGTTTAATATTTTGTTTGATAAGCAAATTTGATATCGTATTAAATTTAAAAACAAATACTAATCATATACTTATCGTATATTTTTTTATACGATACACCTATATTATAAATGTATTTTAATATCACCAAGAGAGGTGATATTATAATCTAACTCAAACGTATTATTCTACACATTTATTATTATAACCCCCTAATTGATAAAATTAAATTGTCATCAATGTAACAAACACTAATTGAGGGTATTTTTGTTAATTCAATATTAATACGATAAAATAATTTCTTAACCAAAAAATTGACTGGATTAAGTAACTACTATCCAACATTTATGTTGTGTAATGCTAAACACTAGACAAAATTACGTATTATTCTAATACTTTATTTAATCTTATCTTTTGTCTATTTGTATTGTATTAGATTTGATTATTTTATCTAATCCATCAATTTCTAATACAGTAACCAAACAAGCCCATAATCCTTACAATCAGTGGAAAATTCACGTAATTTATCCTATACCTGAGTTTTTTTTTTTTTTTTTTTTTTTGAATTTCAGTTTTGGGCCAAAAAAACTAAAACATTTATTTCATATTCTGCAATTCACTTCGCAAACCCGAAAGCAGAAAACTATAGACATTTTAATAAATTAGTTGATGCTCACGTGCAAAACTATTTTCGGTATTATTATTTATTTTTTCAAAAAAAAAATTTCTAGACAAAATTTGATGCTATATTTTTTTTTTTCTAAACCACAATTGTTTATGGAATTGTTATAATTTATACTACTATCTGATAGTGCTAGCATTATAAAATAATTCTACGCCACTATTCACTGTGAAGACAATCTAGTATATATAAAACTATTTTATAACAGTCTATTACACGAAACTGTTTTGTATGTAAAATTTTAAATACAACCGCTTAAATAGCACATAATAACTTAAGGTATTTAATTTTTTTAGAAAGTGCTAAAGGCATGTATTTAGTGATTAAGACTTTATATAAATCAATTATGCATTTAGTCTCTCAATTCTGGGTTTATTTTTCAAGTTCAATTAAACCAATTATACTTTTGATTGGATTTGGTTTTTACATTAGCATGCCGGCTTGGATAATATTGGCATATTATGATTTTATTGATTGATTTGAGTTTTTACATATGTACAAAATTATCAAGTTGTCATTCCGAATCCTCAACCAAAAAAAAAAAAAAAAATGGTTTGAATCTCAGGTAACTACTCCAATAAAATACTTCCAACATAATGATTATTCTAAACAGAGCATGAAAAATAAATCTAGACTTAGCTGATATATTTGAAACTTAATTCATTTTATAATAAAATCAAATAATCATTTCTTTGTTTTTATTGGATACCCAAATGGTAGATGGTTTCTTTCCAAGACATTATCATGACCTTCATTGCATTAGTTTTTGGTTTATGTGGGTAGGAAAGAGCAATGCGGAACTAAATTAATTTTTTGGGGTTAAGTTATAAAAAAAAAAGAGAAGATATATCTTAGGATCGATCCTAAATAATATAACTTTTGAGATCAAGTTATACTCTATTTTGGTGTTTGGGATTTAAGATTGATCCCAAATACCTTAAAGATTGTAAAATGATCTCTAAAATTAGTATTTATTGTATGGTATCGAGAAAACTTTGGGTATAGCATTATGAACGAGGGAGCGGAAAGACATCTACAATTTCAAGCCACAGAAGGGGAAATTTCAATCTTTTCTATATACATTCGTGACCCATGCTTAACCATAAATTTGACAGCCTGTGGACTTGTAAGGGATGCTGCCTTGACAAGATTTCATTCAACGTACTTTTTTTCATAATCCGCAACGATCACAAACTGAAAAAAGATAAATCAATTTTGGTACATGGGTCTTTATAAAACTATACGTTAATGCTTGGAAGTATTAAAGAACAGTAACAATATAATTGGATAAAACAAATGAATCATATCAACACAAACTCTAAAAATGATAATCTGAATTCTGTGAAATTGAACATGTATCGAATTGGAGTTTTTTTGGCTACTTCTGATTTTGCATAACAAATCTCATGTCAGGAAGATTTTCGCATGATAAATGAGATGACAAATCTCTCTCCTGATGAGCTCTAGTTTGCCCGGAAAGTCACTTCAATGAAATCCCTCTTGTGTTTCCCACAGTGAACAACTATGGAGCTTCAAGCCAGGCCTTAAAGAAGAAAGGTGGTAAACAGTGGATGAACCCACCCTTTGCAAATGGTCAACTCAAGGGTAAGCTCTCGAACGGAGTCCTGTCACTCAAAGAAAGAAGGGTTAGAAGGGCGTCGAAATGTTCTCCAGCGTAATCCCTCCAATGCTCAAGTCAGTATTTGAGGAATGGTTTGAGAACACTATTCTATTGCTTGGGCAAGGGGTTGCATACTTTAGCTTTGAGCATGAGAGTGTTATTTATACATTCTAGGAGTTGATCAAAGCGGACAGCTGGGTTGCCTTGGAGGGAAAACACCTGGTTGGTTCGTACAGAGGACAACATTTGGTGCGCAGACTTCGATCAGAGTGCTTGCTTTTCCCTGCACCAAAAGCTTATGTAGATCAGCACTTGGGTCCCCGAGTATTTAATGCACTCTTCTTGGCTCCACTGAGCATTGAATACATCCCACTCTTCTGTAGAATCATTTAATGTGCCTTGGGCATGACTATGCACGCGCAAGGGTATTTTCATAAATTTNTTTTTTTTTTTTTTTTTGTTTTTGAATTTCAGTTTTGGGCCAAAAAAACTAAAACATTTATTTCATATTCTGCAATTCACTTCGCAAACCCGAAAGCAGAAAACTATAGACATTTTAATAAATTAGTTGATGCTCACGTGCAAAACTATTTTCGGTATTATTATTTATTTTTTCAAAAAAAAAATTTCTAGACAAAATTTGATGCTATATTTTTTTTTTTCTAAACCACAATTGTTTATGGAATTGTTATAATTTATACTACTATCTGATAGTGCTAGCATTATAAAATAATTCTACGCCACTATTCACTGTGAAGACAATCTAGTATATATAAAACTATTTTATAACAGTCTATTACACGAAACTGTTTTGTATGTAAAATTTTAAATACAACCGCTTAAATAGCACATAATAACTTAAGGTATTTAATTTTTTTAGAAAGTGCTAAAGGCATGTATTTAGTGATTAAGACTTTATATAAATCAATTATGCATTTAGTCTCTCAATTCTGGGTTTATTTTTCAAGTTCAATTAAACCAATTATACTTTTGATTGGATTTGGTTTTTACATTAGCATGCCGGCTTGGATAATATTGGCATATTATGATTTTATTGATTGATTTGAGTTTTTACATATGTACAAAATTATCAAGTTGTCATTCCGAATCCTCAACCAAAAAAAAAAAAAAAAATGGTTTGAATCTCAGGTAACTACTCCAATAAAATACTTCCAACATAATGATTATTCTAAACAGAGCATGAAAAATAAATCTAGACTTAGCTGATATATTTGAAACTTAATTCATTTTATAATAAAATCAAATAATCATTTCTTTGTTTTTATTGGATACCCAAATGGTAGATGGTTTCTTTCCAAGACATTATCATGACCTTCATTGCATTAGTTTTTGGTTTATGTGGGTAGGAAAGAGCAATGTGGAACTAAATTAATTTTTTGGGGTTAAGTTATAAAAAAAAAAGAGAAGATATATCTTAGGATCGATCCTAAATAATATAACTTTTGAGATCAAGTTATACTCTATTTTGGTGTTTGGGATTTAAGATTGATCCCAAATACCTTAAAGATTGTAAAATGATCTCTAAAATTAGTATTTATTGTATGGTATCGAGAAAACTTTGGGTATAGCATTATGAACGAGGGAGCGGAAAGACATCTACAATTTCAAGCCACAGAAGGGGAAATTTCAATCTTTTCTATATACATTCGTGACCCATGCTTAACCATAAATTTGACAGCCTGTGGACTTGTAAGGGATGCTGCCTTGACAAGATTTCATTCAACGTACTTTTTTTCATAATCCGCAACGATCACAAACTGAAAAAAGATAAATCAATTTTGGTACATGGGTCTTTATAAAACTATACGTTAATGCTTGGAAGTATTAAAGAACAGTAACAATATAATTGGATAAAACAAATGAATCATATCAACACAAACTCTAAAAATGATAATCTGAATTCTGTGAAATTGAACATGTATCGAATTGGAGTTTTTTTGGCTACTTCTGATTTTGCATAACAAATCTCATGTCAGGAAGATTTTCGCATGATAAATGAGATGACAAATCTCTCTCCTGATGAGCTCTAGTTTGCCCGGAAAGTCACTTCAATGAAATCCCTCTTGTGTTTCCCACAGTGAACAACTATGGAGCTTCAAGCCAGGCCTTAAAGAAGAAAGGTGGTAAACAGTGGATGAACCCACCCTTTGCAAATGGTCAACTCAAGGGTAAGCTCTCGAACGGAGTCCTGTCACTCAAAGAAAGAAGGGTTAGAAGGGCGTCGAAATGTTCTCCAGCGTAATCCCTCCAATGCTCAAGTCAGTATTTGAGGAATGGTTTGAGAACAGTATTCTATTGCTTGGGC
Source organism: Ilex paraguariensis (assembly GCA_963454935.2). Taxonomy (NCBI): domain Eukaryota; kingdom Viridiplantae; phylum Streptophyta; class Magnoliopsida; order Aquifoliales; family Aquifoliaceae; genus Ilex; species Ilex paraguariensis. The sequence goes on from CAUOFW020001914.1 coordinate 147,097, forward strand.
AAGGGGTTGCATACTTTAGCTTTGAGCATGAGAGTGTTATTTATACATTCTAGGAGTTGATCAAAGCGGACAGCTGGGTTGCCTTGGAGGGAAAACACCTGGTTGGTTCGTACAGAGGACAACATTTGGTGCGCAGACTTCGATCAGAGTGCTTGCTTTTCCCTGCACCAAAAGCTTATGTAGATCAGCACTTGGATCCCCGAGTATTTAATGCACTCTTCTTGGCTCCACCGAGCATTGAATACATCCCACTCTTCTGTAGAATCATTTAATGTGCCTTGGGCATGACTATGCACGCGCAAGGGTATTTTCATAAATTTCCCTCCAAGGGGTTAGGAATTAATTGTCCCGTACACCTTTATCATTGGTCATTGAATTGCCTTTCTAAACATTTTGATTGCCTTGGAGAGGGGGACCAATGATTGGTAGTCAACTCTGATGCTCAGAAGTTGCTTTACCTCGATCTTGGGTATGCTTGTCTCAGTTGATCTTTTCCTATTTTATTGAGATCGAAGCTCATCTTTTGGCAGGGACTGAAGTCGAGGCTATTGTTCACCTCATGCTGGCATGCCTGCCTAGATGCTGATGTTGGGTGGACAGCAACAGAGTGGGAGAAAACATGCCGAGGTGATCTTCTTAGCGCCGAGGTAGACTGGGTCGCTAAGGTAACCCAAACACTCCGAGGCAATATGCTGAGGTGAGCCAATGACGTCGAGGACATATGTCGCTTGCCCGCTTGATTAAGAAAATGTCCCATTAACTGCCCCCAGCCCTTGATCTTCATACGGGTTGGATGACGTGTCGGATGAAGATGAAATGGCTTGTACTTCCTATCTTTTCATAAAGGACATGCAACTGTTTTCCTGCCTTCGGGGTCCGTACCGCATTTATTGCAGCTCATCGTGTATCGCGGGTAATGATGGCCTCCTACCATATTTAAACATCACCTTCCTTATGTTTTGTCAATTTGCTTCGTGAGAGAACCTTATGAATGGCTTGTCCGAGAATATACTAGGAGACCACTATCCATTAAAGGGCAATCGTCTTCCTCGAGTTCACCGAAGAAGCCCGTAGACCATCATCCTCACCCTCTTTCAAAGGTTTGTTTGTGCCTACGAAGATGTGGCGAGTCCTACCTTGGCCTGGTTCTGAGTCTCAATTTTTCCATTGGTGAGTAACCTCATTCTCTTTCTTTTTTCGGTGATTGCCCTATCTTTGTCTCACTCTCCCTCCATCGGACTTCCCCTAGGACCATCTTCCCTAGTCCCCTTCTATCGTCCCATGACGNCATTGGTGAGTAACCTCATTCTCTTTCTTTTTTTGGTGATTGCCCTATCTTTGTCTCACTCTCCCTCCATCGGACTTCCCCTAGGACCATCTTCCCTAGTCCCTTTCTATCGTCCCATGATGTGACGTTGTCAGAATGTTGGTGCTGGCGCCAATGAGGCTGGACCCTCGAGACAAAGGAAATACATGGTCAAAGGTCGCTAGCAAATCACAAGCTTCAAGACCCACCATTCAATCCCCATCAGGGTAACATCAATGAATTCATACACAGACTCCATTAAGCCAACACCGGCACTGAGGCAACCATGCCCTTCTTTAACAAGGCGATAATAGAGTGCGGTATAAGATTCCCACTCCACCCTATTCTTCTTCGTTTCTTTCTAGGGCAATGTTGTCTAAACACGTTTAGGATCATCATGGGAATGGTTGCCCTAAATGAATGACTCCATGTCAATCTTAGCTTGGAGGATATTCTCATATCTTACACTTTGGTGAGGGTGATGCCTTAACAAAAATTCTATCTCAAATCTGCTAGACTCTGATAGGGGTACAAGGATGACTTGCTTGTCTTCGGCAGCCAATGGGAGAGAGGAGTCGGCCCTGAGTAAGCTAATTTATGGTATCCCAAGCAATGACAAAGTATGAATACGTCTGCCTCTCTCTCTTTGGTTTCCTATATCTTGACATATTTTGTTCTTACTCTTTCTCCATTTATATTTTTGCAGGAGTCATCGACACCGAGTCATCGGTTCCTCCTTAGAACCTCTTCAATCTCGTCACCTCTTCACCGTCTGAGGCTACGTGGGAAATTGTCTAGACCAAGCTACTGATGTGTTGTTAGATTACATGCTGGGATACCGAAAATTTTTCCAGACACCTTCGGTATTTAACCTATCAATGTGGAGGGATTTTTCTGGTAGAAACTTGGAGGAAGACCTCGGTCGAGTTGTCTACGCCGAGGTAGAGAAGGCACAAGGAGCAATCGATGAAGCTGAAGCAGAAAAAGTGTAAGCCACCACCGTCGATGCTAAGATGAGCACCTCCGACAGGGATAACTGGCCTGACTTCGAAGTTCTTCAAAACCTTGGGGAAGAAAATGCCTTAGAGCTCGCCATGTCAAACCAACCTTAACTTACTCTTGACATATCAAAGCTAGAGTCGCCCTCACAGCCAGTTGAGGACGTGGTTTGGGACCTGGGGGCACTTCTTCTCACCAGGGACAAACTCGTCCATCAGGGGTTGTGTTCCTAAGGATAGTGCCAACAAGTGATCCGCCGACATGCCGGTTATGCCGACACCCAGCCGTGGCCATGTCCACAATAGAGATCCTCAAGTTAAGGAGAGAAGGATTAAGCAAAGACATTACATCATTTGTCATGGCAGAGGTGTACTTTCACTTACGCCGATGCTTGCCACCGGTCATACATGGCCAATTGCTCCACTAGGTCCTAAATGGCGTGCTTGGGCCCCCGATCACAACAATAAGCCGGTCTGGGTGTCTGAATCCATTGGTGGCTCTCCTTATGTTTCCTATGTCATGAGTGAAGCTCTTCAGTTTGAAGCCGACATAGAGATTCACTAGGCGTTTGGGAGCAATCAACTATTCCGTCCCTCATTCAAAACTCTCCAGTGGTAAGCTTAAAATACTTATGAATTTTTCCTTTGTTAATTCAACCTTCATGGTTGACTTCCCATTTTTTCATTTTCTAAGCGGCACAACAGGTTACAGTTATCGGCGAGTGTTTCCACACACACCGGGCCAAGGTTCAGGAGTGCGACAAACTTCGCGTCGACCTTGAGAAGGGCCAAGGATAGCTTAAAGTTGCTAAGGAGGAGGTAGAAGCTTGAAACAAGACATTGGAGACTTAGGGGACATAGATCCCCAAGCTTTTCAAGGAAAGGCAGACTGCCCAAATGGATGCCGACAAGAACAAGGCTCTACTTATCGATGTCGAGAAAAGAATGACCGAGGCTGAGAAGCAGGCATCTGCAACCGAGACAAAGGTGTCAGAGTTGGAGCATACTTGTGCCTCCCTCACTCAAGAGCTGGACAAATTAAGGTTCGAGTTGGAGGCTAGAAATCGATCGGAGGAGGAGATAGTCAATTGCTGCGCCGACAACATAGTGGTGGCATTTGAGGAGGTTGAAAAGGAGTTCTTCAAGAAAGGATGAGATGAGGCATTTTGGGCTGTTGGGGTTCTTGCTGAGTCCCCACTCTTCAAGTAAAATGAATATGACCCTTTTGCCGAGATGGAACAGGTGTCGGCTGAGGTTCAGGCTGAAGATACCAGGGTCACTCTAGTTTCTGATCAGAATTTGTCAGTTATTCCTCCGTCTGATAACACTGCTCCTATCCCCCAGACCGACGTCTCTACTACTTCCACCAACATTATGCTTTTAGTTGGCATCGCTGACTCTCTCTTTGCTAGCGTTGATGTACTTTTTGGTGATATTGAGGGAGGTATCGGGGGCAACATCACTGGTCTGACTTAGACCTTTTTTCATCCTTTACTTATTTTTGTGGCTAGTTGACTTCTCCCATTTTGTAGCCTGATGGATGCAAAGCCCTCTTAACTTTGAATACAATTATGCATTTCTCTTTTGCTTAACTATTTTTGTTTCTAATTTAACGTTGGGGCTATGCCTTTTTCAGGAGCCGATGTTCCAGCCTCTCCAACCTCGGGAAAGATCGAGACATCTTCTTCCCCTTTCTATGCTTAAGTCAACAAGCATTTTACAACAGTCTCGTCTTGGAGGCGTCAACTTTTTATGTCGGGCCATGAGTGCACTTGGCACTCCTACACCCTTGGGTCATATTCCTTCGAGAGGCTTTGCTCCCTCGGTATTTTTGGGGCAGAAGTGTTTTTGACTATTCTATTGCTTGGGCAAGGGGTTGCATACTTTAGCTTTGAGCATGAGAGTGTTATTTATACATTCTAGGAGTTGATCAAAGCGGACAGCTGGGTTACCTTGGAGGGAAAACACCTGGTTGGTTCGTACAGAGGACAACATTTGGTGCGCAGACTTCGATCAGAGTGCTTGCTTTTCCCTGCACCAAAAGCTTATGTAGATCAGCACTTGGATCCCCGAGTATTTAATGCACTCTTCTTGGCTCCACCGAGCATTGAATACATCCCACTCTTCTGTAGAATCATTTAATGTGCCTTGGGCATGACTATGCACGCGCAAGGGTATTTTCATAAATTTCCCTCCAAGGGGTTAGGAATTAATTGTCCCGTACACCTTTATCATTGGTCATTGAATTGCCTTTCTAAACATTTTGATTGCCTTGGAGAGGGGGACCAATGATTGGTAGTCAACTCTGATGCTCAGAAGTTGCTTTACCTCGATCTTGGGTATGCTTGTCTCAGTTGATCTTTTCCTATTTTATTGAGATCGAAGCTCATCTTTTGGCAGGGACTGAAGTCGAGGCTATTGTTCACCTCATGCTGGCATGCCTGCCTAGATGCTGATGTTGGGTGGACAGCAACAGAGTGGGAGAAAACATGCCGAGGTGATCTTCTTAGCGCCGAGGTAGACTGGGTCGCTAAGGTAACCCAAACACTCCGAGGCAATATGCTGAGGTGAGCCAATGACGTCGAGGACATATGTCGCTTGCCCGCTTGATTAAGAAAATGTCCCATTAACTGCCCCCAGCCCTTGATCTTCATACGGGTTGGATGACGTGTCGGATGAAGATGAAATGGCTTGTACTTCCTATCTTTTCATAAAGGACATGCAACTGTTTTCCTGCCTTCGGGGTCCGTACCGCATTTATTGCAGCTCATCGTGTATCGCGGGTAATGATGGCCTCCTACCATATTTAAACATCACCTTCCTTATGTTTTGTCAATTTGCTTCGTGAGAGAACCTTATGAATGGCTTGTCCGAGAATATACTAGGAGACCACTATCCATTAAAGGGCAATCGTCTTCCTCGAGTTCACCGAAGAAGCCCGTAGACCATCATCCTCACCCTCTTTCAAAGGTTTGTTTGTGCCTACGAAGATGTGGCGAGTCCTACCTTGGCCTGGTTCTGAGTCTCAATTTTTCCATTGGTGAGTAACCTCATTCTCTTTCTTTTTTCGGTGATTGCCCTATCTTTGTCTCACTCTCCCTCCATCGGACTTCCCCTAGGACCATCTTCCCTAGTCCCCTTCTATCGTCCCATGACGTGACGTTGTCAGAATGTTGGTGCTGGCGCCAATGAGGCTGGACCCTCGAGACAAAGGAAATACATGGTCAAAGGTCGCTAGCAAATCACAAGCTTCAAGACCCACCATTCAATCCCCATCAGGGTAACATCAATGAATTCATACACAGACTCCATTAAGCCAACACCGGCACTGAGGCAACCATGCCCTTCTTTAACAAGGCGATAATAGAGTGCGGTATAAGATTCCCACTCCACCCTATTCTTCTTCGTTTCTTTCTAGGGCAATGTTGTCTAAACACGTTTAGGATCATCATGGGAATGGTTGCCCTAAATGAATGACTCCATGTCAATCTTAGCTTGGAGGATATTCTCATATCTTACACTTTGGTGAGGGTGATGCCTTAACAAAAATTCTATCTCAAATCTGCTAGACTCTGATAGGGGTACAAGGATGACTTGCTTGTCTTCGGCAGCCAATGGGAGAGAGGAGTCGGCCCTGAGTAAGCTAATTTATGGTATCCCAAGCAATGACAAAGTATGAATACGTCTGCCTCTCTCTCTTTGGTTTCCTATATCTTGACATATTTTGTTCTTACTCTTTCTCCATTTATATTTTTGCAGGAGTCATCGACACCGAGTCATCGGTTCCTCCTTAGAACCTCTTCAATCTCGTCACCTCTTCACCGTCTGAGGCTACGTGGGAAATTGTCTAGACCAAGCTACTGATGTGTTGTTAGATTACATGCTGGGATACCGAAAATTTTTCCAGACACCTTCGGTATTTAACCTATCAATGTGGAGGGATTTTTCTGGTAGAAACTTGGAGGAAGACCTCGGTCGAGTTGTCTACGCCGAGGTAGAGAAGGCACAAGGAGCAATCGATGAAGCTGAAGCAGAAAAAGTGTAAGCCACCACCGTCGATGCTAAGATGAGCACCTCCGACAGGGATAACTGGCCTGACTTCGAAGTTCTTCAAAACCTTGGGGAAGAAAATGCCTTAGAGCTCGCCATGTCAAACCAACCTTAACTTACTCTTGACATATCAAAGCTAGAGTCGCCCTCACAGCCAGTTGAGGACGTGGTTTGGGACCTGGGGGCACTTCTTCTCACCAGGGACAAACTCGTCCATCTGGGGTTGTGTTCCTAAGGATAGTGCCAACGAGTGATCCGCCGACATGCCGGTTATGCCGACACCCAGCTGTGGCCATGTCCACAATAGAGATCCTCAAGTTAAGGAGAGAAGGATTAAGCAAAGACATTACATCATTTGTCATGGCAGAGGTGTACTGTCACTTACGCCGATGCTTGCCATCGGTCATACATGGCCAATTGCTCCACTAGGTCCTAAATGGCGTGCTTGGGCCTCCGATCACAACAATAAGCCGGTCTGGGTGTCTGAATCCATTGTTGGCTCTCCTTATGTTTCCTATGTCATGAGTGAAGCTCTTCAGTTTGAAGCCGACATAGAGATTCACTAGGCGTTTGGGAGCAATCAACTATTCCGTCCCTCATTCAAAACTCTCCAGTGGTAAGCTTAAAATACTTATGAATTTTTCCTTTGTTAATTCAACCTTCATGGTTGACTTCCCATTTTTTCATTTTTTAAGCGGCACAACAGGTTACAGTTATCGGCGAGTGTTTCCACACACACCGGGCCAAGGTTCAGGAGTGCGACAAACTTTGCGTCGACCTTGAGAAGGGCCAAGGATAGCTTAAAGTTGCTAAGGAGGAGGTAGAAGCTTGAAACAAGACATTGGAGACTCAGGGGACATAGATCCCCGAGCTTTTCAAGGAAAGGCAGACTGCCCAAACGGATGCCGACAAGAACAAGGCTCTACTTACCGATGTCGAGAAAAGAATGACCGAGGCTGAGAAGCAGGCATCTGCAACCGAGACAAAGGTGTCAGAGTTGGAGCATACTTGTGCCTCCCTCACTCAAGAGCTGGACAAATTAAGGTTCGAGTTGGAGGCTAGAAATCGATCGGAGGAGGAGATAGTCAATTGCTGCGCCGACAACATAGTGGTGGCATTTGAGGAGGTTGAAAAGGAGTTCTTCAAGAAAGGATGAGATGAGGCATTTTGGGCTGTTGGGGTTCTTGCTGAGTCCCCACTCTTCAAGTAAAATGAATATGACCCTTTTGCCGAGATGGAACAGGTGTCGGCTGAGGTTCAGGCTGAAGATACCAGGGTCACTCTAGTTTCTGATCAGAATTTGTCAGTTATTCCTCCGTCTGATAACACTGCTCCTATCCCCCAGACCGACGTCTCTACTACTTCCACCAACATTATGCTTTTAGTTGGCATCGCTGACTCTCTCTTTGCTAGCGTTGATGTACTTTTTGGTGATATTGAGGGAGGTATCGGGGGCAACATCACTGGTCTGACTTAGACCTTTTTTCATCCTTTACTTATTTTTGTGGCTAGTTGACTTCTCCCATTTTGTAGCCTGATGGATGCAAAGCCCTCTTAACTTTGAATACAATTATGCATTTCTCTTTTGCTTAACTATTTTTGTTTCTAATTTAACGTTGGGGCTATGCCTTTTTCAGGAGCCGATGTTCCAGCCTCTCCAACCTCGGGAAAGATCGAGACATCTTCTTCCCCTTTCTATGCTTAAGTCAACAAGCATTTTACAACAGTCTCGTCTTGGAGGCGTCAACTTTTTATGTCGGGCCATGAGTGCACTTGGCACTCCTACACCCTTGGGTCATATTCCTTCGAGAGGCTTTGCTCCCTCGGTATTTTTGGGGCAGAAGTGTTTTTGACACGTGTTTGCCCCCGGGACCATTCCCCTTCAGGAAGTTCCATCCCCTTATGTCTTTTGGCGGTGAAGGTGGCAAGCGCGTCTCACTTGCGGGGCCATAACCATTCAAAAGTAGTACTTTTTCAAGTTTATTATATTCCAGGGTCTAAGTACAACATTTCCTTATATGCCCTCAAGTTTGTATGATCCGGAGCCTCCTATTGATATGACTCTGTAAGATCCCTCCTAGTTGGGCCCTATCTTCCCATCCGCTAGATTACGTGTGTTCCCAACCACTTTTCTTAGCGCCAGGTCACCCACTTGGAATTCTTATGGGTTGACTCTCTTGTGGTAGATTTTAGACACCCCAAACTTTGCCAACTGCAAGGCAACCATTTCTCTCATTTATTCTATGAGATCCAAGTCTCGGGTGAGTTATTGACCGTTCTTCCCCGTGTAAAAAAGTTTGATTTCTTGTATTGGGGAGACCGACCTCCAATGGGATAACTGCCTCTATTCTATAAGTGAGAGCATAAGTTGTCTCGCCCATCGACGTGTGCGGAGTCGTTCTATAGGCCTAGAAACTTCTCGACCCATTTTTCCTTAGATTTCTGTATCCTCTTCTTAATTCCTTTGATGATAGTCTTGTTGGAGGATTTTGCCTGCCTGTTGCCATGGGGGTACGAAGACATGGAGTAGTAGATCTAATTCCCAAATGCTAATAAAAAGATTTGAAAGGCCTGCTATTAAATTGAGTCCCATTGTCTAATACGAGTACACAAGTGATCCCAAACCTCGTCACTATGTTCTTCCACATAAAACTTTTGGTGTCTGTATCCCTGATGAGCTAATGGCTCGACTTTGCTCATTTTGTGATGTAGCTAGTCCCAACTACTAGGACCTTCTTATTTTAGGGTCTTTCGGGAGGGTCCCACCAAGTCGAGCCCCCATTGAGTGAACGACCAAGGACTGATTTATGGGTGCAAGTCTCCTACTGGTTGCTGATAGCGGGGCAAACCTTTGATATTAATAGCATTTTCACACGTAAGTTTGCACATCTCTCTGAATGCATGACCACCAATATCCTTGTGACATGATTCAGTGGGCCATGGATCTTCTGCCCGAGTGCTTCCCACATATGCCTTTGTGCACTTCATACATGAGGGTTTCGACTTTATCTTCATTGACATGGAGTAAATAAAGTCTCGAGGAGGCCCAGAACCTTTGTGCTTTCATCTTTACCTTCCTGACTTCCTTGGGACATTTTGGGTGTTCCCCCATCACAAGTAATTTAAGAAGGGGATCTATCCAACTAGGGGTCTCTCCCCTTTCTTGGATTGTCAGAGCTTTTGGAATATCATCTATGTTAGAGCTAGGAACATACACCACCGTGATCCTCTGGGTCACCTCAGAGTCCAACACCAAGGCCAGGAAAGCTAATGTGTCGGCAAGAGAATTCCTATCAATGGGACTTGCTTGACCTCCACCTTTTTGAACTTCTGGAGCAATTTCATGACTTTGTTATGGTAGGCCTTCATCCTCGGATCCCTTGCTTCAAAATCTCCATTGACCTAGTTGACCACCAGTAGCAAGTTATAAAAAACTAACAATAAAAAGGACTTGGCTGCATTGGCAAAGTTGAGTCCCAAGATGAGAACCTCGTATTCAGTTTTGTTGTTGGACAACTTGAACCCTAGTCGCACAGCTTGCTTCGTCACCAATCCATCGGGGGAGACCAACAACACTCCAATTCCAGAACTTTTGCTATTGGAGGATCCATCCACACACAATTTCTAAGAGTCCGCCTAGCTCCCACTCTGAGGGTGTTTCCCCGGGCAGAAGACGCTCTCCTTGTGTGAATTCGGCAATGAAGTCTACCAAGACTTAACCCTTTATCGCTGTGCGGGGTTTATAATGGATGTCGTGTTCCCCTAACTCCACCGCCCACTTTGCTATTCTTCCAGAAAGGTCGACTTTCCTCAGGATGGCCCTTAGAGGTTAATCCATCAAGACATGATGGGATATGCTTGGAAGTAGTGCCTCAACATCCGTGCGACTGTGACTAGTACTAACGCGATCTTTTCTAGGGTAGGTATCTCGTTTCTGGGTCTAGAAGGAATTTACTCACGTAGTACGCCAGCTTCTATTCCTGTTTGCACTCATGAACTAGTATGTTGCTGATGGAAAAATTGGAAATATCTAATTAGAGAAATAACATCTCCCATCGCTCTAGAACTGATAAGGTTGGGAGTACCCCGAGGTATTCCTTGATCACTTTGAGCGCTTTTTTTGCATTCCTCATTCCAACTATCTTTCCCAAACCTCTTGATCGTGCCGAAGAAGGGTCTACATTTATCCAATGAACGGGATATGAAACGGTTCAAGGCGGCTAGCATTCCTGTGAGTTTTTGGATGTCGTGGATAGTTCGGGGACTACACACATCCATGATAGCCTATATCTGCTCCGGGCTGGCCTCGATGTCTCGCCGACTCACCAAATATCCCAGGAACTTTCCAAAGCCAACTTTAAAAGAACACTTAGCCACATTCGACTTCAACTCATACTTAAAAAACGTATCAAAGGCATCATTCAAGTCTGCTAGATTATCACCTCGACGCTTACTTTTGACTAGTATATCATCGACGTATACTTCCATGGTGTCCCCCCATTTGTTACTTAATCATTGGGTTTATTAACCAATGATAGGTATCACCGACATTCTTCAATCTAAACAACATGAACTTATAGTAGTAGATCCCCCTTGGAGTGCTGAACGAGGTCTTTTCTTGATTAGACAAATGGAGGGGGATCTGGTGATAACTGGCTCAGGAAGCCATGAAGGTCATGCATTCATATCCCGTCGTGGCATTGACTAACTGATCAACCTTGGGGAGGGGATAGTCATACTTTGGACATTCCTTGTTCAAATCTATGAAATCGACATAGACATGCCACTTCCCACTCTACTTTTTTCGTGTAGACAGTGTTTGACAACCATTCGGGCAATTACACATCTCGGATGGCGTCAAATTCCAGGAGCTGCTTTACCTCTTCATTTACTGCTTGGGTGTGATGAGGCACCGAATGCTGAAGATTTTGTTTGACGGGCTTGTGATTAGTGTACACATGAAGCTTGTGGGTTATGATGTTAGGACTTATGCCTTTCATTTTTTGCAGCATCCCATGCCAACACGTCTACATTCTTTGTAGAAAGATCGAGATCTCTTCTTGCTCTATTGTGGACATCGTTGAGCCGATCAAAAAGTATCTCTCTTCATCACCTTCATTTAGGAGTACCTTCTAGAGGTCCATCACTAAGCGGCCGGCTAGGTTACCTCGCGGCTCATCCATGACTAGACACCCTAATTATAGTTGCTATTTGTTCAACACTTCTTGCGGGGCAAGTTCATTCTCCTTGGATATGACCCTGAATTTTATAGTGGCATAAAAACAACTCTTTGATGAGGCTTGGTCTCCATAGATCTCCATTTCCCCCTTCGGAGTGGTGAACTTCAATTTCTGGAAGTAAGTGGAATGCATTGTGCCAAATGAGTGCAACCAAGTTTGTCCCATGATTATGTTGTATGGTGAATCATAATTGATCACCACAAACTCCATATTGATCGTAACATGTCCTACGGTGACTGACAGAGTAATCTTACCTAGAGCTAAGGCGTACGACCCATTGAATCCGACGATGGGTATCTTGACGTGGGTCAGATCTCTAGATCCAAGACCTATCCGCTTGAATACGTCACGATACATTACCTTCGAGGAACTCCCTAAGTCGACCAAAATCATCTTGACGTCAAAGTTCAAAATGCACAAAGTTATGATCAAGGCATCTTCGTGGGGAAGGACCATTCTAGTTAGATCGGCAGTTAAGAAACTAATGCCACTTTGATCCACTTGTGGCTTCTTAATCGTTTGGCCTTCATCCTTTTCTTCCTTCATCTTTCTAACAAAGGCGATTCTCTTCAAGTCGGACTTGAGAATGTTGGTTGTCGACTGTTCCAGAGGGCAAACATGAATGACGTCGATTACATTGTTACAAGAAGTGGCATGGTCAACGACGACAATGGTTTCCCTCGGTATTTCCTTCTCGATGTACTCTTGGAGGTGTCCTTCCTGAACTAACTTTTCTTGAAAAGACTTGTATACTCGGTAATCCTCGGTGAGGTGTCCCACATCCTCGTGCTAAGAGCACCTAGCATTCTAGATCCTGGAGGAGGGATCACCCTTCATCTTGGAAGGCCACTTGAAAAATAATTCCTTCTTGATCTTGTGCAATAGTTTGTAGATAGGTTCCTTGTATACAGTGTGGACCCCTCTAAAAGAATTCTCTGTTGCCAAAATCAAACCTTTCTTAGGATGGATCTTGTCTTTTTCCTTTTCTTTTGTCTTTGGGGCCAAATTCCTTCCCCGACTCCATGTCAACTCATCCTCCACCTTGGAGTACTTGTTGATACAGGCTATCAACTCACCCATGTCCATCGGTATTCGCTTCATCAAGGATCTGTAAAGGTCTGTGTCTCAGGACAACCCAAGTTGAAAATAAGTAGTTGCCATGACTCCGGAGTACCCCTCTACCTCGTTGACCTCCTCCTAGTAGTGGGTAGCATATTGGTGGAGTGTCTCGCCTTCTCTCCATTAGAGAGTCAATAGGGATCCCATATCTTTGGGGCGTTTGCTCTTAGTGATGTACTGCGCGGCAAACTATCTAGTTAGTTCTTTCCAGGATCATATGCTATTTGGTGGGAAGGCTTTGAACCATTTTATAGCCGTGTCACCTAGGCTCAACGAGAACATCCGACACAACAACCTTTGGTCTGAATGATATAGAGACATTAGTTGTTTATACTATCGGAGGTGGGCCTCCGAGTTAGAATGTCCATTGTAAACCTTGAACCACAAGATGACGAACTTCTTTGGCATTTCCACCTCCCTAATGTTCCTAGTAAATGGTGACTAGATGGCTTCGTCACCGGTATCGACGTCACAGCCACGAATGGACCTCTCAATCCTTTTTTGAGTCTAGCTTGGATCTCAGGTCCTCCTTGTCTATATGGTATTTTCTATCACTAGGTTCATGATGTGCTGCATGTCTTATAGCCTCTCTGTCCTTCATAGAAAGGTTGACCCCTCATTAGATACCTCTTCGCCCCTTGCCTAGACAATCGTCGATGGAGGTCGTTCTGAGCCAAGGGTCTGAACCTTTTAGCTGGGAGCTCTGAGTTCTGTCTATTGGCCTTCGAGTGTTTCGGAGCCTTGAATCCTCATGCTCCTTTGCTAAGACAGTTCCTCAGGTTGTTGCTTCCCACCTCTTTGATGAAGGTCTCTTTTCATGGTCGTATGCTTCGGGAAACCCCACCAGAGAGAGAAAACTCGTTGTGTCTATTGAGAACATGCATGTTGTCCTCCTCGATTTGCTTTAAACGGCTCCCCAGCTGCTCCTCGATGAGGCCGACGAGTTGGCGGGCTAGGGGTCCTCCCTTCTTACCCCCAAGACTTGGTTCAGTCTGGTAGGTCCTTTCTCTAGAGCGATTTGGATGCTACTTGTTGATACTTTCGACTTGATCCTCTGTATTTGACATGGATGGAGCTGGAATGTCTATGCTTCTTTGTTGAGGACCTTTTCCTTTCAATCGTGTGCTCATCATGGTTATTGTCATGAGAAAACTTGGTTATTTCCAATAGACGATGCCAAATTGTGCAGGAAGATTTATGCACGATAAATGAGATGAAAAATCTCTCCCCTAGTAAGCTCAAGTCTACTTGGAAAATCACTTCAATGGGATCCTTCTTGCGTTTTTTAGAGTGAACAACTATGGAGCTTCAAGTAGGGCCTTAAAGAAAAAAGTTGGTAAATAGTGATGAACCCTCTGCAAATGCTCTACTCATGGGTAAACTCTCAAATAGAGTCCTATCACTCAAGAAAGAATGGTTAGAAGGGCGTTGAAGTGTTCTCTAGCGTGACCCCTCTAATGCTCAAGTCAATATTTCAAGAATGGTTTGAGTGTGATGCCCCTAAAATTAGGGGTCCCGTTGACCACCCGTCAACTCGCGAAAATACCTGTGATTGTCGCATAACCCGACATCACGTCTATCACATCCCTATCACCGGGATTACAACTCACACGAGAATTTGTGTTTTCTTTAATCATTTAATCCCATCGAGGTTCAATATATCCCAATATATCTCATTTAAGGTCCATTTGCATCCTTGGAACCAAAGAACACATAGCCTAAAAGCCTAGCAATGCATTCTTAAGATTTAAGCTTTTTGAAAAATCTTCTGGAAGGTTTTGCTCACTGAAAAATTTTTTTTGAAAGGTTTTATAGATCTTCTGGTAGGTTTTATCTTTTGGACTAATTCCTACCGGAAAGTTTTACTTACCTTCCGGAAGGTTTTGCCGATTGGATACCATTTTATATATATCTTTCGGAAGGTTGTTGTGACCTTCCGGAAGGTTTTGACCAGAATTTTATGCTTCTTCAGTTTTTCATTTCCAATCCACTCAAAAATTTTCCAAATCCATCTCAAACATGTATAATAACATTTTCTACATTATACATGATCCATACAAGTTCTATTACATGCATTTACATAATTTACATGTCAAAACGGCATTTAACCAAAGTTTTACAAAAACTTGTTTCCAAAAGCCACAAACCGGCTTTTCTTCACCCTCGAGGCCCCAAATACGAGTCCTCTCCTGGTATGAACCTCGCACCTGAAATATTTTCCGTATAGGGTGAGCCAACGCCTAGTAGAATATTTCCTATAGAGGTTACTCCCCAACCTAAGTGCATATGCAATGTTCATATACAACATTTACAATCATATAATCATCACAATCAAGAATATATATGTGATGAAATGAGATTCACTCACGCACCTAACCCAAGCCTTCATCGGCTCTCACCACACTATGCAATGCAAGTGTAAAACATTTATCCTTGATGAGTACATCCAAAGATCATTTTGAAATAGCTCATGTGTTTACAAAAATCAATTCATTTCTAGATGTTTCCCATCAAATGAATCATTTATATAACCAAAACAATGTGTCTTTATTTGGGTAGTAGACTTTTGGTGTTGCACCGCCGGCTCCACACACCAATACACTTTTTTGGACTTGCACTGTAGGAAGTGTATAAACCAGNAACAATGTGTCTTTATTTGGGTAGTAGACTTTTGGTGTTGCACCGCCGGCTCCACACACCAATACACTTTTTTGGACTTACACCATTGAAAGTGTATAAACCAATAGTTGAGCCTTGCACCTCAGGGGGGATCTATCCCTTCTTGCTATATCCGACACAAGTTTTCCATGTATGCAATCGTGCGACTCTGTAGGATATTCAACCCCACTTTATCGAGCCCACCCATCAAAATATCAAGTACGGTGATTGATCCAACCATGTACAACATACAACCACACTCATGCCTAAACCCTTGAATGTGATGTTTTCATACACATGCAATGTAATGAACCATTGCAATACCAATGTCATGCTCAATGTAATGAATGCTAATGA
>CAUOFW020001914.1:165047-207801 GCA_963454935.2 Ilex paraguariensis
TAATAATACTAGTTGGGTATAATTGAAAGACTTGATTTAGGAAATTAATAAATACTATGACAAATTTCATCTACACCCCCGACATTTAAATAATTGGCATAGACATCTGTTGACATTATAAAAATTGCATGGCAGACCCTTGCATTTAAAACGTTTTGCAGAAACACCCCCATGCATGTGACGGACTTCAAAAATCTTAATGGAAAAGGATGATATCACCCAAATAATGCATTATATTTCAAGAACTGCCCTCGTTAAGCCTGAGCCACTCATTTGATCATTCTGCCCTCACAACTTTTTAAATATTGCATTTGATTTAATGCATCATATTAATCATAATTAACCCCATTAATCTCAAAATATTTCCAATTGATAACAATTACTCAATCATAAAATAAGCATTAATTAAATCATCCAATTAAATTACTAATTTCAATTTCAATTTCAAAATTGTCAACAAAATCCACCCTCAGACTCATAGTTGTCATTGCTACAGTTTTAGAATTGATCACTCAAGTAAAAGTTCCCGCGAAGTAATATAATGCTTGAGAGTCCGAGGTTGTAATACAAAGAATTGATGAAAACTTGGAACACGATAAAATTACAAATAAAGAAAAATTATTTTGAAAGGTTGGAATAAATTGGATTTGAAGAAAGCAATAAATTTGATTAAAACAATATTTGAGAAATACTACAACAACAGGGATCCTCTTTCAATGATACACAATAATTATCCTTGATTTGATTTTTAAATTCAATTAAGAATTAGTCGAGGAGTGATCTTAAGTAGAAGATTTAGCGGTGATTATATTGAAAACAATTTATAAAGTATAATTGACAAATTACTTGGATAAAAATTAATATTTAATTATAGTTCACAAGTATTCGTTGTGCTCGGAATCTGACAATGAATTAAGCGTTCCAGCAACAAAAACTTATTTTTGTCACAAACAAGGAATTAATTATTTTCCACAAAAATTCTTATTAATTAATCCAACCATACAAAATCAGTTATTTGATTCATAGGGAATCTCAAGTATTCGATTTATATAGCACAACGAATCAAAGGATTTAACAAAGCACAAACTTCACTCAAACATTTAGATTAACTAAGAAAAATAATCATACAGTGAAGAACAATAATGGATCAGAGACATAAATACTGTGCTTTATTGAAAGAATCACCCCAAACTTTAGTTAGGGGATTTAGCAATCCATGGATATAAAAACAATTACAAAAAGAAGAGAAATAGGTAAAAAATAATTATCCCTAATCTAGGTTACAAGGTCCATATATATAGCCGGCATGAAGGACATCAAACCCTAATACAACTGGTGAACCCAACAAAGCAAAAAAGGAGTCGCGTTCGAATGTATGCAACATTCTATCCAATTTTCGGCAATCGCGTCCGGACGCACTCGTTCTTCTACCAAACTTCAATTTCCGATCGCTTGTCCCCTTGCGAACGGTCCTAATTCTCGTCTAGATGCATCAAATATTCTACCCATGCTTCAACGTTCATTCCAAATGCTCAAAGTTCATTCCTTTTTCACAGTGTTTGCTTCCAAACTTTGTTCTTTTGGTCTCTTTATTTATAAATCAAGCAAACACTATGAAATAGACATAAAACTTGAAAATCTATCATTTGCGTACATTTAAATCAAAAAATAATGCAATCTATCAGTGTATAATGATGATGTTTATGCATATTTCGTGGTTAATCACATCCTCCAACCTAACTATTACTAGTCTGCAGTAATACTAAAACAAAATACAAAGTCACTCTCGGAGATATCACGATTGCATGTAGCATATGCAACATACCTTTTAAATCTTTATGTTACCCCTAATTGACGAATTATAATCTGGTGAAGGTTTCTAGAGAAAATACCTATAAACTTCAACTTGTTATTAAAAACTCGAATCATTCAATCATATGGAAATTTTCAAGAATTCGATAAGTTTCAACCCTTGTAAACAACACAAAACAAAACAAAGAACTAAACGTTATAAAAATTTATAAAAATTACATTCCCACATGAAACTCATGTGTAGTGTGAAATAGCCATACCAATCCAAAAATTCATCAAATAATTCCCAACTTCTACAACTATCAACTGTTAGCTTTAATACAAATCTCACTAGATACTTCGCTCAACAAAGGACTCTTTTTATTATAATAACTAGTCACCTTTTTTAGCATATGTGAGAAGAGTGGATGAAATTAAAAGCAAAATAATACTCTCAAGTCAATTAAATCCGATAACCACTATTCAATGAAATTACGAATTCGGCATAATCTCACGAAAGAAAATCAATATCAAAGATAAAAGAAAACAATTGTCACATCTCTTCCATATTCATACATATCCACACACATACCATCACATTCTTGAGATCAAATAGAACTTTCCTATGGTTGTAATGTGGCTTGGGGGTAAAAGTTTCAAGAAACGAAGGGAAATAAGGAATTCAAAAAGCTATCCCGAGAACACTTTACCTTTCTTTCTTTTCCACCATAATCGTTCAACCTTGCTCACATATCATCATCATCAAATCATATAATCTCATAAGCCCTTTTTCAATTTTCTTGCCTCAATGCATTTGTTCTTCAATTTATTCAACACTTTTTTCATATGTTTTTTATTTTTATTTTTCATACCAACATTAAGAAGAATACAACCTTTTTTCATTATTTTCCTTTTCTTTTTCTCATAACTTCCATCCTCCCTTTAGTCACAATATGAATCCAAATCTCATGATAAAAAAGGTAAAGAAAATATATACATATGCATCGATTGGTCAATTATATGGCTTGAGAAAAGAATAATATCAATCTCAATCACGGCTCCTAGAGATAATGATGAAAAGAAACATGGCTTAGGGTCAAATTAATTTAAAGATGATCCAAAATCATATCTCAAGAACTAATGAGCAAGTAAATGTAAAAAACCCTCCAAGGAAGATTGGCTCAATGCTCAACAAGGTTTACTACACATCTCAACTATATGTCTCAAGTTCTCAATTATAGGGAAAACCTAATAAATTCTGAACTAGCATAGTCATTGGTGCAATCAAGTGTGAGTTTGAATTGACAACAAAATGTAGAGTACAAAGATATAAAGCAAAGCTCTATGTCAAGCTTAAGCATCCATAAAATTCAGGTCTAAGCTAATCATTCTCAAATCACAATGCTAATCTATGAATGCAAGTATGATTCAAGAATTTAACAACCTAAATATAAACAACAAATGATAAAAGAAACTACACTTCATTAACTAGAAAAGAAATTGTTCACCACAATTGAAGATTAAAAACTAACAACTAACTCAACTATGCCTAATCAAACCTTAACTCAACTAACTACCACCCAACTAAAGGCTTGATCACTAGATCACTTATTCACCAACCATAACAACTAGAAAACTGAATTAAACAAGAAGAAGCAACTAGTGGCACTTACATCTCTATAAGGAAGTACTGGGATGATCACCACCACCCAAATCAAGACAGCACAAAATAGTCTCATACATGTTCAACTGAGCCCTAATCAACCTATGTTGCTCTCTCATACCACTCTCTTGATGCAAAATCTTAAGCAACGAATGTCTGTCAGTCCAAGTGTTTGTCTCCACATCATCACCCAAAGTCAGATACTCATTAACCCTTTCAACATGCTCCACTATCTGTGCTGTAGTAGCCTTGGTGCTACTCCTGCTCTTTAGCAAAGAGTTAAGGTCTAAAGTCTTTAACTTGTGTACCTTCTCCATATCATCCTCAATAATCACTCACTGGTTAATACAAATAATAGAAATCAAATGAGAAAATAGCATAGAAGACTTCTTCTCATCCTTCACCACATAACCATCTTAGAAGAAATCACACAGAGTAAATCAATGGTCATACTTNAGCATAAAAGACTTCTTCTCATCCTTCACCACATAACCATCTTAGAAGAAATCACACAGAGTAAATCAATGGTCATACCTGTCCCCGCAAAATAGAGTAGTTTGGCTCTATCAAGATAAACAGGATTATTATGGCAAAGGAACATCAAACTAGACACTAAAACCAAATTAAGTATCTAGTATCTATCTGCCAATTGCCCCTAAGCCAGAAACCTAGATACCCACACAAAACTCAGGTCACCAGTCAACACAAAGATCCATCATTGTGAATGGGTAAGCCCCCTCTTTTTGTCAAATTACCAATTTGAGCAATTGAAATGGCATCCAATGCAGAAGGCTTACCCCTCACAAATGTTTGAAACCTCCTTCCCCCATCGTCAACACTAGTGTAGTAAAATTCCTTAACCAACATGATCACACCACTCCTAATAGACAAAATAAATTTTTTCCACTTTCTAGCATAAAAATTCATCCAAAACAACAACTCGTTCAATAACGACAGGTTTTGAACAGTAAGATTGATCAAACTTGTCTCTTTTGTTAGCATTTTGGAAATGATTCAAATCATAAACTTGGAGATACCCCTCGACATGCTCTACTCCTGGAGAAAGTACTCGTGGCTTGTGTGGATATCTTTGCTCTCTTTGTTGGCATTGTGAATTTGGAGGAAAAACCCTAAAATAATCAATAGAAGCTTCAAAAAAATCTCTCAAAGACTAGATATAGCCAAAATCTAAGCAAGAAAGTAGATGGGTAGAATGATTTGGGGGAATAAATTGAATTTGAAGAGAAAAAGAGTTTGAAAGGAAAGGGGGATTTGAAAAAGAGGGGATTTTCGAACTCTGTCAAATTTGCGAGTTTTGTCCATGTGCATGCAACGCACGTCTAGACGCAAGGCATAACTTTTCAATTTTTAGACTTCGTTTGAACGCACCAAATTTTTTGGAAAAAGTTGTTTAAACATGTCCAGATGCAAAAAATAGCATCTAGACAGACCATAAGTTCTAAAAAAATATTGTTTTTGAATCCAAACAATTCCAAAAAATGATGATTAGGTCTCAGATCAATAATGGGAATTCCATAATTCAAAATGTGATGATGTTTAAATAAACATCTAACTTGACTCTAAAATTTTAAAATTAAAGCAAAACATGTATTCTAAATAAGATTTTTTTTTCCAAAACTACATGCAAGCACAAAATATAACACACCCGAAACCTAAACACTACATTGTCCTCAATGTATAATAAATTGTTATGATAATCAATCATAAAATTGGTAAAGATTAAGGGAATGTCATTCCTTGTATTGCAACAAATCAACATAAAGAAAATCAACAATAACAAAAGCAAACAAAAATTATTAAAAACAACTAAACTAATATCCAAGAAAGATTGAGTTGACTATTGTTTTTTTAAACATACTATGGATCCACGAGCTCAATGTATTCTACTTCCATGACACCTCATTACAAGAAAGGTTTTAAGTCTTTGGCCATTCACCTTAAAAATGTTACTATACTTAGGATTTTTAATCTCCACCACCCTGTAAGGAAAAATTTGTGTAACAATAAAGTGAATTGTCCATCTAGATTGAAACTTAACCAGAAACAAATGTAGTATCAAATTATACAAGAGAACTTTTTGGAAAGGCAAAAAAGATTTTCTTGAAAGATTTTTTTCATGAAAAACCTTCATTCATTCTTTGCACATCTAAAATTTCTCTTAAGCTTCGTTCTGGATTTCTTCCAATTCAATCAATTGAAGTTTCCTTAATGAGCATACCTTGTCTTAGCTGAAATTGCATATCTTTATGGTCCAATAAGCTTTGTATTCCAACTCCACAGGCATGTGGCAAGTTTTTTCATACACAAAACTATATGTAGATATGTCAAGTAGGGTTTTATAAGCTCTACGGTATGCTCAAAGCGCATCGGTCAGTTTCAAAAACCAATCTTTATGATCGGAGTTAATCATCTTTAATAAAGTAGGTTTAACCTCTCGAATGGCAAGCTTTGCTTGTTGCGAGTGATAGGGGTTGCCACCTTGTGTGTAATTCCATATTTTTTCATTAAACTTTAAAAATGTTTATTGCAAAAGTGTAATTCCCCACCACTGATCATGGCATGAGATATACCAAACCTTGATAAAATATTCTTTTAAAAACTTCAAAATAGTCTTGTGGCTAGTATTTTTGCAAGGAATAGCCTCTACCCATTTGGAGACCTAATCAATGATCTATAAGATGTATAAATTTCAAAAAGATTGAAGGAATAGACACACGAAATCGAAACCAAACAACGAAAAATCTCAATGATTAAAATAGGGTTAGGAGCATCATTTTTCTACGGGTTATCCCTCCTAGATTTTGACAATGCTCACTTGCCTTACAAAATTCATGAGTATCTTTTAAATGTGTTAGCCAGTAAAAACAACACTACAAAATCTTTGCAGTGGTTTCCCTAGTAGAAAAAATGGCCTCCATATGATTCATAAACTGATCAGGGAAATACTTAAAAAGATAGGGATCATTCTAAAAGAATCTTCTTACTTCGATCAAAAATTTCTTCTTTTTTTATCTTGTGCATTCCAATATGATGCTATCACACCTATAACAAGAAAATTTACTACATCAGCAAACCGAGGTAAATCAAAGACGATCAATAATTATTTATTCGGGAAATTGTCATTGATTGGCCTTCTCTCAATGGGCACATCATTGATAAGCCTAGACAAATGGTCAGTCATTATATTCTATACTCTTTTTATATGTTTTATAGTCAAATCAAATTCTTGGAGTAGGAGGAGCCACCTAAACAACCTAGGTTTGACATCTTGCTTGGTGAGAATATATTAAAGTTGCATGGTCTATGTAAATAATATTAGGGGATCCTACTAAATATGACAAAAACTTGTCTAATGCAAATACTACTGCAAGCAGTTGTTTTTTCGTGATAGAGTAATTCATTTGAGCATTGTTTAAGGTCCTATCTGCATAGTAGATGACATGAGACTTTTTGTCTTTTCTATGCCCTAAAATTGTCCCTAGAGCATAGTTACTGACATCACACATGATTTTAAAGGGAAGACTGCAATCTGGTGTTTACATTATGAGAGTGGTAGTGAGCATACCCTTTAGCTTATCAAAATTCTCTTGGCATAAGTCACTCCACTCAAAAGGCATTTCTTTCCTTAAGAGGTTACAAAGGGTCTAGATACCAAACTAAAATCTTTAATAAACTTCTTATAGAAACTAGCATAACCCAAAAAAATATAGCATCCTTGATATCCTTTGGGTAGGCAATTTAGCAATCAACTCTATTTTGGCTTTAACAACTTGAATTCCTTCAAATGAGACAAAGTGACCATGAACAATTCCCTTTTGAACCATAAAGTGACAATTTTTTTAGTTGAGCACTAGGTTTTTCTCCTCACACCTAACCAGAACTTTTTGCAAATAGGATAGAAAATCATCAAAAAAATCACTAAAAATAGAGGAATCATCCATAAATACCTTAAGAAAATGCTCAACCATGTCGTTAAAAATGTTAGCGTGTACCTTTTGAAAAGTGATTAGTGCAGTGCAAAAAAGTGGAAAAGACACCCCCTAATAATAAAAGGCGCCAAAAGGAAAAGTGAAAGTGGTTTTCTCTTGGTACTCTAGTTCAATCTTTATTTGGTTATAACTAGAATATTTAATTCCCCAAAAATAAAATTTTCATGAAATTATTTCTACAATTCATTAACGCATTAGAAGTTGCAAAGAATCGATGGCCTAATATGACTGGAATTTGAGTGCTAGCATTCAAAACAAGGTATGTGTCCAACACAATAAAATCAGTAGGAAAATAAAAATTATATACTTGCACTTGATAGAGTTATATACTAAAAACTTATTTTTTGTAGTAAAACTCAGTTTATTATTTAATAAAAGTTTTTCATTCTCTATGAGAATCTGTGTGGGTAAAATGTTTATATTATATTAAAAATATGCTATGCATGTGTATTTTTTATTTTACATTGTAGATAATCTGGTGTGTATAATTCGACTTATTATAGGATCTTTGTATGATATGAGTAAAGGTTCAAAATCATAGGGGGAATTGGACACTTCTAATGCGTTAATGAATTATGACATAGTCAGTAAGATTGTAGTGTAATCTTATGACATAGTCTGTCTTGACTATATGAGACTGTCTGATGCCTCAAATTGTTGCACTAGTATACTTTGTATGTTGAACATGACTATTACTGAAGTTATTTGTAAAACCCGGATAAATTTGAAATTTTTCCGATAAAGGGCAAAATGGTAATTTGTCACTATTATGCTGGTTTAAAATATATATTTTTATAGAGCTCACCGTTGGATTCGCATCACGAAATCGAGCTGTCCTGTCAATTTTTGTCGAATTTTGAGGTAGCCGAATTTTATACGTATTTCGAGACGATTTAAGTGACAAATGAACTTTTAAATGTCCCCAAAAATAAAAATTTTAAAATTTCTTTATAATTGGGTTAAAGTTCCAATAAATTAATTTGGACTTAAACTGGATTAAACTGAATCGTTTCGGGGCAAAAAACGGACCCGAATGTGATAAACGAGTGGGACGATATGGACTGCGGAATTAAAAGTATAAAAGGGTCATAATATCTGAAAAAATCAGATATTTCTTCCCCAGGAGGCCGGCTGGTTCAAGCGTGAGAAGAGAGAAAGTGGGTTTTTCAAGTTTTCTTCCAACGATTTCTCAAGATTCGTTGGTCAGAATCCGTCAGACCAAGAACTAAAGTCGATCTATGCGACGAGGGCTACGCGTGGGTACCAAAAATGAAGACTTTCACCAAAGATTCAAAGACAAAGTGTTGGAAGATCAAAGCTTTGGGGCTTGTTTTGGTGGCATAGAAGTCTCTACACTTCTATTAAGGTAAGGGGTTCTCCTATTTGGATCTATTCTTAGCCTAAAATGTCTATGTGGGATGGTTGAATATATGTGCTTATATATATATTGACTCATTTGTGTATATGACTAAGGAAATGGGCGTGGAATTGGGCCTATATAAATTCCTAGTAAAATTGGCAAAGAAAGTTATTTGTGTGGTTCCTTGGAATTTGATGTGTTTGGGTATGTTATGTGCTCAAATGTGATTTATAAAGATGTGGGCAATATTATGTGATAACATGACATGTTTGCCTTGAAGGTGTTTGATGAAATGCCTTCGAGAATTAAATGTGGCTATTGTGATGAAAATAACATGTTGAGTTGTTGTGATATGTGAGATTATGCTTGTTGAGATATTGAGCATAGTGTTGATTGTGGAAGCTATGTGCCTTTGACATGAAATTCCATGGCATATGATTTATATTGCTCATGTGGCATTATTGTATATTGGGCATGACATGGGCATCACATTCATGGGCATAAGGCTTGGGTGTGGGTGTGTGATTGCATGGGTGGATCAATCACCATACTTGGTGTTTTGATGGGTAGGCTCGGGAAAGTGGGGTTGAATATCCTATAGAGTCGCACGGTTGCATGAAAAACTTGGGCTCGGTACCGTTGGGCCAAGGTTCAACAGAGTCGTAAGAAAACTTGTGTTGGGTACAACAAGTAGGGCTAGACTTTCCTTCGGGTAAAAAATCTGGGCACTTGGTTCATGCACTTCCCGGCAGTGAAATTCTAGAAAAGTGTATTTGGTCTACGGAACTGGCGGTGCGATTCCAAAACTCCACTACCCAACAAAGACACAAGGTTNGGAATACACTGGGGTTAGAAAACATAACCTTGGGAGTTTGGAAAAAATGGATGAACTTTATAGTTCAATGTGTAAATGTCTACTAAATACTTGATCCCTAACTTGGGATATTAACTAATTGATCTATTGTTATCTTATGTGTGTGTAAATGGCAAATAGAGGAAGGGGACGTCGGGGTGGACGGAACAACCAACCACCACCATCGGCCTTTGACCAACAAGCCTTCATGGAGGCTATTGGTGCGGCGGGGGCTACCATTGCACAAGCTAGTGCTACAGCCATNTATTTTCAAAAAGTGACATTTGGATGTATTTCATCGAAGACAAATGAAATTTACACATATGCATTGCATAGTGTGGTGAGAGCTAGTGAAGGTTCTGGTTGAAGTGCGTGAGTGAATCTCATTTCATTCATGGCATGACATGATAGATTCCAATGTGAATTGTATATTCTTGTATTGGAATGGATGTTAATTGTGATTGTTGCATGAGACCATTGCATATGCATTTAGGTGGGGAGTAGCCTCTGTAGGAAACTTTCTGCTGAGCGTGACTCGCCCTATATGGGAACACATTTCAGGNCAAAGGCTCGGGAGTTCTTAGACTTGAGACAAGGGACGATGACGGTGATGGAGTACGTGGCTAAGTTCACAGAGTTAGGCCGTTTTGCCGATGACTACGTGGCCACAAATACAGACAAAGTGAGAAAGTTTGAGGATGATCTTAAGTTGTCCATCCGGGGTAAAATTGTGGGTCTTCTTCTGCAAGACTTAGACTCGATGGTCGCGACTGCTATGACCATTGAAAGAGAGGTGAATGATGCANAGGAGACTCTGCCTGAATTTCGTTAAATTATGGATCCCGGTAAATGGGGCACAACGTAGCGATATCGAGTTATTCAGTATCCACGGGTATTCCATGGGTTGATGGATAATCAATGGACCTCGGGATTTTGGNCGGGAGTCTGGTGCAAAAGACAAGAAGAAGGAGGGTCAATCCTCTTCTTCTAGTGCGGGGAAGAAACAACGGACCTCTGTTCCGCAAGGATTTCAGGGACAGGACCGTAGCCATTAGGGCCAAGGCCAAGGTCAGTCTTCCCAGGATGGAAGAAATCGTGGGCCTTCTTATCAAGCGGGCCAACGGACTTGCTATCACTGCAACCAACTAGGACACATGAAGAGGGATTGTTCTCAGAGGCAGGAATCCCAAGGTCATGGGTCATCGCAGTCTTAGACTTTAGTGGGGCAACCACAGACGAAGTATGTTTCTCACTACCCTACTATGGGTCAGGGCAGCCAGTACCAGTTCTAGGGTGCAACACAAGACCCTACTACTTCTCGTGCGGGGACACCGCAAGCTGGCCAAATGGGCTAAGGCATGGGTCGAGGTCGAGGCCAGGGCTCATAAGCCGGGACTTCAGGGACTTAGGGGCGTGCCTACGCCATGATGCCACAGACTGGGCTGGCAGATCCGTCGGTGATACAGGGTACATTTCTACTCTCCTGCTTATGGGTTAGAGTGTTATTTGATTCTGGTGCATCACATTCTTTTATTGCTGCATCTCGTGTGAAAGACTTGAGCTTAGAGGTTGAGACCTTGGAAGAGCCATTGCATGTGAGTTCTCCCCTAGGTGCTGGGATGAGAATTGATCAGATATGTCGAGGTTGTGAGTTACAGATCTCGGGGATTCTACTCACTATGGACCTCAGGGTCATGGACATGTCGAAGTTTGATGTGATCCTTGAGATGGATTGGTTGACGGCACACCAGGTCGTCATTGATTGTGATCGGAAGAGGGTCACGACTTATACGCTGGAAGGAGTTTGTTTCAAGTTTCAGGGGGATAAGTAGTATGCTTTACCCCAAGCCGTGTATGACTCTAGATGGCACGGACAGTTGATGGGTTGGCTTGCTAGCCTTACCCTGGAGGATGAGGTGAGGTAGGAGTTTGGTCTACCTCGGGTTGTGTGCGAGTATGAGGATATTTTTTCTGATGAACTACTGGGATTACCTCCACATAGGAATGTAAACTTCACTATTGAGTTGCATCTGGGTACATCGTCTATCTCTATGACTCCACATCGGATGGCACCAGTTGAGTTGCAAGAACTCAAGGTGCAATTGCAAGAATTGCTGGACAAGGGGTTTATTAGACTGAGCACTTCACCTTGGGGCGCACCGGTTCTATTTGCTAAGATGAAAGATAAGACTCTTCGGTTGTGTATTGATTATCGACAGTTGAATAGGGTCATTATCAAGAATAGGTACCATTTGTCGAGGATTGATGACTTGTTTGATCAGCTGATAAGGGCACAGGTTTATTCCAAGATAGATCTTCGAATCGGTTACCATCAGTTGAGGGATAGGGAGGAAGATATTCCTAAGACGACGTTCAGAACGCGGTATAGGCATTTCGAGTTCACAGTGATGCCATTTGGATTGACGAATGCTCCAGTGGCATTCATGAACCTCATGCACAGGGTGTTCCAACCCTATTTAGATTAATTTGTTGTAGTTTTTGTTGATGACATATTGATCTACTCCAAGTCTGAGGAGGAGCATGAGGGTCACTTGAGGATTTTTCTCTAGATATTGAGAGAACATCAGTTGTACGCCAAGTTTAGCAAGTGTGAATTTTGGCTTACGGAGGTAATGTTTTGGGGGCATGTACTGTCGGCTTCAGGTGTATCTGTAGACCCGGAGAAGGTTAAGGCAGTAATGAATTGGGAGAGACCGAAGTCAGTCTTTGATATACGTAGTTTCTTGGGATTGATAGGGTACTACTAGCGGTTTATTGAGGATTTCTCCCGATTGGCTGCGCTTATGATGAAGTTAACCCGGAAAGAGGTCAAGTTTGTGTGGAATGATTCTTGTGAGAATGCATTCCAGGAGTTGAAGAGGAGCCTTACTTCGGCTCATATTCTGATAGTTCCAGAATGGGGATAGAGGTACACGGTCTATTGTGATGCCTCGAAGGACGGGCTGGGATGTGTTTTGATGCAGTCTGGGAGGGTAGTAGGTTATGGTTCTCGACAGCTAAAGAATCACGAGCAGAATTACCCTACATATGACATTGAGTTGGCCGCCATTGTCTTTGCCTTGAAGGCTTGGCGTCACTACATATATGGTGAGCAGTTTGAAGTGTTTTCGGACCACAAGAGTTTGAAGTATAGTTTCACACAGCGGAACCTCAACATGAGGCAACGTCGGTGGATGGAGTATTTAGAGGACTATGACTTCACTTTGCACTACCATCATGGTAAGGCAAACGTGGTGGCTGATGCACTTAGCTGAAGGTCACGGGGAGTTTTGGCTAGTGTAGCTTCTTGGGAGTGGCAGATGCTCGAGACTGTGGGACAGTTCGGGCTATGTTATATGGGTCAAGCTTAGGGTACTTTGGGGAGTTTAGTGGCTACGCTGTCTCTACTGAGCAGGGTGATTGAGTCCTAGAGTCAGGACACGGAGCTATTGTCCATCCGGGACCGTGTACAGGCAGGTACAGATGACGAGGGCTGGGCTATTCACTCAGATGGTAGTCTTCGGTATCGAGGAAGGGTTGTGGTTCCTAAGTTGGCGGATCTGAGAGAGGAGATCCTTAGGGAGTTCATTGCTCTAGTTTTGCGGTTCATCTAGGGGGCACGAAGATGTATCATGATCTTCGTCGCCTGTATTAATGGAGTGGAATGAAGAGGTAGGTTGACAATTTTGTCAATCGATGTCTCATGTGTCAGCAGGTTAAGGCTGAACACCAGAAACCAGTGGCATTACTCCAGCCTTTGGAGGTAGCTGAGTGGAAGTGGAAGCATATCACGATGGATTTTGTGACCCATTTACCACAGACATCGCAGGGTCATGACGCAGAGTGGGTGATAGTGGACCGGCTTACTAAGTCCGCACACTTTTAGGCTGTGCGGATAACTTTTACACTGGAGGAATTCTACAGGTTGTATATACGGTAGATTGTCCGGTTGCATTGGATACCCATCTCTATAGTATCGGATCGGGATCCCAGGTTTACGGCTCATTTTTGGGAGATTTTTTAGCGGGCCATGGGGACACAACTGATGATGAGCACTGCTTTTCATCCCCAGAAAGACGGTCAGTTAGAGAGGACTATCCAGACATTAGAGGACATGCTACGGGCATGCGTCCTGGATCTCAGGGGTAGTTGGGAAGATCACTTGCCCTTGGTGGAGTTCGCCTATAACAATAGTTATCAGGCGAGTATACAGATGGCACCCTATGAGGCGCTATATGGGAGGCCATGTCATTCTCCGGTATGTTGGACGGAGATAGAAGAGAGGTCTTCTATGAGTCCGAAATTGGTTAGAGACACCTCGGAGAAGGTGGACTTGATTCGGAAGCGTCTTCTTACGGCTCAGAGCCGGCAGAAGAGCTATGCTGATAGAAGGCGACGACCTCTAGAGTTTGAGGTGGGAGATCATGTCTTCTTGAAGGTGATGCCTAAGAGAGGAGTGGTCAGGTTNTAGAGTTCGAGGTGGGAGATCATGTCTTCTTGAAGGTGATGCCTAAGAGAGGAGTGGTCAGGTTTGGTAAGCGGGAAAAGTTGTCGCCAAGGTATATCGGGCCCTTCGAGGTACTCGAAAGGGTGGGTGTAGTGGCTTATTGGTTGGCATTACCACCAAATTTATTGGGTGTTCATGCGGTATTCCATGTCTCTATGCTCCGAAAGTATACTCCAGATCCAACACATGTGGTGGATTGGGGTGAGTTGACTGTTAATGCGAATGAGACCTTCGAGGAGGGACCGGTGTGCATCATAGATAGCCAGGAACATGTTTTGTGAGGCAAGACCGTGCGGCTAGTGAAGGTGCTGTGGCAGCACCAAAGAGTGGAGGAGACGACATGGGAGCGTAAGGACACTATCGGTACCAATTACCCTTTCTTGTTCGAGAATGAAGGTACATTCTTATGGTCATTTAGCATTATTTGACTGTTGCATATGCATGTGATTGTATGTGCATGTGTATCTGAATTTCAGGGGCAAAATTCTTTTTAAGGGGGGAAGGAGGTAAAACCCGGATAAATTTGAACTTTTTTCGATAAAGGGCAAAATGGTAATTTGTCACTATTACGCGGGTTTAAAATACATATTTTTATAGAGGTTGGATGAGACAATAGACCTCACTGTTGGATTCGCATCGCAAAATTGAGCTGTCCTGTCAATTTTCATCGAATTCTGAGATAGTCGGATTTTGCACGTATTTTGAGACGATTTGAATGACAAATGANAATTGAGCTTGGATGGGACAACAGACCTCACCGTTGGATTTGCATCACAAAATCGAGCTGTCTTGTAAATTTTCGTCGAATTTTGAGATAGTCGAATTTTACACGTATTTCGAGATGATTTGGGTGACGAATGAACTTTTAAATGTCCCCAAAAATAAAAATTTTAAAATTTCTTTATAATTGAGTTAAAGTTCCAATAAAATTAATTTGGACTTAAACTAGATTAAAATGAATCGTTTCGGGGCAAAATACAAACCCGGAAGTGATAAACGAGCGGAACGATATGGACCGCGGAATTAAAAGTATAAAAGGGGCATAATATCTTAAAAAATCAGATATTTCTTCCCCAAGAGGCCGACTGGTTCAGGCGTGAGAAGAGAGAAAGAGAGAAAGTGGATTTTTCAAGTTTTCTTCCAACGATTTCTCAAGATCCGTTGGTCAGAATCCGTCTGACCAAGAACTAAAGTCGATCTACGCGACGAGGGCTACGCGTGGGGTACCAAAAACGAAGACTTTCACCAAGAATTCAAAGACAAAGTCTTGGAGGATCAAAACTTTGGGGCTTGTTTTGGTGGCATAGAAGTCTCTACACTTCTATTAAGGTAGGAGGTTCTCTTACTTGGGCCTATTCTTAGCCTAGAATGTCTATATGAGATGGTTGAATATATGTGCTTATATATATATTGACTCATTTATGTATATGGCTAAGGAAATGAGTGTGGAATTGGGTATATATAAATTCCTAGTAAAATTGGCAAAGGAAGTTACTTGTGTGGTTCCTTGGGATTTGATGTGTTTGGGTATGTTATGTGCTCAAATGTGATTTATAAAGATGTGGGCAATATTATGTGATAACATGACATGTTTGCCTTGAAGGTGTTTGATGAAATGCCTTAGAGAATTAAATGTGGTTATTGTGATGAAAATAACATGTTGAGTTGTTGTGATATGTGGGATTATGCATGTTGAGATATTGAGCATAGTGTTGATTGTGGAAGCTATGTGCCTTTGACATGAAATTCCATGGCATATGATTTATATTGCTCATGTGGCATTATTGTATATTGGGCATGACATGGGCATCACATTCATGGGCATAAGGCTTGGGTGTGGGTGTGTGATTGCATGGGTGGATCAATCACCATACTTGGTGTTTTGATGGGTGGGCTTGGAAAAGTGGGGTTAAATATCCTATAAAGTCACACGGTTGTATGTTTGCATGAAAAACTTGGGCTCGGTACCGTTGGGCCAAGGTTAAACAGAGTCGCAAGAAAACTTGTGTTGGGTATAGCAAGTAGGGCTAGACTCTCACTCGGGTGAAAAATCCGGGCACTTAGTTCATACACTTCCCGGCGGTGAAATTCCAGAAAAGTGTATTTGGTCTGCGGAACCGGCGGTGCGATTCCAAAACTCCACTACCCAACAAAGACACAAGATTTTGTTTTATAATATATTCATTTGATGGGAAACATCCAACAATGAATGATTTTTATAAAAACATGCATTGTATTTTCAAAAAGTGAGTTTTGGATGTATTTCATCGAAGACAAATAATTTTTGCACATATGCATTGCATAGTGTGGTGACAGCCAGTGAAGGTTCGGGTTGAAGTGCGTGGGTGAATCTCATTTTATTCATGGCATGACATGATAGATTCCAATGTGAATTGCATATTCTTGTGTTGGAATGGATGTTAATTGTGATTGTTGGATGAGACCATTGCATATGCATTTAGGTGGGGAGTAGCCTCTGTAGGAAACTTTCTACTGAGCGTGGCTCACCCTATATGGGAACACATTTCAGGTGGGAGAGATACACTGGTGGATAGCTCCAATTTGGACCCTCATGTTTGAAGAAAGCTGAATGTGGCTTTATTTTGTGTTAATGTAAAATATTTGTGGAAATAATGTTTTGAGCATGAAATCTTTTATTTGTAATAGAATTTATATGGACTATTGTTAAACCAACCTTGTATGTTTTGATATAAATATGGATGATTGGACCAGGTGTGGCCAATGTTTATTTATAAAAAGACCCGGTGTGGTCAATGTTTTTATATTGGGCCTCGGATGGGTCATGTGAAAATACTTTGCACATGTTGGGTTTTGGGTAGAGCTCCCCGTACAAAGGAGACTCTGCCTGAATTTCGTTAAATTATGGATCCCGGTAAATGGGGCACAACGGCGTGATATCGAGTTATTCGGTATTCACGGGTATTCTGCTGGTTGATGGGTAATCAACGGATTCCCGGATTTTGGGGTGTCACATTATTATCTTTTTACTGACTAAATAAGAAAATAAATATCTCTTGGTTATTATGATTGCTTAAGCTCTTAATCCTGAGATATTTAATAAACATGTGCATATAGTGATTGTTACGTTAATTCATCAAAGTGAGATTCATATTTGAATCACAAAACTCGGTGAATTAGGAGATGACATTATTTGTATGGTAAAAATTAATTATTATATGAAACCACGTCCCAATATTTAAATGAGTTGATGATGTCTTCTTAAGGAAGTTTATAAGTTTTATCAATATCAAATCCTGCAGGTGAATTTAATTATCCGGCATGACATATAACTTAAGTGGTAAGATCTCAAGGATAAAAATAAGTCAATTACAATTGATGAACATCTGTAATCTTAAATGGAGGGAGATTATTAAGCATATAATAACAAGAAGCTCAAAAATATAATTTTGAGGTATGATCCAGAAAATCAATAAAATTTTTTTAGTAGACTAACTTAGTATTAATGGACCATAGGATGTATGCTCTGGGTTGGACATAGGATTCCTAGGTCCATTGGAAGCCCAACCCTTATTTCTTCATAGGGTTTCTACTTTAGCATATACATAGACACCCTTTCTGGTTCTCTCAGCCATACTTTACATGCATATTTAGAGGAGGAGAGAGAAAGAGTAAGAGAGAAAATTCAGAGGATTACAAACTGCACTGCATCTGATTTTTTGACGTTCAAGGACATAGGGTAGAAGATCGTGAGTTCCATAGAGTTGATTGTTCGTTCTACACCAGTTTTCGTTCAAGTTGTGATTGTCAAAAGTAAACCCTAATTCCGCCTTGTAGGGTTAACAAGTAATTTTTTTGTATTCAACTATACATGTCATCAACAGATTTTTGGATTACCGTNTGTGGCTTTATTTTGTGTTAATGTAAAATATTTGTGGAAATAATGTTTTGAGCATGAAATCTTTTATTTGTAATAGAATTTATATGGACTATTGTTAAACCAACCTTGTATGTTTTGATATAAATATGGATGATTGGACCAGGTGTGGCCAATGTTTATTTATAAAAAGACCCGGTGTGGTCAATGTTTTTATATTGGGCCTCGGATGGGTCATGTGAAAATACTTTGCACATGTTGGGTTTTGGGTAGAGCTCCCCGTACAAAGGAGACTCTGCCTGAATTTCGTTAAATTATGGATCCCGGTAAATGGGGCACAACGGCGTGATATCGAGTTATTCGGTATTCACGGGTATTCTGCTGGTTGATGGGTAATCAACGGATTCCCGGATTTTGGGGTGTCACATTATTATCTTTTTACTGACTAAATAAGAAAATAAATATCTCTTGGTTATTATGATTGCTTAAGCTCTTAATCCTGAGATATTTAATAAACATGTGCATATAGTGATTGTTACGTTAATTCATCAAAGTGAGATTCATATTTGAATCACAAAACTCGGTGAATTAGGAGATGACATTATTTGTATGGTAAAAATTAATTATTATATGAAACCACGTCCCAATATTTAAATGAGTTGATGATGTCTTCTTAAGGAAGTTTATAAGTTTTATCAATATCAAATCCTGCAGGTGAATTTAATTATCCGGCATGACATATAACTTAAGTGGTAAGATCTCAAGGATAAAAATAAGTCAATTACAATTGATGAACATCTGTAATCTTAAATGGAGGGAGATTATTAAGCATATAATAACAAGAAGCTCAAAAATATAATTTTGAGGTATGATCCAGAAAATCAATAAAATTTTTTTAGTAGACTAACTTAGTATTAATGGACCATAGGATGTATGCTCTGGGTTGGACATAGGATTCCTAGGTCCATTGGAAGCCCAACCCTTATTTCTTCATAGGGTTTCTACTTTAGCATATACATAGACACCCTTTCTGGTTCTCTCAGCCATACTTTACATGCATATTTAGAGGAGGAGAGAGAAAGAGTAAGAGAGAAAATTCAGAGGATTACAAACTGCACTGCATCTGATTTTTTGACGTTCAAGGACATAGGGTAGAAGATCGTGAGTTCCATAGAGTTGATTGTTCGTTCTACACCAGTTTTCGTTCAAGTTGTGATTGTCAAAAGTAAACCCTAATTCCGCCTTGTAGGGTTAACAAGTAATTTTTTTGTATTCAACTATACATGTCATCAACAGATTTTTGGATTACCGTTCCAACAGGGCTAACACATCCTCCTCCACTCCTGTTAATAACTTCACAAAAATGGTTGGAAAGTTGAAGGGTTATAGAAGTTGGTTTAAGCACATCTAACCCTAAGTATTCATGTACTAAGTAGTGTAAAAGATTGACATTGACCCCTAGATCTAATAAAACTTGTTCAATTCTAAATTTTTCAATAACATAAGAAATAGGAGGGCAACTAGGGTCCTTAAATTTAGGTGGAGTTTTTTGTTGAATGATTGCATTCATATGCTCAGTTAAAAACAACTTCTTTTGTATGTTAAGCATACACTTAATTGTACACAAATATTTCAAAAACTAGCATAGGAAGGGAATTATTTTATTGCATCTAACAAGGAAATGTTAACCCTAACTTTCTTGAAAACTTCTAAAAATGCAGAATACAAATTGGGCTTCTGAGGTGGTTGTAACCTTCGGAGGAATGGAGCTAGATTCAATGCCTCACTCAACTCGGGCTTGTCAATTCCACTACTTTCCTCATATTGATGATTCCTTAGGTTCATGAGCTGTCATAAGAATTGTTTTATCATCTATTTTTCCATTCTAGAGGGTAGTGATAGCTTTGAATTGCTTGTGTTAAGTGTCAGATGATGTAGATTCACACACATTAAATTGACCATGTGGACTTGGTTGTGATGTGCAGTGGAGCATCACTTACGATTATACACATGAAATTAAGACATAACATAGAGGGGACGAATAGTTTAATCCAATTTTTTGATTGAACAAACACCAATTTTAACCTAGTCCAAGGTAATTACCTTTTCTCAAGTTAATTAAGCAATTAAGTGTGAGAATCCCTTTTCTTCATGAACAACCCATTAAAAGTGTGAATGGGTATATGCAGTCAACAACCAGCCAATCCACAACTCCTTCGGTCTCAACTAAAGCCACAATCAGCAAAATCACTTTTAATGAATTGAAAGATAAGCAATTAAACCATCAAACACATGGTGCGTGTGTGTGCATTAATTGCAAGCGTGTAAGAAAATGTAAAACAAATATGAACACAATCAATTGTTGACATGGAAACCCAACTAAAAAAAACTGAGGGGAACCACTCGGGGTTCATCAAAACCCAATCCACTATCCCAAGATCAATATATAAGTACTCGAGTCTTATACCTCAACCAATATCATGGTTAGATGCTCCTTCCTTTAGTATATCTCTCCACTGAAAGTCCCTCTTTGATGTTATAGATGGATTCACTTGAATGCCTCAATCACAATGGATCGTTTAGGCCTCCAGCAATCTTGTCCACCAAGATCCCAGGAATGCACACTTTACAAATTGGGTTTTGGTAATCTTCAAACAAGATCTTATTGTCCAATATGTGAATTTGGATTAGAGTCTGTAGTTAGATGGCCTTTGAATTTAGGGATGGAGGGTTGTTCAAGGATCTATTAAAGCATGAGAGGCGAAATTTTGGCTCGCTAAAGAGACACCCTAGCTCTAGAAGTCTTAAGTGAAGCTTGGAAGCCAAGTAAACCAAAATTCCTGAACTACTGCTCTAGTAATGTGAGAGAAATTATAGAGCGATTGTAATTAGAATGAGATTTTAGTTCAAACCAGTTTGGCAAGTCAGAGACTGCTCGAGCCGTCTTAGGATCGCGGGATTGCCTAAGTCGTCTCAAGATTGCTCAAGTAGTCTAAAGTGACTCAGAGGGCGGTCTCTACTGCCAACTCGACAACCTTCACAATTTTATCCAAGTTATCAGAGACAGTTCTAACTGAAGACAAGTGAGCATAGGGTAATACCTACTGGTTTTTAAGCCGAAAACTAAGGAAAAATTTGTCCTATTGAGCATTAAAAGATGTTGCTCAAGTAAGGTCCAATAAATCACAAAAACTATATTTTCGAAACACATTTAAGGTTTAGAAATTATTTTTCATAAAAACACTAGAAGTCATTTCCGTGTAAATTCTCAATTCCATTTTATTCATCTTAATCAACCTAAGTTTGCAACTCTAAGGTTATTACGGGGTCGTTTGGTAACGTTTTTGTTTTCTCGTCTTCAAAAAAATCAAAAACAGAGACAATTTTTGTCTCTGTTTTGTGGTAAATACTGAAACATAAAACATGTTTGGGAGTTATTTGTTTCTATCAAATTATGAGAATAAAAACAAAAAACATGTTTGATAACTACTTCAAGTTATAACCTTAAATCTCTTGTTTTTTCTTTCAACAATGATATTGAGATTTAACAAATTAAATTAATTTGATAAATTAATGATATGGTCAACAGTCCCAAATGACAATTCAATCAATTGTAAATGGCAATTCAATCCCAAATGGCAATTCAATCCCAAATAGCAATTCAACAATCCCAAATGGCAATTAAATCAATTCCAAATCACAATTTAATCCCAAACGACAATTCAATCAATCTTTAATAGAAATTAAATCAATCCTTTGATTTTTTGACATTTCTTCAAGATTTGCACTGATCTGTTTGTTTTTTGATTTGTTTTTCTGAATTGATCATGAATTCTAATCAATTACAGAGGAAAATTCCCCCAAAGTTGTCTGATCATCATCTTCAAGTTTCTTGAAATCATCAAACTCTTCTAAAATGGATCCTGGTGTTTGTAATTTTTCCCTACCTATTGTGAATATGTTTGGTCATGGAAATCTTTCCTCTATGCCTCCCAATCTACCTTCTGTTTCTCTAAATTTGTTGAATCCATAGATTCCTTTAAATCCTTCGATTTCTTCTTCGACATCTCAAGATTACTCAATTTCTTAGCCTCCTTTGCCCTCGAATATTCCTCTGACTTCTCAAGGCCCTTTGTCCTCTCAACACACACACACACAGAGACTCATCACTCAAACACACATAGAGAATCAACACAATATACACACATAGAGATCTGTGTATATATGCACAGATCTGTGCATATATATATATGCATGTATACATAGAGAGCTTCATCTTGTGGGTTTCACAGAGAGCATCTTCTAGAGAGAGAGAGAGAAATATTTATCTTCCACAAAGTGTACATAGAAGAGAGCCGTTGAGATAGAGAAGAATAGAGAGAGAGAGAGAGATGAGAAGAGAGTCGTTCACAGAGAGAGCGCTTTGTGAGAACGAAAATGAAAAAAGACCATATAGTCCCCATATTTATAGTTCATCAAATGATGTGGTCTTTTGTGGCTATGAAGAGTCGAAGTTGTGACCTCATTAAAATGCCTCTTCTTCCAACATGCGTGTTTTGTGTTTCGGTGTTTCTTGGAACACAATTTTTTTGTTCCCATTTTTTTACTTGTTTCCAAAACAACTAAGATGAAACAAAAAATAAAAAACAATTATCAAACATATTTTTTGTTTTTGTTTTCGATAAAAATTAAAAATAAAAACACAAAACAAGAGACAAAACACCAAAGAAATAGCCCCTACATTTT
Organism: Ilex paraguariensis; assembly: GCA_963454935.2. Classification (NCBI taxonomy): domain Eukaryota; kingdom Viridiplantae; phylum Streptophyta; class Magnoliopsida; order Aquifoliales; family Aquifoliaceae; genus Ilex; species Ilex paraguariensis. The sequence continues at coordinate 187,834 of CAUOFW020001914.1, forward strand.
TCCTAAGCTTAAAGGTACATCAGAGAGATCTTGATATGACATTGTAGCTTGAACTTCCCTTTTTTATCTTTTACAGATCTTGATCTTTGAAGCTTGATGACCATTGAATTAGGTTGTTATAGAAGGATTTATGAAAATAGCCAATTAAAAACATGATCCTAATAATCTCCCCCTTTGACAATCTTGTGAAAAAATAGAAGAATAAAAAATTAAAGATTACAAATTGAAATCCACAGAGAATCAGTGTGGAAACGTTTACAATTTTGGTTTTTTTAAAAAAAGAAAAACAGAATCAGTTTTAGATTTGCATTAGCAAAAAATGAAAACGAAAAACGTGTTTGGTTGCTTTTATAGTTGTAAAAAAAAAAATTTGAAAACAAAAACAGAAAACTCGTTTGGTTGTACCACTTGTATTTTTTTGACTAACTTGTATACATTAACATAATTCCATGCTATTAAAAAGTTAGAACAACAATCAATAATTGATCATCCAATGTTTTTCAAATATACTACAAATATATCCCATAATTTTCAAACATTCCACATAAGTATCTCATACTTCATAGTTATATTAATACTAATAACACCACACTAAAGTTAGCACCACCAACAACAAAAGTCGTAGTTCATAAACACCAACAACAATAATGTCTATCTATCAATGCCCATGCACTCTTGCCCACAATTTAGTAGCAATGCCATCTCTCAAACGAGCCATCTGGCGAAGTTGGTTTGGATTGATGTCTACTTCAATTGGGTTTTGTAAAGTCGATCCCGAATTGCCAGTACAATCCCTATTTTCATCACTGAACTCATCAAACAATTGATCTTGACGAGCATCCATTCTGATGAAGTTGTGCACGGTATAACAAGCTATTGGTATGTATTTTTATGTTTTTATGGGATAAGGGGGCATTTGTTTGAGAATAGAAAATCGAGCCTTTAGTACTCCAAAACAACGTTCAATCAACAACTTTGGAGAGTTGATCAAAAAAATCAGCAACTACATAGAGAAAACAAATCAGCAACTCTGGAGGGTTGATCAAAAAATCAGCAATACAGCACAAGAGAAAATAAAAATCAAGCTTCCTAGAAAATAATCTCAAGCTTTCTAGGGGCTGGCATTATGTTTAGGAGTTAATCAACAATACACCACAAAGAGTCCTCTTCTATACCAACTAAAGGGAGGTTCTAGCTAGCTTTTGTTTGGAAAGTTCAGTGATACTCAAGCCTTTTAAAATCTGATATATGGTTGCAGACATATTGAATCAGATTGTTTATTATTCTTATATACAAATGCTTTTTTCTAAGAATAGTCATGCACCAAGTACCCACGAGAGAGAACATTAGTCATGTACTTATAGAATTACCAAAATGTAAACTCCCATTAGCTATAACATTATGTTTGGGGAAATATTGTTAAAAATTCTCTCGGCAACCTCAAAGAAAACACACAAACAGCCTCCTTATAAAGATAGGAGGTTTTCTTTTAGTCTAAATTTATCAAAATTCAGCACCTATCAACATCATTTTGTGGCAACGGTTGTGGTAAGTTATAGCAAATCACCATCATTCCAGCAAAATGGTTCCAAAAAAAATAAAATAAAATACAACACAACTTATAGCAGATCACATAAAGCATCAAAAAATTAACACCAACTATATAGCAAAAAAATAATAAAAAAACTAGAAAAATACATCTAATAAATGAGAAAATAAAGCAACATTGCACAATAAACAACCGAGCAAAACTGAGATCAATCTATTCTAACAAGCAATATAAATAATTATTAATGGGTATTAACTTACATTACGAGAAAACTCAAGACATGTAGTGGTTTCATACGACAACCCAAGTACATAATCAGCCACTCAAGGAAGTTAACAATCACAGCCACGGATAATTATTAGGGAATTACTTAAAGAACTATTAGACAACACAACNATGAGAAGAGAGTCGTTCACAGAGAGAGCGCTTTGTGAGAACGAAAATGAAAAAAGACCATATAGTCCCCATATTTATAGTTCATCAAATGATGTGGTCTTTTGTGGCTATGAAGAGTCGAAGTTGTGACCTCATTAAAATGCCTCTTCTTCCAACATGCGTGTTTTGTGTTTCGGTGTTTCTTGGAACACAATTTTTTTGTTCCCATTTTTTTACTTGTTTCCAAAACAACTAAGATGAAACAAAAAATAAAAAACAATTATCAAACATATTTTTTGTTTTTGTTTTCGATAAAAATTAAAAATAAAAACACAAAACAAGAGACAAAACACCAAAGAAATAGCCCCTACATTTTTCCTAAGCTTAAAGGTACATCAGAGAGATCTTGATATGACATTGTAGCTTGAACTTCCCTTTTTTATCTTTTACAGATCTTGATCTTTGAAGCTTGATGACCATTGAATTAGGTTGTTATAGAAGGATTTATGAAAATAGCCAATTAAAAACATGATCCTAATAATCTCCCCCTTTGACAATCTTGTGAAAAAATAGAAGAATAAAAAATTAAAGATTACAAATTGAAATCCACAGAGAATCAGTGTGGAAACGTTTACAATTTTGGTTTTTTTAAAAAAAGAAAAACAGAATCAGTTTTAGATTTGCATTAGCAAAAAATGAAAACGAAAAACGTGTTTGGTTGCTTTTATAGTTGTAAAAAAAAAAATTTGAAAACAAAAACAGAAAACTCGTTTGGTTGTACCACTTGTATTTTTTTGACTAACTTGTATACATTAACATAATTCCATGCTATTAAAAAGTTAGAACAACAATCAATAATTGATCATCCAATGTTTNCACATAAAGCATCAAAAAATTAACACCAACTATATAGCAAAAAAATAATAAAAAAACTAGAAAAATACATCTAATAAATGAGAAAATAAAGCAACATTGCACAATAAACAACCGAGCAAAACTGAGATCAATCTATTCTAACAAGCAATAGAAATAATTATTAATGGGTATTAACTTACATTACGAGAAAACTCAAGACATGTAGTGGTTTCATACGACAACCCAAGTACATAATCAGCCACTCAAGGAAGTTAACAATCACAGCCACGGATAATTATTAGGGAATTACTTAAAGAACTATTAGACAACACAACGAAAGAAGCAAAAGGTACGAGACACAGATTGCAGATCAGGTTAGGCGCAACTATAGGGCAAAAATAAAGCAAAATAAAGAGCGATTAGCAAGAAGACCAGGTTAGGCGCAGATCAGCAAAACAAATTAGAGCAAAATGTCTTCGTTGAAGAGGAGATCAGGTTAGGCGCAAATTAGGTATAGAGCAAAAAAAAAATAGCAGCTATATTCTAGATTAGATCAGATCTAAGGTTTACCTTGATGGGATGTTTTCATTGCTAACCCTTTTAGATCAAATCTCAGAGGCACGATGAAAGGCTTGGCGAAGAAGAGAACAGACAAAAGAGAGAGAGGCACGATGAAACTGAGGCAACAAAGACAGAGGGGTTAGGGTTAGGGTATTGCTATTTATATGGGTGCCCAATAAATGTATCTTTTTGGTGCTAATAAGACTCGAATCCTTGACCTCATTAAAAGCAAACGCGGTTTTTTATTTTTTCGAAAACGTCTTTTTTTTTTATTTTTGAAAATCGCCCCTTGTTTACAAAACGGTGAAGGAAAAAAAAATTGATTATCAAACGAGTTTTTTTTCTTGTTTACTCTAAAAATCAAAATAAAAACGAAAAACGAAAAATAGAATCATTACCAAACGGGACCAAACTAATCTCAACGCCCCAGTACAAGTCTATCAATATCAATACTAAGTACATAAACTATCTTCTTGATGAAAGCTTTGAAGATCACAACCCTGCATACCATAGCTCAACCAACAACTCATGAAAAATATCACGTGTATATAAGACATAGCATAATCACAGTTATGAAAATAGCCAACATAATGCTAGCCTATTATGCTTGAGAACCTATAGATTTATCGAAGACAACATACAATAAGTCCTCCCCTTTAGTTAGTGTTCACAAACAAAATAACAAGTGAAAAATAAACAAAGAAAATAATGTAACTTCATGTCAAGGTAAATGTACTCCTCTTGAGTATCTCAAGAAACTCCCCCTTACTTTATTCCTAGGCAACTAAACCTAGCTAGGCATAAAATTTTACCCTAATTACTCTCAAAATTTCTCCCCTTTTTTGTCACAAAGTGTCAAGTCACAATAGTTACAATCAAGGTAAAGAATGTAAGAATAAAAAAAAATTCACAGGTAAAACATCTAACATAGATAGGCAAAATGAAATATGTAAAGGACAAAACAAGACATAAAACACTAGTTAAGTCTAAGTCAAATAGATAACAATAAAGCATAGAGACTTAATGTATGTCACAAAAAAAATGAAAATAAATAAAAGAAAACCAAGAGTACTTTAATACAAGACCATGAATGAATAAAATCTCTCAAAAATCTCCCATATGGTCATATACTAAGTCTCTGAAATCAAGCAGCCCTATAGCCATTGAAGAAAATTTGAGGAACAGAATATGATAAATTTCATGAATGAGGAGTTAGCCTTTTGAAAATTAAAAATTCTCTTTGATATAAAAGCAGTAGGGTTGGAATTTCCCGTCAATGGGTTTCCTCACAAATTTGGTGTTTTCTTGGTATGTTCTCTCTGTATGCAGAGAACCTTATTTATAAGGAAGGATTCACCTAGCTGTTCAACTAACCATTACCATTCAACAAAATATCCTCAACTCCCCAATATTTTCTCAACTCCACCAATATTTCCTCAACCCTCTGCAATCAAAATAGGCTAATCATACTCCAAGTAGGATTGACTAGTCTTTCATTACTTGATGGGTCCCTCTAGTCAAGTCACCTATATTGACTAGAAAAGATTCAACCCAAACATCCAATTATATCAATGCAATATATGTATTCATGTATCATTATAAAATAATTAATTAATGTATAATAATTTGACAAAAAATGCATCTATGATATATGTGATGAATAATGCAATATTTAACCAATAGATTGGGGTTTTATATATTCTGGATTTGACCACCAACCGTGGCTTAATTAATATCGAGGGATTTTAACCACATATTCCAACATCTCCCACTTGGCTACAAACCTGAGGTATTCATTCATAACTTAAACCCATAGCAACGATATGTCGTTTAAATTCTTCGGTTCCAATAAATTTTGTCAATGGGGCTGCAACCATATCTTTTGTACAAAGATAGTCAATAGTAACATATTTCTTTTGTATTATATCACTTATATAGCAATTGTAACTCAATATGCTTACCTTTGGGCCTGATTTTCCCATTTTTAATGGTTTTTATCGTAGTCTCATTATCACAAAAAATATGAATAGACATATTATTTACACAGGTAAGCTTTAAATCAGTTAGAAACCATTTTAATCATATGGCTTCGGAGACAGCCATACTACAAGCAATGTATTCAGCTTCCATAGTACTTTTAGCTATGCAACATTGCTTTTTACTAGACCATGAAATAACACCACCACCAAAAATAAATATATAACCCGTGGTGGATTTTCTATCATCAATATCACCAGAAAAATCAGTATCACAATAACCATTAACATTTATATCATCAGCTTGATATGTTAAAGAAAAATCTAATGTACCTTGTATGTATCTAAGTACACGTTTCACGGCTAACCAATGAGGTATACCCGGATTAGTTTGATATCGACTAATCAAACCAACAACATAGCTAAGGTCCGGTCTAGTGCATAACATAGCATACATAAGACAACCAACAACTTCCACGTACGATTTTGATTTCATTTCTTGTATTTCCTTTTCAATTTTAGGAGTCAGATTCTTAGACAATTTTGCTCCTTTGTAAATGGGTGATTCAATAGGTTTGCAAGAATCCATTTTAAATTTCTTTAAAATATTTTCTAAATAAGATTTTTGAGACAAACTCAAATTTCTTTGTTTTCTATCTCTAAAAATTTTAATTCGAAGTACATAATGTGCTTCACCCATATCCTTCATTTCAAACTTGGTGTTTAACCAATCTTTTAGTTCTAAGATTCTATTTATATCATTCGGGCAAGTAAAATATCATCCACATACAAGAAAAGAATAATATAATAACTCCCACTATTCCAAGTTTATATACAATGATCAAAGTTATTTGAAACAAAACCATATGATATAAGTGCATTCTGAAAAGTATGATACCATTGCCTAGAAGATTGTTTTAACCCATATAAGGATTTATTCAATTTGTACACCTTGTCTTCTTTACCTTCAACTTTATATCCTTGTAGTTGATACATATAAATTTCTTCTTTAAGTTCACCATTAAGGAAATCAGTCTTAACATTCATTTGATGTAACTCTAGGTCTAAGTATGCAACCAAGGATATTAATATTCTTATTAAGGTAAACTTAGCTACGGGAGAATAGGTTTCATCATAATCTATACCTTCTTTTTGTGTGTGTCCCCTAGCCACTAGTCTAGCTTTATATTTATCTATAGATCCATCCGATTTAAATTTCTTTTTAAGAATCCATTTACACCCAATTGCTTTTCTATCTATTGGTAAATCAACTAACTCCCAAACTTTCTTTTTCTCTATAGATTCTATTTCTTCTTTAATTGCTTCTCTCCATTTTAAATGATCAATTGAATTCACAGCATCACTAAAATCAATAGGATCATTTGAAATTTCTTCACTATTGTATGCATAATAATCTTTTAAGTAGTGGATGTCTTTCCCTTTTTATTCTAGTTAAAATATCCTTGGGTGGAGGCTCTTTTATTATTTGCTCTTGTGGTTGCTTATTTTTATTTTTCTTAGTAATTTCAAATAGTTCAACCATTTTCTCAATTTTATCTAAGTCATCTTCAAAGAAAAATGCATCTCTACTTTCAATGACTCCCACTGATCCATCACTATGGTGAATTACAAATCTATTATAGCCAATAGAATTTTCACAATATCCAATAAAAGTACATTTTATTGATTTAGGATCTAATTTCCCTCTATTAGGTCCTAAAATTTTAACATGAGCCGAACAACCCCAAACTTTTAAGTGAGAAAGACTTGGTTTTGTACCCCCTCCAAATTTCATATGGTGTCATTCCTATTGTTCTAGAGGGTACTCTATTAAGAATATAAATGGTCGTAGAAATAGCCTCACCCCAAAAAATAGTGCTTAAGTGTGCATGACTAAGCATAGATCTAACCATGTCAAGAAGTGTTATATTTGTCCTTTCAGCTACATCGTTTTGTTGAGGAGTATAAGAAATTGTTAATTGATGTATTATTCCATTTTCTTTACAAAAAAGATTCAAAAATTTTCGCCATGTATTCACCACTGCGATCCGTCCTTAATATTTTAGTTTTTCTACCTAGTTGATTTTCTACTTCCACCTTAAATTTAATAAATTTTGGTAAGGTATCTGATCTATTCTTTAGTAAATATATATGATCATATCTTGAATATTCATCGGTAAAAGTAATAAAATATTCCATACCACCATGAGTTTTAACATTTAGAGGACCACAAATATCCAAATGTATTAATTCTAACAAATCTTTAGCTCTTTCTAATTTTTCAAATGGTTTTCTAGTCATTTTTTCACTTATACAAGATTCACATGGTTTCAAGTCAAGATCTAATTTTGGAATCAATCCAACGTTAGCCATCTTTTTCATTTTATTATAATTAATATGACCTAGTCTCATATGCCATAAAATAGAATCAACATTAACATCACAAGAGACATCGATATAAGCATAAGATGAACCAATTTTATTATTGTCACTAGCAACATTCAAATGGTAAAGACTATCAACTTTAGTTCCTCATACAAGAATACGACCAAGTTTACCAACAGAAACTTTAGAAGACCGAAAATAGACTTCAAAATCCTTATCATCTAATCATGGCACAAATAAGAGATTGCGCCGCATATTAGGCGCATAAAGTACATCAGTCAAGAGAAGGTTGTTTTGCTCGAGCAACAAAATTTCTTACAGTGCCAATTCCAAGGACATCACAGTAAGTATTATTTCCTATGTATAACTTGTGATCGCCGATTTTCACCTCTTTTATTTCAACAGAATTATCTCTAGTCTTAACCACATGCTGAGAAGAAGCAGAATCAATCCACAAAGTAAGAGAGTCATAGTCTGCAAGAAGCAACTTAGAAACCACACACACGACCATTATTCTTTTGTGTGCAATTTCTTTTGTAATAACCGAGCTGCCCACTGTTATAACAAGTACCTATTTTTTCCCTTAAAGTTATTATATCTCTTGGACTTGTTATATTTCTTATTGTTCTTTTAAAGTGTTTGTCTTGTCTTGACTTAAGAAAAGACGGAGTATTGACACATTATTAGATGGGGCACTAGAAACTAGATTTGACACATTACTAGTTTTCTTTTTAGCTCTTTTCTCGACCTCAATGCCTAGCAACATAGGTAACTTTGCCATTGTTAAATCTTGGTCAGACATATTCTAAGAAATCACAATGGACTCCCATGAATTAGGAAGATTATGTAAAACAGTAGAAACTTGCATTTTATCAAGAATTGGGTTGCCTAGAGATGCCAACTCTTTAGCTATTACCACAAGTTTATTGACATGTTCAACAACAGACTCATCATCTTTCATAAAAGTGTCATTTTATTTTTCAATCAAGAGTTGAATATATGTGTTAGAGGCAGTACCATAGGCTTGTGTTATAGCATCAAACATAGACTTAGCAGTTTCATGTTCCTAGAAAATGACCTCTAAATCAGGTTCCATGAAAGTAAGCAAGATTGACTTAGCCAATTTGTCGTTCTCTATTAATCTTTCGTAGGTGTTTCTAGCAGCCTCTTTAGCTCTAAGAGGTGGTTCTTTTGGTTATTGTGTGTCAATGACATATTCAACTTTATCTTGAAATAATATGTGACGGATCTTACGTTTCCATGTTGAATAATTAACACCATTTCTCACAGTTTTGCTAAATTCTACACTTGCAGCCTTTGACCCCATATTGAAAAATTATAGGAAAATATATTACTAGGTAAAATTGGTTAGAACTGACCCGATTTAATTTTGTTATCAAAGTGTGATTCCAAAAGTGCTTCGAGTAGATTGTGTAACGCCCCAAAATTCACCTTGGATGACATTACTATCTTAAACCATTCACATCATGAGAGCAACTACTAAATTCATAAGTAAATAAAATTTCATTCATCATACAGAATATCTACAACTTCATCCAAAAGAATATGCCGAGCCATGGTATTTACATCCAAAAGAATAAGCCCAACTACGATACTTACATCCCAAAAATTAACTATTATCTTGCAGCGGAATAAGAAAACATGAACATGAACATTATCTCAAAATAAATCTTCTAATCTAGGGCATAAAAAGAATAGTTCTAGACATTCCCCTTCGGGTTCACATGCCCATCAAGTTGAGCTTCCCAAGCTACCTTCTCGTCAACTCTGAGTTCCTCCTCTAAATCAAAATCTAAAAAGAGTGTTGTTTGTAGGGGGTGAGCACTAAACTCTGTAGAAAAATCCTATCAAATCTCAACAGGTTTAAAAAATAATAAAATATGGCAAGTCTCTTTTGGAAAATAGCATATATAGATTTTGAGAATAAAACCATGATAGTTGTAATGATCTCAAGTGTACAAAATACAGTAAATCAATGACAGGAATAAACTTGTAAGAGATTAAAACGATCAATAAATAACTCAGTAACATCATTTCATATTCTCATATGTGTTGGTTCATCCTCATTGTCATGTATGTTGGTTGCTTCTCAGGAATCTACACAACGATTCTACCTCGTTCACCCATCACAACCACACAATCACAAATATTTTAGGAAAGGCGTATATCGTCTCCCACGACATTGACGAATCCTTCCTAGGAAAGGTATACCATCTCTCAGCCTTGAACTTACATGAACAATAGTGGTTACTCTCACAAATAACAATTTACTACAAGTGTTAGGAAACTATTTTACCCCCACTGGGATAAACTATCTTCTAACACTCTATGGCAGTTCTCGAAGGCAATTCAAGTCCGTCACAACAAACCATACAAGAGATGAAACAAAAATATTCTCAACAACCACAATCTTAACCAATCATAATTTCCATTATCAATTCATCTATCACAATTTTTCAATTCTGAATAAACTACAGTAATAGGAAATTCAATTATGCACGAGATAATCTCAAGAAAACCTTCGTAATTTGGATATTCAAAATTCTAGGGTTTTGCCAAAAATTTCAATTTCTTGGAACAAGAACAAATATTTAAATGAAAACATGATTTAATCAAGCATAAGAATTTAGAAATCAATAATCACTATGAATTTCACCATAGAACATGTATTTTGGAAAAGTTAGAGTTTTGGAATTCAAGAACAAATACTCCTTGAACCCAAACATATATTTTGCTCAAGAATATGTTCCAATAATAAAGAAATCAAGAACTCATGTATATCTATCATATAATTATCAAGAAGATTAAAAACATACATAATTATACCCTAAGTCTCAATGAAAGGACTTGAGAAGAATCCCCTACCTTCTTCCTTAGTTTTGTGTGAAGAACTTGAGAGTTTGATCCACTTCAATGTAAAAATCCTCTTTGATCTTGTGTTTTTCTTCTTCTTTCTTCCTCTCTAAGACTTTTCAGGGTTTGAAATGGGGCTAATAGAGGCGGCCTTATGTATTTATAGGGTGAGAAAAGATTGCAACCGACATAAATCGGATGTTCTGATTCGCTGCTCACGTTCAAATGGACTTTCATGTTCGAACGTTTGGCGTTCGAACGGACTCCCTATTTCTGCTGAAACTTCCAGTGATGTTTTTGCTCATTTAGAAGTCGATTTGGAAAATTTTTGAGAAATACACTTTTGTAGCCCTGAAAGTCTATTATCTATTGTAAATATTTCAGCTAAAACGGGCATCAAGGTAAAAAGTTATGGTCAAAATACTAAGGCAGTGTCAAACTTCTTTTTATCCAAATTCTATCTTTAATGTGCTTTAACTGCGGAATACTTCCTAACTTTATTACACCCCATATTACCTCTCCTAATGTTTCTCGATCTTCCGGATTCAATAGAAATCTTATTTTGACCTAAAAATCTACTGAACTTACCTAACAACCCCTAACAACATTAAACACTTTTAAAACTTAAACTTAACAATCAATTTGTCTCCCAAATATTTATTTCTACTGTTATAATCTATGTGGTTCATTCTTAAGTCATTACATATATTAGAATTACTAAACAATTATATCATTATATTAATATAAACATGTGGGGGTTTACAGATTGCTGCTCCAAAAATTCTGCTTCAAAACTTTTGCTTGAATAAAATAGCTTCCTTGATGTCGTCACGGGTTTACTGGTCAGCAATTATCCACTTGCAGTCGAGTGAAATGTTGAATACTCCACAACGTACAGAAAAATACCAAGGTAAAATAATGAAAAAAAAATTGTCTTTTTGGCTTCATATAATGTGCAATCTTGATAACTTTTGGAGATGAATTTGTGGTGGCCTTGACTTTGCTTTCGGAAGTTGATGGAAGCAAAAAGCTGGGCAATAAAATAATAGGTGGGGAGATTCTTGTTTTTTTTGGGGTAAGGAAAAAAAAAAGGAAACCAGTACGATCAAAAATTGATGGGAAACTTGTTGATCGTTTCGTGATCGTCTGGTGCTTTGATACCAATGAAGAAAATTTGAGGAACATAATTTGATAAATTTGATGAATGAGGAGTTAGCCTTTTGAGATTTAAAAATTCTCTTTGATATGAAAGCAGTAGGGTTGGAATTTTCCCTTAATGAATTTTCTCACAAATTGAGTATTTTCTTGGTGTGTTCTTTCTGTATGCAAATAACTTTATTTATAAGGGAGGATTCAGCTAGATGTTCAACTAGCTGTTACCATTTAGTAAAATATCCTCAACTCCCTAATATTTTCTCAGCTCTATCAGTATTTCCTCAACCCTCTGCAGTTAAAATAGGTTAATCATACTCCAAGTAGGATTGATTAGTCTTTCACTATTTGATGGGTCCCTCTAGCCAAGTCACCCATACTGACTAAAAAATATCCAACCCAAACATCAAAATTTTTCAATGCAATATATGTATGAATGCATCATTATAAATTAATTAATTAATATATAATAATTTGACAAAAAATGCATCTATGATATATGTTATAAATAATGCAATATTTAACCAACGGATTGGGGTTTTATATATTCTAGATTTGACCACCAACCGTGACTTAATTAATATTGAGGGATTTTAGCCACATATTCCAACAGCTATGTCATCTCCACTATCTAGATTACCATCTCTCTCTCTTTCTCTCTCAACCACGTCAGGGCTATGGAATGGTTGAAACATCACTATCATTAGACACTGGATCTCCTTTCTCCTAAGTCTCCCAACTCTAGGTGCAATAGATCTAAAAGTTGATTACAAGGCAGACTCAAGGCTTACTATTTGGCCATCCATAACATCCAATCTCTGAGATGTAAGGTAATGATGCTCCTTCATGTGCTACTCTACTCTAGTAAGAATATCAACCACTGATGCTAACTAGATAGTCAGGATGGCCAAACCAGACTAAGATGGTGGTGGTGGTACTATAGAAGTACTAGCTTGAGAGTGAACTAGTGGTTGTGCATGAGGTCTAGTCCCTGCAAATGGATCCTCCATATCGTCTTATCTCTCCTCATTTACCACAACATGTTGTGCATGTTTTCTACTATATTTCAGAAAGCTCTCATTTAAAAGCCTTATAGGGTTCTACTTTATATTCTTAGGCAAGACCACTATTCCCTTACCCTTGTAGATACAATGATCAATAATCCAAAAGGAAGACCATCAGACAATCTTACTTCCTTGAAGGATTTCCGAATAGACCCAAATATCAACATGGGTAATCGTCTAAACTTTTCCCTATGAAATGTAGCATGTGTGCTCTCTATACTAGAAAATCTGAAATATGGGTCTTTAGTTCAATGTTGTAGTTGGCTATGAGATTCAACAACCTATAATCTTGGGTCAATATATTTTGATAGAATTTCTACTCAACCCAATCTCTAGGATGTGGTATATTGTATGACTCAGTAGCCACAATGGATAGACAAGACAACTTGTCGGTCGGTCTAGCTCTAGGGGCATCATTCTCAACCCTAGGTAGGCCAATAGTGGTAGCAATGAGAGTTGCTAAAAAAGTAAACTCAATCCCTTGAATACAGGTGATAAAATAGTCACTTGGGGATCGGGATCACAAACATGAGAATAGAACTCTTTTACCATATCATCATTCAATGACCCTAGGTCAAAGAACAAGTGAGTCCACCATCGATTGACAAAATTTCTAGCATGTAAGAAATTACCTCATAAAAATTAACCCCTCGCTCAATCATCACCAGCCTACAAGCAAACTCAATTTGATACCTCTCTTTGTACTTTACGGTTTAGATCGAGTGTTTTCATCAAAGATCACATCAAATTCCTCACAGTTTCATTAACCCTAGTTCTTTTCTCTTTTCATGGAGGCATATTGGGAAACACTCTAAAAATCTAGGTCTCAAGAAAGTGAATCTATCAAATCAAGAAGTGAATAAACCCTAGAAATTGATTAAAATGTGTTTGGGAATGTTTAGGAATGAAGACTTAGGATTTTAGGAGGCTTAGATCGTGACTAAAGGCTTGTAGAATGCAAAGGGTCTGTCTGTCTATCTTCACATTTATAACCCTAGGCACCTACTACTCGCAGGATCACTCGAGTGGTGTCAAGGTCGCTCAAGTAGTCCTTGATGTTGTGTTGTCTAACTGACATCTTAGTTCTTAGCCCTTATAAAATCAGCTTATTCCTCATGTACCTCTCCAATCCATCTTTTCAAGCCTCAAAACACATGAATGGATGTACGTATAACCTAAATACAACTATATGCACATGGACAGATGAAATATGGATCAAATTGTAAACCCCCACACTCTTATCTTTATATAGCAAGTAATTATTTTTANCTAAATACAACTATATGCACATGGACAGATGAAATATGGATCAAATTGTAAACCCCCACACTCTTATCTTTATATAGCAAGTAATTTTTTTGAAATGCTAATATAAGTGATGAGGTATGCATGAACCCTATAGATTGTAATAGTAGGAATAAATACTAGGGAGGCAAATTGATTGTGAAATTTAATTTTTGGAGGTGTTTAAGGTTGATAAGGGTAACTAAGTAAAAATATTAATTTTTTAGGTCAAAATAATATTATCATTGAACCTGGTAGATCCAAAAAATTTAGAATAGCCGTTTAGCACATAAAGCGGTTCGGAGGAATAAAATAGTAATTTTAGTGTTTCGAGTGTAAATTTACTTGAGTTTTGAGATAAATCATAAAACTAAATATTTTTAGGTTAAAATAACATTAAAAATGAATCCGGAACGTCGAATAACCTTAAGGTAGTCATATGGATCAAATTAGAAATTTTTAGTGACAAAATCGTAATTTTGGAGAAAACCCAAAAATCAGCCTGTAAACAGTAATTGTCGCGGACTGCTGTGTTTAAAACACAGATTTCAGCTCTTTTCTTCCATTTTTTTTCTCACATCTCTCACCCCAAAGCTCTTAGAACCCTAGGAGAAGAAAAAGGGAAAAAGAAAAGGGAAGAAGAAAGGCTCTAAAACTTGGGTTTTGATTGAAATTCTTGATTCTAGGTAGAGATTTCTTCTCACTCTCTTACATTAAGGCTAGGGTTTATATCTATGTATATTTTACTTCTAAATCTTAAATGTATGTTATGAAATCATTATTTCTTGATACTCTTGCAAATATTATCATGTTTTGAATGAAGTTATGGTTTGATAGCCATGAAATCCTTGAAATCTCAAAACTCTTATTTCTTTTAAGAAATAGAGATTTATCTTCTTGATATTCCTTATTCTTGATTTCAAAACTCTAGTACTTTGTTTGAATAATAAAAATATATGTTTGATGATCTCTTGCATATTTTTTTTTCTTGAAATTGCTCCATTAGGAAAATACCTATGGAATTGGGGGGTTTTTGATTTACTTATGAACTTTTGTTGAGAAATTGTTGGTGATTGTATCTCATGGTGGTGTTTGGATGACCATGGGTGGCTGTGGACCGGGTATCGTAGAGTGGGTAGATGTGTGAGGTTCTTACTCCATGCAGGTTTGAACTTTTTCTACCACTCGTAGTGGGGTTGGTGCCTTGCGAGAACTAAACCACTATTAGCTCACGGGTGCCATGTCAGAGAATTAGTATACTATGTCTGGGTCAGATTTGTTATTGTCGGTGCATTGGTATGGGACAATGCATCGGTAGGTGCCCTTCCCGAAGTTTGATATCCTTGCGTTGATTTGTGTGTGTGTGGGCCAGGATATTCTCTTTGTGTTTATTCATGCGATTATCTTACATCAGACATGAGATACATTGTGATTATTGCTTATTGCATTATCTTTTAGATATGATTATCTTGGAAATTGTTGTGTGATTGATTACTCTTTTGAATGGTTATTTATGGTGGGATTGACTTTACTCTTATACTTAATTATTTTTAATATATAAACTTGAGATCTTTTAAAAATATCACGTTTTCTTTCAAAATTTACGTATGCTATTTTTGAAATGAGACCGACCGTTTTCTACGTTTTCCAAACTTTGTTAGAGTTTTGAAGGATTTTCCTACAGAGCTTAGTGCTCACCCCCTACCAATAATATTTTTTTTTTCAGACTTCATGCTAGAGGAAGATCCCAGAGTTGATGAGCCAAAAAATTGGCAGGCTCCACTAGAGGGAAACCTAGATCCCGAGGTGGACGTCTAGAGCTATAGTTTATTTTTGTGCTAGACTAAAAAATTTATTTACGATCATGTATAGTCTAGTATTTTTTTTATTCCGCTGCTAAGTTTAAATGTAATTCTTTTAGAATGTAATTGCAATAGCTTGACCTATTCTTTTGGGATAATATTGTGAATATTACATATGGTGAACGAAATTTTATTATTTGATGGATTCATTTAGTGCTCTCATGATGTGAATAGTTTTAGATAGTAAGGTCGTCCAAGGGGGATTTGGGGGCATTACAAATCGAACTTATATGGACTGTTTTAATGTTCACTTAGAAATGGATCCGGTGTGATCCATATTTATTCATAAATGGACTCAGTGTGGTCAATGTAATATAATTACATAGGTTGTGTTTTGGGTAGAGCTCCCCGTACAAAGGAGACTCTGCCCGAATTTTATTAAATTAAGGACCCCCCAATTTTTGGGGTGTTATAGTTTTGGTATCAGAGCCTAGGAATTAGGTCTTACATGGGAGCTGTAGGTTATGGATTACCACTAGAAAAGTAGGACTAGGTTCAAGAAAATTGTTGATCTAATTTTATACGAACCTTATGCTTTAGATCAAAGTGATAACTAGGATGTCTTGTACATCAATGAAACTAAATTATGAATTGATATGCAGGATGGACGGTGGACGTGGACGTGGGCGTGGTCGTGGAGGACTAGAAAATCCACCAGTTCCCGATGCCATAAGCGACATATATCAATGTTTGAAGGAGCTCATCACTTTGGTACAAAACCAGAATGGAAACAACAACCATAATGGTGGAGCTCACCCCGTAACACAGGTGATAGGCAATGGAGACGACAACCGAAGGATGGTAAGTCTTTAGGAATTTCTAAGGCAACACCCGCCTACCTTCCAAGGGAGCTCCAATCCTTTGGATGCAGATAGATGGATCCTCCGGGTGAAAAAGATTTGTGATGGCATGAAAGTTACTGAAGACTTGAGGGTTGGCTTAGCTACCTATTTGTTCGAGGGGGAGGCCGACCATTGGTGGGATTCGGTAAAGAGACGGAGGAACACAGATGCACTTACTTGGGAGGAGTTCGATCAAGTCTTCTAAGACAAATATTTTCCTGAGTCGATTAGAGACAAGATGAGTGCCGATTTCCTCGCTCTTCAATAGGGTAGTTTGACGGTGGGGGAGTATGAGAGAAAGTTTGAGGAGTTGTCCCGATATGCCATAGAATTCATATCCACAGAGGCCAAGAGGGCCAAACGTTTTGAGCAGGGCTTGAGGCCGGCTATTAGGGAGAAACTTGTGGCTTTTAGGATCCGTGACTATGAGAATCTTGTGGATAGGGCTATGTTGGTGGAGAGAAACATGGAAGATAATCAGAGACGACAGAACCTTATGAGGGGAGGTCCGATCAGGACCGGTGCTAGTAGCAGTGGAGCACAGAGAGCGGCACCCTACTGTCGCTTAGTTTAGGCAGTTGGATAGAGACCACAGACAGGTCGAGGAGCGGGAGGAGTACCAGAGAGAGTAAGCACCGACCCACGTCGATGCCTACTCTCTGTGGAGGTGTTGGGCACTTCAAAGATAAGTGCCCATTGCTTTCAACCAAAACCAATCAAGCAACTGGGCGTGTGAATGTAAACAAGCCACCGTTGCAAAGGCCACTACAACTGTAGAGACCGTTTGAAGCTTTAGCCCCAAGTGGCACCAACCAAGGAAGGGTATTTGCTTTGATCCAACCGGAGGAAGATGCCTCCAATGCAGTGGTGGAAGATATTGTTCTCCTCTACAATTCTTGGGCCCGAATTTTATTTGATTCGGGTGCAACTCATTCATTCATATGTACTACATAAGCTATTAAATTGGGATTGGGCTTCGAGAAGGTAGAACATACGTTGTGTATTAATATGCCTACGAGAGAACGGTTGGATACAACCTGGGTGTGTAGAGGTTGCGTGATTCAAATTAGGGAGCACGAATTGATTGTAGATTTGGTTGCCTTAGACATGAAGGGGTATGACGTGATCTTTGGGATGAGTTTGTTATCTACATTCTGGGCGATAATGGATTGTTTCCATAAACGGATTTCTTTTCAACTATCGGGAGGGGTAGTATTTAGTTTCGTGAATGATCGAAATTCCTCCCATTCATTTCCTACTACGAGTAGCAGATTCTTTGAAAGCAAAGGCGAGGAGCCATTTGAGTTTCTTAGCTAGCTTGATGGGAGGTGATCGGGATAAATTCTATGCGGATGTGGTGTTGATAGTATCGGATTTTTTGGATGTCTTCCCAGATGAACTACTTGGGCTACCCCTACACAGGAAGATTGAGTTCAAGATTGATCTCTACTCGGGAATCAAACCCATATCCATTGCTCCCTATCGGATGACACTTTTGGAGTTAAATGAGCTAAGGAAACAGTTGGATCATCTGTTGACCATTGGATTTATCCGTTTAAGCACTTCACCTTGGGGAGCCCCAGTACTCTTCGTGAAGAAGCATGATGAGACACTTTGGTTGTGCATGGATTACCGAAGATTGAATCGGGTAACAGTGAAGAAAAAATACCCTTTGCCACGAATCGACGACCTATTTGATCAGTTGAGGGGTTCTAAGTATTACTCCCAGATTGATCTTCGTACAGGGTATCATTAATTGCGGATCAAGGAGGAAGATATTCTTAAGACGGCTTTCCGTACTTGGTATGGTCATTTCGAGTATACGGTGATGCCGTTCGAATTGACTAATGCTCCAGTAGCCTTCATGGATTTAATACATAGGGTATTTCAGTCGTATCTAGATCAGTTTGTCATCGTCTTTATTGATGACATACTAATCTATTCCCGGACTCACAAGGAACATGGACGCCATCTCTCTATTGTGCTACAGACATTGAAAGAACATAAGTTATATGCGAAGATAAGTAAATGTGAGTTTTGGATAAAGGAAGTGAAATTCCTTGGCCATGTTGTGTCGGAACAAGGGGTAGTTGTTGACCCCGCAAAGATTTGAGTAGTGATGAAGTGGGAACCACCAAAGAATGTGACCGAAGTACGTAATTTTCTGAGTTTAGCTGACTACTACTGGAGGTTTATGGAAGGGTTCTCAAAGCTAGCAATGCCGATGACACGTCTCATAAGAAGGGAGAAAAATTCTTGTGGACTCAAGAGTGTGAACTAGCTTTTCGCACCTTGAAGGAGAAGTTGACAACCGCTCATGTCCTCATTATTCCGAGTAGTGGGGAAGGATACGATGTGTACACCGATGCTTCGCTACGAGGCTTGGGGTGTGTGCTAATGCAAGGAGGGAAGGTGGTTGTCTATGGCTCTAGGCAACTCAATATTCATGAGCAGAATTATCCCACCCATGACTTAGAGCTTGCTGCTGTGATTTTTGCTCTTAAGTTATGGAGGTGTTACTTGTACGGATAGAAATTCCAAGTGTTTTCTGATCATAAGAGCCTCAAGTACATATTTACCCAAAAGGACTTAAATCTTCGACAAAGAAGGTGGATTGAGTATTTAGAAGACTATGATTTCACACTCAATTACCATTTGGGGAAGGCAAATGTAGTAACAGATGCACTGAGTAGAAAATCTTGGGGTGAAATCAATTCCCTTGTGGTGAATAGGTGGAAGATGATGGATGCTTTGGAGGAATTTGATCTATGGGTGGATAGATAGGAGGATCGACCATGCCTATTTAATCTTGTAGCTCAACCGATGCTTCGACAAAGGATTGTGGCGTTGCAACGATTAGACAGCGAGTTGGAGGCTATCCGGAGTAAGTTGGAGAGGAGTGAGATTGTTGAGAATTGGGCGATAAGTGATGATGAGTTACGATTTCAGTGAAGGCTATGTGTACCCGATCATGACCAAGTAAGGGAAGAAGTGTTGGGCGAGTGCCATCGTTGCAAGTTCTGCATACATCTGGGTAGTACCAAAATATATAGGGACATGAAGCGGCAGTATTGATGGAAAGGAATGAAGAAGGATGTGGCTAGATACGTTTCAAAATGTGTGGTGTGTCAGCAAGTGAAGATTGAGCATCAAAAGTCCAGAGGATTATTACAGTCCTTGTCTATTTTC
>CAUOFW020001914.1:207906-271574 GCA_963454935.2 Ilex paraguariensis
GATGTGTATAAGATACAGGGCATAATGCCGTATGGGTCATTGTTGATAGACTCACCAAGTCCGCTCACTTCTTGAGTATGAAGACCACCGACACGTTAGAGACCCTGAGCAAGCTCTATATTCGCGAGATAGTGAGATTGCATGGAGTTCTGCTATCCATTGTGTCGGATCGTGATTCTCATTTCGTAGCACAATTTTGGCAAAGTCTTCAAAGAGTTATGGGGATAGAGCTGTACTTCAGCACCGCCTTTCATCCCCAAACTGATGGTCAATCCGAGAGGGTGATCCAGATTCTAGAAGACATGTTACATGATTGTGTGTTGGATTTCAAGGGAGGTTGGAGCGATCATTTGTCGTTAGTGGAATTTGCATACAACAACAGTTNGTAATCCAGATTCTAGAAGACATGTTACGTGCTTGTGTGTTGGACTTCAACGGAGGTTGGAGCGATTATTTGTCGTTGGTGGAATTTGCATACAACAACAACTATCAGGCAAGTATTGGGATGACACCGTATGAGGCGTTGTATGGAAGACCATGTAGGTCCCCAACTTGTTGGTTGAAAGCTGGTGAAAGTAGCTTATTTGGGCCGAAAATTGTTCGAGAAACTACAAAGAAAATTCAATTCATTCGGGAGAGACTACGCATGGCAAANCCATGTAGGTCCCCAACTTGTTGGTTGAAAGCTGGTGAAAGTAGCTTATTTGGGCCGAAAATTGTTCGAGAAACTACAAAGAAAATTCAATTCATCCGGGAGAGACTACGCATGGCACAAATTCGATAGAAAAGCTATGTGGATCAAAGACGAAGACCCTTGAAATTCAAGGTGGGAGATCATGTATTTCTTAAAGTATCACCCAAGAAGGGAGTGCTGCAATTTGGCAAAAAGGGAAAGTTAGCTCCAAGGTACATAGGACCATTTGAAGTGGTCAAAGCGGGGGGCAAAGCGGCGTACCAACTACAATTACCAGCTCGGTTATCCGGAGTACACGATGTGTTTCATGTGTCAATGTTGAGGAAGTGTTAGTCGGAGACCACGCATGTTATAGATTTGGAGGATATTGAAGTTCAAGACGGAGCCACCTATGAAGAACAACCGGTGAAGATTCTTGATACCAAAGTGAAGGTGCTCCGCAACAAAGTCATCAGACTAGTGAAGGTTTTGTGGCAACACCATGGAGTGGAGGAAGCTACATGAGAACCAGAGCTAGAGATACGAGAGAAGTACCCTCATCTATTCTCTACTTAAGGTAAGTTTCGAGGACGAAACTTTCTTTAAGGGGGGTGGATTGTAAACCCCCACACTCTTATCTTTATATAGCAAGTAATTATTTTTGAAATGCTAATATATGTGATGAGGTATGTATGAACCCTATGAATTGTAATAGTAGGAATAATTACTAGGAAGACAAATTGATTGTGAAATTTAATTTTTGGAGGTGTTTAAGGTTGATAAGGGTAACTAAGTAAAAATATTAATTTTTTTAGGTCAAAAATAATATTATCATTGAACCTGGAAGATCCGAAAAACTTGGAATAGCCGTTTAGCACATATAGTAGTTCGGAGGAATAAAATAATAATTTTAGTGTTTCGAGTGTAAATTTACTTTAGTTTTGAGATAAATCATAAAACTAAATGTTTTTTAGGTTAAAATAACATTAAAAATGAATCCAAAACGTCGAAAAACCTTAGGGTAGTCATATGGATCAAATTAGATATTTTTAGTGGTAAAACCGTAATTTTAAAGAAAACCCAAAAATCAGCCTGTGAACAGTAATGTCGCGGACTGCTGTGTTTAAAACACAAATTTCAGCCATTTTCTTCCATTTTTTTCTCACATTTCTCACCCCAAACCTCTTACAATCCTAGGAGTAGAAAAAGAAAATGGAAGAAGAAAGGCTCTAAAGCTTGGGTTTCGNCCCAAACCTCTTAGCACCCTAGGAGAAGATAGAGGAAAAGAAGAAAGGGAGAAATGAGGTATCTAGAGCTTGAGTTTTGGTTTGGAACTTTGATTCAAGGTAGGAATTTCGTCTCATTCTCCTACATTAAGGCTAGGGTTTATATCTATGTATATTTTGCTTCTAAATCTTAGATGTATGATATGAAATCATTATTTCTTGATACTCTTGCAAATATTATCATGTTTTGAATGAAGTTATGGTTTGATAGTCATGAAATTCTTGAAATCTCAAAACCCTTGTTTCTGTTAAGAAATAGAGATTTATCTTCTTGATATTCCTTATTCTTGTTTTCAAAACCCTAGTGCTTTATTTGAACAATAAAAATATATGTTTGATGATCTCTTGCATATCTTTTTTCTTGAAATTGCTNTGTTTTCAAAACCCTAGTGCTTTGTTTGAACAATAAAAATATATGTTTGATGATCTCTTGCATATTTTTTTTCTTGAAATTGCTCCATTAGGAAAATACCTATGGAATTGGGGGGGTTTTGATTTACTTATGAACTTTTGTTGAGAAATTGTTGGTGATTGTATCTCATGGAGGTGTTTGGATGACCATGGGTAGCTGTGGACCGAGTATCATAGAGTGGGTAGATGTGTGTGGTTCTTACTCCGTGCGGGTTTGAACTTTTTTTACCACTCGTAGTGGGGTTGGTACCGTGCGAGGACCAAACCACTATTAGCCCACGGGTGCCGTGTCAAAGGGTTAGTAAACTATGCCTGGGTCGAATTCGTTATTGTCGATGCATTGTCATAGGACAATGCATCGGTAGCCGTCCTTTCCGAAGTTTGATATTCTTGTGAGGATTTGTGTGTGTGTGGGCCAGGATATTCTCTATGTGTTTATTCATGCGATTATCTTACATCAGACTTGTGATACATCGTGGTTATTGTTTATTGCGTTATCTTTTGGATATGATTATCTTGAAAATTGTTGTGGGAATGATTACTCTTTGGAGTGGTTATTTATGGTGGGATTGGCTTTACTCTTGTACTTAATTATTGTTAATGTATAAACTTTAGATCTTTTAAAAGTATCATGTTTTCTTTCAAAATTTACATATGCTATTTGTGAAATGAGACCGACCGTTTTCTACGTTTTCCAAACCTTGTTAGAGTTTGGGAGGATTTTCCTACAGAGCTTAGCGCTCACCCCCTACTAATAATATTTTTTTTTCAGACTTCGTGCTAGAGGAAGATCCCGGAGTTGACGAGCCGGGAAATTGGGAGGCTCTACCAGAGGGAAACCTAGATCCCAAGGTGGACGTCTAGAGCTATAGTTTATTTTTGTGCTAGACTAGGGAATTTATTTACGATCATGTATAGTCTAGTATTTTGTTTATTCCATTGCTAAGTTTAAATGTAATTATTTTGGAATGTAATTGTCATAGCTTGACCTATTTTTTTGGAATGATATTGTGGATATTACATATGGTGAACGAAATTTTATTATTTGATGGATTTATTTAGTGCTCTCATGATGTGAATGATTTTAGATAGTAAAGTCGTCCAAGGGGGATTTTGTGGCATTACAAATCGAACTTATATGGACTGTTTTAATGTTCACTTATAAATGGACCCGGTGTGGTCAATGTAGTATAATTGTACAGGTTGTGTTTTGGGTAGAGCTCCCCATACAAAGGAGACTCTATCCGAATTTTGTTAAATTAAGGACCCCTCCCCCCCAATTTTTGGGGCGTTACACCAACTATGTAATGCAGTTTTCAAATTTAACATGTTAAATGAAAAATGTCATTAATTATGAAAATCACACATGCTTTCATTATAGCATATACATCCCTCTTTCATCAACTAAAACATTACTTTAAGACATATTAATGAATATAGAACTCAATTTTCATGCATCCTAGATCAATGTCCTCTTACTTGTTTGAATTTCACTCACACGTGTTTAGATATTGAATATTAGATCAATTCAAGTGTAACGTGTGTAAAACTAAACTCTGACACAATTAGGAATCCATCCAGATTAAATAATTAATAAGCTCTACATGATTCCTAATGTATCGTTTAAATGAATATATGACCGATTAGTGAGTGTCCTATATGCATCTTTTCTGTTCTTTTCTTTTTTTTTTTTTTTCTTTTTTGACACACCTATTTTTTACATCCCTTCTTCCCATAATGGTTTCAATTGATACTATTATGAATTCTTTACTTTACAATATATGCTTCTAAACGCGTATAGTTTGAGCTCTTTAAGCTTTACATATGAGCAAAGACAATAAGCATATATTACTCTCAACAATTCAAGTACAATTGATACTAGCCATTCAATGTTTTTTTTTTGTTTTGCCTCACTTTTATATTTGAACACATTGTGCTCTTTTCTCACAATTGACTCTTTGGCATCTTCTAAGGGATTTGGGCAATTACTAACCTTTAGCTATGTCTTCACCTATCATGAACACTTAGAGTTATTAATCAATCAAGCTAGCTAGACTCCTTAGTATGTAGGCATGGACTTGATTTTTGAGTTTTCACAAAGAACACATTATCCATGCACGCTAGGGAAAAGGAGAATTAGTTCAAGGATCATGCACTATGATTTATAACCATTAAGTTCTATATTCCCTAATATATCTCATAGCAATGCACTTAACTGTGAATTAATTATGGATACACTATAAATCATCTCAAAGTGTGATTACTGTGATCAACAATAAAAATAAACAAAAGAAAATATTTTTCCTTTTTCTTTTTCCAATCTTTTTGGGTTTTCTTAATAACAGAAAAACATGCAAAATTATGCATTAACAAGGAAACAATAAAGAAATTTCCATAAATCCCAAAAAAGAATGTCTAAACTAGACATCCAAAATCTTTTTGGATTTGTAATATTCATTTTTTTTGTGTTTTTTCATATAAGAAAATAACTCAAAACTAACAAATAAAATATATTTGCAATGCATGAACCTAGTGTGTTTAATGCAATGCATGAATTTTAGACCTAAGTCCAGACTCTCACCTCACCTACCTCTTAGGTGACTCAATCTCCTTGGTAGCACTTGTGGCTTCCAATTTGGTTGAGGTAGTGAGCCTATCAAAGTTCTCTCTACTTACCCAAAATTTTTTCCCCTTATCTCTAGGGTTAGCTCGGGGCATGGGTGGTGGTCTAACTCTCTTTCTCCATGTGTAATCAAATCAATTTTGACTTTGGGAGTAGAAGGAGCTTTATTCATCCTAGCTTGTGAGCCTTTAGGTGGTGAAGGAATTCAAGGCTTAGACTCATGTGACCTATGCATAAACTTGGTTAGATGCATGACTTGATCATTTAAGGGAGAAATAGCAAATTAGACATGACATCCCCATTATGCATGAAATGCATGCTATAATGACCATGGTTTCATTTGGAATGACTTATAAAATTCAAAAAGTACTTTTTAAATAAGTATTTCTCAAAAGCACTTTCATTAAATAAACACCGCTTGAATGCTCAAGCAAAAAAACACTAAAATAAGAAATACTTTATCAAAAAGTGCGTTTGGATTATCAATTAAAAAACACTTATCTAAGTCTCAAATTTTAAAATATCTCCAAAACATATATTAAAAATTGATTGGTAGTGGTAGTGGGCAACGATAGTGCTGGTGGGTGGTAATGGTGGTGGGTGGTGTTGGGTGGTAATGGTGGTAGTTGTAAAAAATATAAAAATAAGAAGTGTTGTCTGGAGAAGTGATTTTAAAGAAGTAGAATTTTTTTTTTTTTTTTACGTTTTATGCTGTAAAGCTACTTTTGACTTATTAGGAAGTAATTAAAATAAATTATTCCAAACACATTTTTTTTTTTCAAAGTGCTTATGAGAAGTCATAAGTTCTAAAAACACTTTTTAAAAGTCATCCCAAATGCTCTTCACATGTGACACACAAATTGTTTGGTTAAGGGTTCTTTAACAACCGATTTCTTTAAGTGCTTACTTTTACCTATCTTAGCCTTTGGGGGACTTGTGTTCACACGTGGGGGTGATGGGTTGGGATTACACTTCACAAACACATTCTTGGAAGGAGTGGAAGTGGTGTGGTCATGTGTATGACCCAAACCTCTTTTGTCACTCACACTTTTCCCTATAGGCAACAATTTGTTAAACTTTTTCAAACTTAGGAACAATCTCTTAGAGATTTCTTGTGATTCTTGAATGTCTCTATCATGTTCTATCAACTTAAACTTTAGACTCTTCCCAGACTTTACAAGCCCATGACATTAGTCTCTAGAAAACTCATTTTGTCCTTTAAGCACTTCTTCTCTTTTACAAGCCCATGAATATGAGCCTTGAACTTAATTGTGTCATTTCTCCTCTTCATTAGTTTTAAGACTCAAGCTCAATGTAGTTACTTTCTTTTTGAGTTTAAGCAAATTTTCACACAATTAGTCATAGGCCTCATGTATGTCCTCAATACTCTTGACATCATCCTAGCTTGAGGAGACCTCAACATCCAAGTCATATACCCTTGTGGTAGGACTTGTTACTTCTTCTTCTCTCTCATTGTCAACATCTCTCCTTGAAGTTTCTCTAGAGGGAAAAGTGTGAGCTAATGAAATCCGTGAAATTCTCTTCATCATCCTGAGAAAAAGAGTCCTCGCTCAAAATGGACTCACTTTCATTATTGCTCCACTTAACTTTCATTGCTCTCCTCTTATCCGCAGCCTTGAGTCTAAAGCCTTGACATTCATGGCTTAGAGCCCTTACCCCTTCTTTTTTTCAACCTCTTGTTGAATTTTTCTACCCCCTTTGTCTCTCTTCCCTCATTCGGAACCCTAGGTCTACTAGATTCTACTTTCGACCTAGAAGACCCTCTAGCCTTAAAATATATTTTGAACTTTTTCGCAAGAAAATTTAGGCCCTCTTCTCCCAAGTGAGGTGACTTGAATTTATCTCCTTCTTCTCTAGTCGAGCATAAGACCATGATTTTCAACTTCTTAGGTGGTAGGATATTTATCTCAAAAGTCAATACAGATCCTACTAAGTCCTCAATGAACACCTTCTCAAGATTGACTCTGGTTTCTAAGGTCATCACCTTAGCTTGAAACCTCTCTGATAGAGATTTCAATATCTTTTATTTAATCACGAAGTCTTCATAATTGAAACCAATGGAAAAGGATGAGTTGACTAAACACTCAACTTAGCATAAAAATCACTAAAAGTCACATCCCTTGCATTCTCAAGGTCTTAAATTGAGAAGTGTATGGGTGTACCTACATCAGAGACCTATTAAATGTCTCACACTTCCTTGAAAGTCTCACAACTGGAGATCCTCTAAAACTCATTTGGAGACGCGGCATTGAATATCACATTCAAGCCTTTTGAGTTCCACCCACACATTCATACTCGATCTTTGATTATGTGCTAAGAGGCTTTGACTTGGTCACCATGTCAGTCCCTTTGGTAGTCGTTACCGTGGGATGGGCCCAACCTTCCAACACGGACAACCATACTTGCTCGTCTAACAAATTTAGGAAAGCTCTCATTAATGCCTTATAATAAGCATAATTAGACCCATCGAAGAATGGTGGTTATGTGACTGATCCTCCTTCTCTCTAAAAATCCATTGATAACCAACTTGTAGTTAAAATGAATCTCAATGCAACCAAAAAGTAGGTTATGTAAGAAAACAAACAAGAATGCCTATAAAGTGCCTAATGAAATTCTAAAGGGAGTCCCACTCTAATACCAATTGTTGGACGAAAAGAACAAACACCAACTTTAAGCTAGCCCACCTCAATTACCTTTGCTCAAGTTAATTAAAAAATTAAGTGTGAGAAACCCTTTTCTTCATGAACAACCCATTATGGATGTGAATGAATTAAAAAATATGCAATAAAAAACCAACTATTCCATAACTCCTTCAATCCCAACCAAAGCCACAATTAATAAAACCACTTTTACTAAATTGAAGAATAAGCAATCAAATCATCAAACACATGGTGAGTGTGTGTTTATCAATTGCAAGAATGAAACCAAATATGAACACAAGCAGTTGTTGATGTGAAATCCCAACTGAAAAATACCATGGGCAACCACTTGGGGTTTACCAAAGCCTAATCAATTATCCCAAGGTCAATCCACAAGCACTCGAGTCTTATATCTGAATCAATACCATAGATGCTTCGTTCCTTCAATAAATTTCTCCAATGCACACTCTACAAATTGGGTTTGGGTAATCTTCAAACAAGATTTTCTTCTCATATGTTTGAATTTGGAGTAGAGTCTCTAGATGGATGACCTTTAGATTTAGATATCTAGGGTTGTTCAAGGATCTCTTAAAGTATAAGAAGCTAAATTTTGGCTCACAAAGAGATATCCTAGCTCTAGAAGGCTTCACCTATGTATAGGCTCAAAATTAGGTCAAGCTTGAGAGCAAAGTAAACCCAAATTCACGATCGAACGCTCAAACAGTGGGAGAGTGGTGAGAGGGTAGTTGTCATTGGAATGAGATTTTGGTTCAAACCAATTTTGTAAGAGCCCATACTATAATGAAATAAGGATAATATCATCTTAAGATTCCTCCTAAGATAAATAAAATGATGGTAGAAATATCAAAACATTATTGAAAGATTGATCATGAAGTTTGAATTTCAAGCATATTGACTTTCATATCAAATTTAGTTTTGGAGGCATTTAAACTTGAAAAGTGTAGATAGGTAAATTTCTAAATGTTTTAAGGTCAAAATAAGGCTACCATTGAATCCAAAAGATCGAAAAACCTTGGGAGAGGTGATATGTATATTAGAAGTTTGAAAGTATTTTGAGTATTAAACTCATTTTGGAGTGAATTTGGATA
Organism: Ilex paraguariensis; assembly: GCA_963454935.2. Taxonomy (NCBI): domain Eukaryota; kingdom Viridiplantae; phylum Streptophyta; class Magnoliopsida; order Aquifoliales; family Aquifoliaceae; genus Ilex; species Ilex paraguariensis. The sequence goes on from CAUOFW020001914.1 coordinate 216,669, forward strand.
GGAAAATATTTGACATTACATTTGTATTTTTCTATAAATTTGTATCCCAATGTCTGACTGATCTGATTTTTTTGGCATTGGAAAGTAGACTTCAATATATACAAAAGTTTGTTTCATGCAAATTTCCTAAATTAACTTATAACTAGGTCAAAATGGGACAGGTTGTAGAATCTTGGAGTTTGTTAAAAGAGAAAGTCTCGATTCGAATGAAAGTTAGAAAAATAGGAGATACTGGAAGTAAGCTTCTTTCAAACGGGACATGCTCCTTTCGATTAGAGTCGCATATTTTTCAGCTATTAGCTTTTGGGTTTTCTCTATTTTTTGACATTATGAATACCCTAGGGCTACATTTTGAAAGTTCTTTACTACTTTTCAACCCTAGGAAGCCAAGAGGAGTTTTGAGAGAAGAAAAATGACAAGATCTTTAAGGATTAACACATAGAAATCGCATCAAAATGCATGAGGATCAATTAACTGCGGATTAAGGTTGGGTTTCTTTCTCAAATCAATTCATTTTGACTCCTATGTAATTATGTATTATAAATCTACATTGATTTCACATTCTTTTCGATATATAATTCATTTCTTGGTAAAATTACATGATTTACATCCAAAATTACATATTCTTGATTAAAAAAAACCCTAGATCTTGATTATGGTCAATTTGGATATATCTTTTTAAGATCTCTTGCATGTTTTGATTGGATTACTCTTATATTTTGAGAATTGTAGAATTACAAATTGTGAGACATGTAGATTTTATTAAAGTATAGAATTATCTCTTCTATAGGTTGGTGTGATGAACGTGGATTTAACTAAAATTTATATCGTAGGGTGTTTAGATGTGTTTCTTACCACAAGGGGTTTGAAGGTTTCCTATCACTCGTAGTGGGATTGGTTCTTTGTGAGGTTCCAAACCATTATTTGTTCACAATGATCGAAGTTGGGTCTAGTAAACTATTCCTAAGAAGGTTTCATCAATGCTAATGTGTCGGTTTACACACTTCTTAAAGTGTTGGAGCCCTACAAAGATTGATTCAATGGTTTGTGTTTGTGGTGGGATGGACTAGATATATTCAGTGTGTAGATTCATGCTAGTCAACTTACGTACTTGAGATATAATTGTGTTATAAATTATGATTTTTTAAATGATTATTTCTTGCTATGAATTCTACTATTTATGCAAACTTGATATCATTACAATGTTACATGTTTATTTCAAAAGTATATATGTTTATTTTAAAAATCTGAGACCTTCCGATTTGTACACAAATTTTGTGAACCTTGTTTAGTTTTTGAAAATTTTTTCTACTAAGCTTGTTTTGCTCGCCCATTCCTCAAGATTTTTTAGATTTTAGTATCAAAGAGGATACAACCATAGGTGAGCATGTGGAATAGGACCTTGAAGCAAATCAGGATGTGGATCCCATTTTATGATTGATTTCTAGTTTGTTAGAGATAATAATTTTGTTAAGGTTTTGTTGGAAACTAAGGTTTGGGATGTAACCTTTGAATGTTGAATTATTTTTGTTTTGGGGTTTTTTTTAGTGGGATAATGTTGGTGATTGATTTTGATTTATTTAGTGGTATCATAGTTATACTCTCATGGTTTTGACGGTTATTAGTTAGTTCATGCCAATTTTTGAAAATTGGGGCATGACAAAGTGGTATCATGGTTTAGGAATTAGATCTTACATGGGAGTTGCAGGTTGTGGGTAAGCTAGTGGGAGTAGAAAGTATAAGATCAAGAAACCTTAGACTTGAATCTTCTTGGAACTGTGTGCTTGTAAGATAAGTGAGTTGATGCTTAGTTAGATTATGGATTGTTTATTTGAATTCATGAATTGTAGTCAGCTTAGAAGAATTGATGTACTTTTGGGGATGGATATGCTAGCTATCTACAATGCTAATATGGACTATTTTAGAAAAAAGATTGTAATGATCTGGTGAACGCTAATCGAGAATTGGGTCGGAAATAGGTGTGTGTGCCATTAGGGGTTCAATGATTAGACAACTGGACTATGAATTGATAGCCGAGAGTGTGTGTGTGTGTGAGAGAGAGGTTTTGGTGATATGTGGGCCATTGGATTTGGGTTAGAAGTCTGTGTGGTGAAGAGAAGGGAAGCCGGAATGCAAGTTTGGACGAGTTAGGTTTAGCGTGAACCAGAGAGTTAGGGGTGTGAAAGTGTGATTTGAGGATGAAATTAGATGTGCAATTGAACTCCAAAAATTAAGTGGACAATTTTCTAGGGTGTGTTTAAATATGTATGTATATATATATGTATATTAAAATTAATTTTTCAGATTGATGTTATTTACCAAAATGTCATTGCATGGCTACCACTTCCAATTTGCGTTTGGAGGTCTTCCACCACATGCCATCCACCTGCTACTTGGGGAGATGACAAAAACCTCTGCTGGTTGGCTGGATAGGATAGAATCGACAGAAAATGAGAGAAAGAGAGGGGAGAAGTTAGAGAGAGAAAGTGAAAGCTTGAATAACTCAATTTCTGTAGGCTTGAATTTGAGCAACAAGGGGTATGTAACTTGTCTAATTAGGGTGCTAGGATTCCATTTATGATGCTTACAACTTGTTTTCATTTCTGTTTGAGCAATAATTTTTGTTTTGAAGATTTTGGATTTCATGGGTATTGAAATGGGTTTGAAGTTTGTAATGGTTTTAGCTTAATCAGGGGTTTGGATTGGTTTATGGGGGTTATAGATGAAGTTTGGTGGTGTTTGGGATGGTTGTCGTGGTCAGTGGTGGTGGTTTGAAGAGGAGGAAGGTTAAAGCTAGGGTTTGAATTTTTTTGAAAATTAAATCTTGTTAATCTTGTGTTTTGATATTTAAGAGGTACTATTCTAGCCTAAAATGGACCTAAAGAATCCATTTTCACCATTTAAATCGGACTTAGAGGTTGTTTAGGGATTAAAATTCATTTTCACCATTTTTTCATCAACTTTGGTTTAAATGTTTATTGTTGGGTTTGATTCTAAGTACCTCACCTATAAGGGTTTGACAAAGGGGTACGAGGTGAGTTTATGGGCTCTGAAAATAGAGTTAATGGTGTATTGAATAGTGAGAAAAGGATAAGAGAAGTGGACTGGTTGGAAAAGAAATAGAGAACCTAGGTTTTGGCTAGAGGTAGAAGATGAAGTGGAAGAGGGTGGCCAAGGCAGTCCAGTTGACCCTGTCGATGCGTGAGGGTGCCAATGGACCCTTGATTTATGGGTTTATGCTCCTAAGACCCTTACAGAGGTCTCAGTAAAATTTGAGGTTGATATGATGTTCAGATAAAAATGTGGTGTAAAAAGTCTATTTTGCCCTCAGTGGTCAATTCAACCAAGTTTTTGGGTGATTTTGTCAAATAAATTTTATATACACTTTTAATTAGTTAAATTGAGTATGTGTATGAAATTTCATTGAAAAATAACATTATTTCTTTGGTCATTTCAAATCCAAATATTATCATTTCTTAACACATCACATGCTTCTTTCTCCTCACGTCCCTTCAAGATTGGTATGCCGCTAAAGCAAGAGATCAAAACATGGAAATAAAGCCCCCTATGCTAGAATTTGAAGTTTTAAAAATTTAGATACTATAAATAATGTATTCTTTTCTTTTTCATGTATTAATCATTCACGCTTTAAATGATAGAATTGTGAAAATGATAGCTAGGTGGGTAGGTGTCAATCTAGTTGGGATGTCATTCTATTGTGATGTAGTTCCTCCCCTATTCATAAATAAAATTATTCATTATTTACTTTTTCTCCATTTTGACTCTACTTTTAATTCAAAAATGTAATTTACAAAAATATTAAGTTACAAAAATATTTATTATTTTAAATGAAGTTGTATATAAAAAAGCCCACCCGGTAGGCCCGCCCAACAGATGATTCGTCCAGTGAATGGCAGGTTGGGCTATGGGTAGCCTACCCCTATCAGAAGCCCGGCCCGCCTGATAACTCACTCGGGTGAGCGCTTAGGCCTACCCTACCTAGGCCCAGCCCGAAAAAATTTCGTAGGCCGAGCCTGGCCTAGCCTATAGACACCCCTACATATGCTTAAGAACTCATACGGGCACATGCTGAAATCAAAAAGACTTGAGTAGATTAATGTCGCCTTTGGGTATAAAAACAAAAAGTAATAATCTCAAATAAAAACTGAAGGTTATTCTACTTAGGTTATTACCAACCCCAACAGACAACTATCTATCATCACTAAAATCAAGACAACTCCCTAAAAAACTAAAACAAGAAAATCAAAGTAAAATGCTAAATCAAACTGTCAATCAGAAGAATCAAAATGATCTTCCTCCGCAATATCCTTTGACCCATATCCAAAAGTTGTCTTAGACTCTTCACTACCAATATCCTCACTTTTCTCAACAACATCAATAGGCTGACCAACAATAACAACAAGTGGAATAGATCGTCTTGAAGTAGCTTCATCATCAGTAGGAAGTGGAGTAATCCCCGAAGATGTCTTTCCTGGAATAAGAACCTCAAACATCTTGTGTACAAGCCTAAAGCAATCATCCTCTCCAAACTAACCTTTGAATCCTTCATCACAGAAATATCACTCCCAATACCTCCCATCCTCTCCTCTAATCTAGTCACACACTGATGTACTGTAGCACAAGAGGTAGGAGGTTGCTGAGCAAAAGTACAACAAGTAGGTGCAATCTTAATCCTAAACCCACCAACTCTGGACATAGTAGAACTCTTCCTCTCCCACCCCCAACTGATAAAAGGTCCACTCCCTAGAGGAAGTAACTGATTTGCATGTCTTCTCTTCACTCTAGCTTTGAGACAAAGCTCTGTCACCACATGTCCAAAAGGGAATGTTCCCCTTTGGCTTCCTAGCCGTACAATACTCTCTCATCACTCCCTAAATAATCTATGCTATATCAATCCTAGAACTTGCCATGAACTAATGCAATAGAATAATCTTGGACATCCTAGGCTTCTTCTCAATCCTCTTAAGATATGCATAAGATCTTGTTCAATAGCCTTTACTCCGAGTTCAAATTACCGTAAATAAAAATACCCTTAAATTGCTCAGGTCTATCATACATCTCCTTAGCATACTCAACAGGGCATTTGGCAATGAACTTCGCATGTAGGTAATCAATAGTAATAGGGTTGGGTCTTACAAAACCCATGTAAGTAGCGATGCTCGTAGGAATAACCTCAATCACATGTCCTCGAATTGTGGTCCTCGGTATCATCAAGTCATTGTCAACAAGTTTCAAATAGGTATAAAACTCATGGTAAAAAATAAAGAACATACCCCTCTACTGGTTTGAATAAGCAATTGAGGCCACGCTCCACAATCTATCGAATTGGTGTAATAACCAAGTTTCGATAATTAGGAATCGTTAGATGTGTACGGTTAGGAGTTCCAATCGATGTCCAAAATTTTAAGCGATAATTTTATAGTGCTTGATTTAATAGATATGTGATTGTGAAAAAATATATATATTTTTAATTAATTTTCAAAATTAGACAAAATAGGAAAATTACCAAACTGCCATGGAAGTGTCAAGATTCTTCTACACATGCAAGGTGGCTGATAGAGGCTTACTAGGCTGCATGGAGGACACCCAGCTGCTTGGGGAGAACTGAGTGAGCTGCTTGAGGGGGTATAAAATGGAGAAGGATTCGGTGGGAAGAGATAGGAGAAAGAGAAGTTAGAGAAAGAAACTATAGACTTTGCATTTTTGGATTCTTGCAGAGACTACTTCGAGCACTAAGAGGTATACTCACAGCCTAATATGGATGTTAGGAACTCATATATGTAATTAGATTTTGATTTGGTTTAGTATTAATGCATGAATTTGTGTTTTAAAGTTTAATGGGTTTTTAGATTTTGAAACGGGTTGGAGGTTTGAGTATGATTTGGGTTAATTTTTTGGTATGACTGAGTTTGGGGGGTCTTAAGGAGTTTTTTGGTGATGGTTTGATGGTTTGTCGTGGTGTGTGGTGGTGTAATGGTGGTGTGAGGGTTTTGAAGAAGTGAAAATGTGATTTTGATCAAAACTTGTTTAAGTTTTGAAAGGGGGCTTGGGTTTAGCTAATTTGGGGTCAAGGAATCCATTTCCGGTCTCAGAATTGGATTTAGAGGTTATTTTGGGGGTTAAACGGGCAGTTGCAGGTCTGCCCTTGTGTTTAAAAAATGGCTTTTGGCCAACTTTGACTAATAATTTGATGATGTTAGAGTTTAATTCAAAGGTTGAGTCTAAGTGGGATTGATACTAGGTTATCCAAGGAGTATGTGGATATTAAAATCAAAGGATATGGTGTAATGTAGTGGGAAAACCAGGTGGTCAAAGTAGGATATGATTGAGCAGAAATTTCTGCACTTAGGGCAAAAGTCAAAATAAACCAAGGTTGAAGATGAAGTGGACAATGGACTCCGACAGTAATTTTGGCTTCATCCGATCACTGATCGACCTCTGGTTTGTTCCAATATCTCTGTAATGTTCATGCGGAGGTCCCGGTAAAGTTTCAAGTCGATCCGACGACCGGATCAAAATGAAGAGTAAAATGACTATTTTGCCCTCCAAGGTCAAATTGACCTAGTTTTGAGTGATTTTGAGAAAATAAATTTTATATTCATTCTTAGGCAGTTTAATTGAGTATGTGTATTAAATTTTATTGAAAAATAACATTTTTTAATTTTTGGTTATTTCAGATCAAAATACCGAGCGGGTAGGATTTCTCAATTCCGGAACAAGCGATGCTTTTCCAACTTGTTTTCAAAGTATTTCATAATTTATTTATGATTTTTTATCATGTTTTGAAATATCTGATTGGGTGTTTTGAATATTGACTTGGATCCGGACCCGGATGCAAGGTTTTAGAGCGTGGGTTGCACTAACGTTTTGGAAATAATAGTATTGCTTGAATTGTTCATATTGCATGAAACTCCAGGATTTTTTTTTATGGAAAAATAAGTGCACACGTGTCGAATGACAAAAAGGGTTTATATTCCAGTTTGAAATCGTAGAGGGTACTCATTGAGTTTGTAAATGCTTGGGTGGCCCTGTTGGTCTTTGGACTTGGGTACTGAACATTAACTAGGAAGCGTATCTTCCTTAGAGTGGAAGTCCCCCAAACGGTTGGATCGTATGTTCATATGGACCCGTAGTGGTCGATTAGAATGAATTGCCCACCAGTGTAGCACTATACTTGAATTTCTGAACTCTCTTTTATAGTTTAATTTATCTGTTACAGTTTCACATGAAATGACGTTTTGCTGGCATATATGTATCAACTGCTCAATTGGATTCTTGCCCAATCATGCTGAACTATACTATTTTCAAACTCTTTTGCTTGGAAATTGAGATACTCTACTGAGCTGTTGATGCTCACCCTACGTTACTTTCCCTTTTTCAGATGTGAGAAAGCTGGGAGATGTGTACATAATAACCTACCAAGGTTTTCTGTATATCTTAGGAAGTTATATCAAAAGTTTGTAGTAAAATAAAAGAAAATCTAATGTGTAACGTATACTTAATTGAATAATAGGTTGTAATAGTTCGTAATATGTTAGGTTAAAAGTTTTGCATATGTTTATGCAATAATTTGTGGTTTGTAAATTGTAGGTTATTATGCTATGCTACGTGACTTCTCAGTATTATAACGTTCTGTGGATTAAAGTAACATCTGTCATATGCCGAGCCGATGCAGGGTGTGACAATTGGCCCATTCTTTCCCAACCTCTTATCATCCACCATATGCTCACTCATCACTCCTCTCTTAGAAATGGTCTCCTTATACTCCGTATTTTGATGTTTCTTTGGAATTGGTTGTTTTGACTCCTCAGAATCAATCTCAAACTGGCGCTTACCCTTTCCTTTAGCCTTCTTAGATGCAGCAACCGATGCTCCCCTTACGTTAACCATCCCCATTACAATCTTACTTACCATAGAGATTAAGAACATGAAACCCAAAATCCAAGAACTTCAGCCCTTGGTAGCCAAAACCATGGATTTCCTAGTAGCCACCATTATTGCAAATTCAAGGGTTTCAAAGTTTAGGTTGAAATCAATGGAAGACGATGGTTGATTTGGTGAGGATTTGAGGAATGGGTTAGGATTTTTGGAATTCTAGAGAGTGTTTTAGAGGAATCGAATTGGGAAATTTTTGAATGAAATGAAATAAAACCATTGGACTCCCTTTTAAAATTCTCGAAGAGAGCATAAATGATCTGGTAGAAATCAAGCCTGATTTACCGGTTCAAACTGAACAAAAAAAATTTCTTTTTCTATTTTCTTAAAAAAACTTTGAAAGCCTAACACTCTATGTCCTAGGTAATATACTATGGCCCAATACACAACACACTAAACCCTTTAATCATGTTCCATGTATGCCTTGATTTCTCAAAGTATATGCACAGAAATTTAATTGAACAAGATTTATATACTATGCAATAGAATTTAAAGCATAACAAAACTATCAAATAAACATAAAAATAAATTTAAAATACAAAATCACTTTCGTAGGCAATCACGATTGCATTTAGCCTATGCAATAAGTCATTCAACCCGTAGTGGACTAGTTTTGTCTTGTGAAGGTTTACATAAAAGATACCCTACAAACTTCATTTTAACTACTGGATCATATCATTATTCCCTAATTACTACTATAAATGTGAAGATATATCACATCTACTCAAATTAATTCACACAGAGCTGCACTACATGTTTAAATGCTATATAAAAGTAATAGAATCCATGTTAGCATCCAAATATCGTGTGTGTGAGATGATTTTTCAATTCAATAAATCTGTCAAACAACATCCACATCTCTATTAGTTATCCAATGCTAGTTTTGATTTCAATCTCACCAAGTAAGAGATAGAATCTCACTAATTGGAGGAAAAAAGGGCTTTGATCTATTGTGATTCGCTATCTTGGTGTGGATAGATCTCTACCATAAAGGAGATAGCTCGTGTAAAATCCAAAAAAATTTAAACTTTTTATGAAAAATGACAAAACGATAAATTGTTGCTATACGGTACGGATTAAAATTTTGAATTTTTTTAGATCTCATATGACGAAACGGACTTCATCATTGGATTCGTCTCGTGAAATCTAGTTATTCCATCAATTTTTGTCGAATTCTAAGATAATCAGATTTTTTACGTTTTACGAGGTAGACGGGCCTCGAGTGACCCAAAAACGAAATTTTTTATAAAATTAAAAAAATTAAAAAATTATTTAAGGCAAGTTTAAATAAAAATATTTTGAACTTGAACTGAGAGGAAATTTAATCGTTCCGGGGCGAAATGGACCCCAAAAAAAAAAGTGTCGTGGGGCGCGTTGTGGGCCAAGCATTGAGAAATATATAAAGGGGGAAAAATCTGATTTCTCCCCCTATTCATCAGCCGATTCTAACGTGAGAGAGGAAGAGAGGGAAAAAACTTGGATTTTTGCCTTCTCTCTACGATCTACGGAGCTTGGGTGCCCAAATCAACTCGAGCCAAAAATTAAACTCGATTTCTTTGACGAGCGCTACGCGGCTATACCAAAAATTACAGGTTTTACCGAAGATCAAGCAACAGGATTTTTGGAAGCTAGGGATTCTAGCTCATTTTTGGAGTCTTGGAGTTTTTTGACGTCATTTTACGCTTCAAGAGGTAGAATTCCCTCTTACTTAGGTTTATTTTATAACCTTGGGTGTTTATATGAGATGGGTAGGTTTTTAGAGACTTAACACTTGCCTATTGTTGTGAAATGGATGAAATGGGTATTGGGAATGGGAATGGGAATGGAAATGGGTATAGAAATGGTCTAAAATGAATTTCTAGCTTGAATTGATATGTGGAAGTTACTTGTGTAATTTCATGGATTTGATATTATGTGGGGATGCTATGTGTTTATATTGTGTCTTGTGAATGAAGTGTGTTATTAGCATATATTATGTAATAACATGCTTATAATTGGTTGTTGGAAGTAGAATGTTGATATATGTTTATTGATATATTAATATTGTGATGAATTTTGGTGATTATATGCATATGATATAATTGGCCATAAAATATGTAGATATGCGGGTGAAATTAGCTCATATGACATTCATTACATATAAGGCATGACATTGATATTGCAATGGTGCATCACATTACATTTGCACGGAGGCATCGCATTCATGGGCATTAGACATGAGTGTGAGTGTGTGTGCATGGTTTGATCAAACACCATACTTAGTGGTTAATGGGTGAGCTCGAAAAAGTTGGATTGAACATCTGACTAAGTCGCATGGTTATATAAAAATTGGGTCAGGGTCAGCAAGAAGGGCTAGACTATCCCTCGGGTGAGAGACCTGGTGACTTGGATACGCACTTTGTTGGTATAAGAGTCCATAAAGTGTATCAGTATATGCGAAACCGTTGGTGAAAGTCCATAATTCCGTGTCGGTTGGGTGCTGGTGGTGTAAGTCCATAAATACCCACCCCAAGAAGGACCCGGAGATTTTTAAATAGTCATTGGATGGGTAACATCAATGGCAAGGGCTAGGAAAGTCCAGTTTTATACTCATGGCATTGCATTAGTGAGAGGAGCTAGGGAGGGCTCGGGCTGAGTTGCATGAGTGAGTGTCATCTCATATCATGGCATCCCATGTTAGATTCCAACATAGAATTGTCTATTCTTGTTTGGGATGGTTGTTTGCGTGTTAAATGTTATATGTGAACATTTTCATATGCACTTAGGTTGGAGGAGTAGCCTATGTAAGAGATACTCTATTGAGCGTGGTTCACTCTATACGGAAAAACATTTCAGGTGCGGGATATACGCCGGTGGAAGGCTCTCACTCAGGGCCTCAAAGATGAAGAAAAATCGATTTGTGGCTTTATTTTTGAGTTTTGTAAAATTATTATGAAAACTTAGTTTTGGTATGTAAATTCATGGAAATGAATGTAATCGAAATTGTACGGGTCTTGTGTTATATGAAAATATTGATTAAATATGTCTTATATGAGTTGGATGGGTTTTGGAATGAATTGGAAACTAAAAATAGGTAAAACAGGCAAATCTGGGCAAAATCTACCGGTAAAACGTTGTCTAGCAGGCAAAACCTACCGGTAGAACCTTAACCTACTGGTAGAACATTAACTTACCGGTAGAACTTTGTTCAGCAGGCACAACCTACCGGTAGAATTTTTCTAGTGGGCCGAACCTACCGATAGGTTTTTCAAAAATCTCAAATTTTAAGAATGTTGTGCCATGCTTTTGGACTTTGGGTTATTTGGTTCAAATGATATAAATGGACATTGAATAAGTATAAATTTTGGTATATTGGACCTCAGTTGAGTTAAATGGTAAAATGTACACGGGTTACACGTGTGGGTTATAATCCCAGTTAAGGGGGATGTTATTGACGTGATGTCGGGTTGTGCAACAATCACGGATACTTCCGCCGGTTAGCGGTTGTTCAACGGTTGAAAAAGGACCCCCGATTTTAGGGGCGTCACAGCTCGTAGGCCTTATTTTATAGATTAAAGAGTGACATAAGTCCTCATTCATTCAAAAGAGTATTTTAGTATAGAGCAGAGGCATTCTAAGCCGACTATATGTGCATCTAGTGCAGTGGCTTGGAAGCAAGCTACCTTGAATATCTTTCGAAGTTATAAAGAATCTACTAATCAAAGGTTGTAAGGGCGGACTACTCTACATTCAGCCACTCCATAATGACCCCCGAAGTGATATTCTTCTAGTTGTGGAACAAAATCCAACAACCAATTGTAGGCTCTAAATAACTAGCCCAACAATAAACTCAATTCTTCCATAACTTAATGAGGCGGGGTTGCACGCGAGCCGGGTGACGTAGGTGCATAAGAGTATTACGCGCCACAACCATCTATTTTTTATAGGTTCTACAGACCGATGCTTGTTGCTTCATTTGGGAGAAAAGAATCATACAAATGCCGATCATTAGAAGGAAGAATCACCATAAAAAGATTCCTCGTGTATCATTTTGTAGCAAAACTGTGAATGGGAGCTATGAATACGGTCGAGAACGAAGAGTCAAAGGGGGTAAGAACATTACAAGAAAAGGCTTGAAACATTGCACTAACTTCACTTTTTTATTTCATCATATAGAATCATCTAATTCAAGCGTGATCATCTATGAAGCCAAAAAATACTGAACTGCAGAGTCAGAAGAGACAGGATTTGATCCCCATAGCCTATAGAAAAGAGGGGGGAAGGCTCTGATCATGGCTTTCTATAACTATTAGAAAAAGGGAAGATTGTAGTGCTTTGACAGTTGACACGTAGTGCATATTAAAAATGTTCCTTATTCAGGAGGAGATCAATCCATAATTGCAACAACCCAATTACAAGAACGAAGCTCTACCAACTGAGATATATGCCTCCAAGCAAAGTGGAGCATGCATGAAGGAGTGAGATGCTTCTTCTATTATTTTCACTGACGCAACTAGGCCATCCTGGACTTGAACCAAAGACCTCGCTCGTGAAGTAAATCATCACACCTACGGTCCAACTAATTGGGACAAAATCATTACATTCCTTTTCCAGAGCGATTCATCCTTCTCGAACACAACATACAACTCTCCATTGTACTGTGTTGTCCAAGTGAGCTTGTTCCCCCTTTCTTCTATACCATGGCAAGTCTTTGTTAAATAACTCTAATGAGAAGAAAAAAGAAGACGTTAAGATACCCTTATGGCCCAACCCTAGACGCTCTAAGATCCTTTTTCAAACCTGCTCTCATTTCAAGTCAAGTGATAGATAAATAGACACATCCCACGGCACTGATCGGGGGCATTCGTAGTGACTGAGGGAGTCAAAGACCAAGAAATGACTTATTTATACCAAACATTCTTTTTCGGCTAAATCTAATATCCTGGTCCCTATGGAAAGAAAAAATAGTTTCATGTTCTTCGAAGAGAGGATTAGGGAAATCCTATTTATTGTAGCTTTCTCTTGACCTCCCAAAAAAGTATGAAAAAAATGGCTCGAATGGTACAATCCCTCTATCAACCCAGAATGAAAGGAGTGATGTATTTGAAGATTCAAGCAAGTAAGAAGAATTCATCTTATTCTTATTATTAATAGACTTAGGTGCAATANTTAGTAGAAACATAATTCTTTTGTAGCCATTTTTGTTACATAACATTAAGCAAATTACATTCTGGTTTTAATAAAAAGGAATACAGTAATATAACAAAATCCAAAAATTTTGATTTAGATAGAACAATAATTAATCTAACTATATAAAGAAGTGAATTTCAGAAATTTGTCTTAAAATTGTTAAACAATATTATAATCAAAATTATAATCAGTATGCATAATGTTATAAGCAAAACAATTGTAGAAACATAATAGAAATAATGCACTTATAGAATAAAAATAATGTACTTACAGAATTGTAAAACAATAATAATAANTAAAATTATCAGATACAAAGACTAACTTAGAACCATTCTTGCTAAGTAGAGAGTCGGACATCAAATTCTTACGAATATTGGGCATATGAAGCACTTTGTTCAAGGTAAGTTTCTTTCCACAAGNTGAACCCTATGAAACTCAGTTAATTGAATCTCCAAAAATCAATGAACACAACTTGTGTTTTTACTTGAATCAAATAGATATGTAATGTAGAAAGAGAGAGAATAGATGTAGTATATGCAAAAATTTACTGTATGTTTTTCGTATTTGAAAATGGTTTCAAGACAGTCCTTTTATAGACCCTATTGTGTCTATTCGGATTGTCTGAAGAGACACGAGACACCACTATTCAAATAACAGTCATGAAAGACATCTTGGGCGTGGAGAAGCACTTCTCCAAAATGGCGCCACCTTCAAAATTATAACAGACAAAAATTTAAATTTCGGTTGGAAGAATAAGTGCAATCTAAATTTAGATCGATTTGGTTTGGCCCATAACCCACATCGTGCCAAATAAATTTTCAGTGAAAAGATAAGATCTTGTTAGACCAAGCCCAAGCCTAAACCTTGCTGGGTCGAGTTGTGGTCGAGGCAAGGCGACGCGTGGTAACTAAGGTTGTGCAAGTACTTGATCTGCTCACAAAAGTGTAGTACCCATTAAGGCCCAACCCAAGAAGCTAAGTAGGAGTATATTAGCTTACCAAGTTTTTTGCTTCTTTCCAATATGGAACAAGGATTATTACACTACACCATATCAGTCTTAGTTTCTTTCATCTATTCGAGTGGGTCATTTTGAGATATAATTTTTCATTCAATACTTAATGATTTTGAACAATTAAATATATCATGTTAATTTCCTCACGAAAAATAACACATTTAAATAAGGTCCCACCAATTTGAAGGTGTGGGTCCCACTTTTATTTATGCCCAAAGTTGCTCCAACAATTGCTAGTCTATCTAATATTACATTTAGGTGGTTGAATTCTTAACTTGTAAAAACAAAACAACGGACAAAAATTGGTTCAATCTATATATATATTACAAATATTTTTTTTGTGAGAGGGCTTGAGAAGCTTTTCTTCTCTAAATACTAATTTTTTAAAAATATTTAATTTCCTAGCTACTCCCACTATCCTTTATTTCAAATTTAAATTTTCACTCATTTTATTCACTTTTGTATATTTAACATAAAATTTAACTCATTAATAGGTAATTTTTCAGTAATATGAGGCTTAAAAAATGGTGAAACAAGTAATGGTGGGGGAAACAAATTATGTGCATTGCACGAGAGGCCCACTAGTTTTTATTTACTTTGATCCAATGATATAATATTCATCCTAAAAAAAATTGCTCAAAGAATTATTTTCTATATACGGCCATAATGTCAAACATTTCAACTACTCACTCTCCCACGTCAAATAACTCAATTAATCAACACGTACCTCTCTCTTGTCTCTCCCCTACTTTTCTCTATTCATTTTAATTTTAACTTATATAATTAAAAAAGAAAAAGAAAATAACTTACTATTTAAAATATAAATAGATATTCGATTTTTGGTATTGCAACATATCTTTAATCTAATAGTACAAAATTTATTACAAAAAAAAATTTCGCGCTACAAAATATCAATTCAATTAACACACTCATCAATGTCAACCGACTACACTAATCTATATTTACCTCTTTTTTCTTTTTCCATGCCTCTCTATTATTTTTTCTATATTCATTTTAATTTTAAATAAAAATATAAATTAATATTTAAAATATTAATGTTAAATTATCAGTGTTCGATTTTTAATGTTACAAAGTATATTTAGGCACATAATTATTACTAGTAACACTATATTACATTTATAAACTAGATAAATGAATGGGGTTTAAATTGTAATTTTATAAAAACATAATTTGGGTAACATGGTGATAATTAAATTGAGATTTTTTTTTGGTCAGGAAATTGAGATAAATTAAACAATACTTGATTGCTAGTTTAACCTAATATTAGAACCTAATTTAAGAAATTAATGAAGTGATATTTGTGATTGTTGTCACCCCGTTTGATACGAAGACTCATTGACATCAATAACTTAGATTTTCAAATTCTATATACAAATTGCAGTTCTAAAATTATCCATTGAGACGAAGTGGTTTACAAACAGATTTTTTTCTTGTTTTTGGAACGAGGTTTTCAATACGATTGACTGGAGATGGTAAAATGGTAATTTCATAATGGAGCAAGCTTAAAGGAACAAAGAAGCTGATAAGTGGGGCCCAAAAAAACAGGCTGGCGGCAAATGGTGGGACCACACAGCGGATTCCAAACATTTATCAAATCCCCCATTATTAAGTTACAGACAGACGCACATATATAGAAACACAGCCATATGTGGACAGAGAGACATTTTCTCTGGTTTCCATTGGATCCAAAGACCTAGAGAGCGAGAGAGACTCTAGGGACAGAAAAAAGGGCTGAGTGGTTTTGAAGCAGTTGAAGGACTGGCTGAATCGATCTACAGAGAGAGAGAAAGAGCGAGAGAGAGAGAGAGAGAGAGAGAGAGATGAGAGAAATCATAAGCATACACATAGGGCAAGCAGGAATTCAGGTAGGAAATTCATGTTGGGAGCTCTATTGCCTCGAACATGGAATTAACCCCGATGGAATGATGCCTAGGTATATCTATATGTATATCTCTGTCTATGCATTTGTGCATCTATTAAATCGTATTTACATTCATATACTCGCATACATAAATGTATTTTTGTATTTAATTTTTCACGTACTCCACACTTCACCCACATGCGAATCTATCATTGCATTTGCAATTAACGCACATTTTTTAGTTAATTTATGGTGTTGGATGAAGGAGACTCGAACTCACAAACACATATGCGATAATGCGAGTCTCTGCTTACACTTGGATGTATATGTAGTGTTGCGTATGTTTATTTGTATAACTGGTCATATATTTTGAATGTAAGTTAGGCTGTTTGATCGAAGAAGGCTACCCAATTTGTTTCCTGTTTTATTTGGTGGATTTCATTCCAAATATAGGTTCGTTATGTGTTATCTTTGTTTGAAATGATTTTTTGGTGGTTTTGTGGAGGCAATTTAGTTGGTGTGCAATCCATACTATTAAAAACCATGTTATTGTGGCATGAATTGGAATTTCTGGCTGTTATTGTGGTTGACTCCATTAACGTGCTTCATCTATCGAACATGAACTCGAATTATGTCCTTTTTTCCCTCTTGGTGACACCAAGATTAAAGTCGCTATCTTCTGTTTAAAACATGTGTACTGACTTCTGTGATCGTTTACCTTTAAGCTATTTAATACTTGTAATGAATGTTTATATTTTGTTTAGAAGCATTCATAGTTCTGTCATCCTATTTGTCAGGTTGATTAGTTGCTAAGAAAATCAAGGAAAAATAAGTCTTACCTGGTTTTTGAAAAATGGGGAGCTCTTCCGATCTGGGTCCTAATTTAAAAATAAAGATGTCAACTGCTTTAGGAATTTTATTTTTTCATTTCCAATATGATAAACTTTACCATCTCTTATCTCTACATAGATTTATATAACAATGACACTTTTCCAAATAATAGTGTATGGTTATCCTTTTGTTTTAAAATTGATGGAAGAAATACTATACAATTTTTTATGAATGATCTTTGATGGATTGGTGATTGCATCATTCAATGGCAGATGAATTTAAGCTTGCTCACCATATACATTACTTTTGGGATTCATTAGTGGGTATCAGGGGTTCACATTAACCTTCTATATTTGTGGAAATCATTTGTTGATATAGATCATATATCTTAACAAAATTATTTGTCTTGCAGTGACACAACACCAGGTGTGGCACATGATGCTTTCAATACCTTCTTCAGTGAGACTGGCGCTGGTAAGCATGTGCCCAGAGCAATATTTGTTGACCTGGAACCAACCGTCATTGATGAAGTTAGGTCAGGGACTTATCGCCAGCTTTTCCATCCTGAGCAGCTCATTTCTGGAAAGGAAGATGCTGCAAATAATTTTGCTAGAGGGCATTATACAGGTAATCTATTTTGTTTATAGATTTGTGTCTGTCTGTTATTATAGACTCTTATAATTTTGGTGATTAATTGCAGTGGGAAAGGAGATTGTTGATCTATGCCTTGATCGAGTGAGAAAGTTGGCGGATAACTGCACGGGTTTGCAAGGATTTTTGGTGTTTAGTGCTGTTGGCGGTGGCACTGGTTCTGGTTTGGGTTCCTTGTTGTTGGAACGCTTGTCTGTAGACTATGGAAAGAAGTCAAAGCTTGGGTTTACCATCTATCCTTCTCCTCAGGTGCGTACAATTAAACACTAGTTCCCTCAATCTCCCAGGTGTTTTTTGCGGGATTGTCATGTGGTCATTGGTCCTTCATAGTAGTGAATAGTAATTGTTATTCATAGTAAACTTTATTATCTGGCTAGGCTCCTATGCCCTTCACCCCCTGCCACATTGCTCTCATACTATTTGAGGATTTGGAAAAAAAGGAAGAGCACGTTCCACCACCTTTACCAATCCAAACTATATTGAAGATTGTTCTAAGATTCCCGCCAAAAAATCAGTTCAAAATAATTTTTTTCCCAATCACAGGATAAATACTAAAACATTAAGAACAAGCTCAAGGATTTTACTATAAATCTAAGCATGGGTACGTCCCCCACCCACTGAGCACTACCCCCCTCTTCTCTCCCTTTCATTAACCTGTCACTCACCCATTAAAAATTGCTCCACCACAACCAGCATCCAATACAACATATTCTTCCTTGGAGCTTCACAGCTCTACCGCTATCTCGAGATGAAATTTTCTCTTTTAAGTTTATACTTCATTGATTTGGGCATGTCAATATTTTTGTGTGTTTGATGTGGTGAATTTATCAACTACAGTGGTGAGGACATGGGGAGAAATGTAGGTAGTGAAATTGGTGTGCATCAATTGTGGCATTGCTTGATGGGAGGGGGTGTCGCAATGGTATGAATGGATTGGCGGGGTTGGGTCATGGTTTCATTGGAAGGAAAGAGGGAGGCATATGATTTTGTTGCTGAATGTACTGTACCCCTGCCCGGTAGCTGAACCAGAAATTAGAAAAAAAAAAAAAAAAAGATTGGTCAAACCAATAGAATAAACAACAGGAAAAAAAATTGTTGGAGGGATAAGGGTATGGGCATTTTGAAAGAACTAAAAGGGTATTTTTGTCCCGTATATTTGTTTTATGTATACCAGTCACAAGCAGCCACACATCCAGTTATGTTTGAGGGAAATTATAAACATTTTGGTCCACAAATCTAATGAATGGATGAAGTGTAGAGACATCAAGAAGGCAGAGTGAAACTTGCCCTTCTATTTCTGGTTTGATGGACATGAACTCATGGAACTGGAGAAATATCAGTAGTTATGAACTGCATTTATTGATAATGGCCACTGTTTGGCTAATTTGATGTCAACGAAATTACGACTTTGAAGACTCACTTTGGTTGTGGTTTTACGTCAACTAGCTGCAGCTAACTCTTGGTGATTGCAGGTTTCAACTGCAGTTGTGGAGCCTTATAACAGCGTTCTCTCTACTCATTCCCTACTTGAACACACAGATGTTGCTGTGCTATTGGACAATGAAGCCATTTATGATATCTGTCGGAGATCCCTCGATATTGAAAGGCCTACTTACACCAATTTGAACCGATTGATTTCACAAATCATATCATCCTTGACTACTTCTTTAAGGTTTGATGGAGCTATTAATGTGGATGTTACTGAGTTCCAGACTAACCTTGTACCATATCCTCGTATCCATTTTATGCTTTCCTCATATGCCCCTGTTATCTCTGCTGAGAAAGCATACCATGAGCAGCTATCAGTTCCTGAGATCACAAATGCAGTGTTTGAGCCAGCAAGCATGATGGCAAAATGCGATCCAAGGCACGGGAAATATATGGCATGCTGCTTGATGTACCGTGGAGATGTTGTTCCTAAGGATGTCAATGCTGCTGTTGCCACCATCAAGACAAAACGGACGGTTCAGTTTGTTGACTGGTAAGAATAATGCACTACTTATAATGGGCAAATAATCGGTTGAGGAGACATACATAGAAAATGATTTACAAAATGGGGTAGCATTTCGTGATTTAAATTTAAAACTATATTGGGCATTACTTCCTTTATATGATTTGGAAATGGGTAAATCATGAGGAGACAATTTTTTCCCCAGTCAAGTTGTGATTCGTGGATTATGAAATTA
The DNA here is from genome assembly GCA_963454935.2 of Ilex paraguariensis. Taxonomy (NCBI): domain Eukaryota; kingdom Viridiplantae; phylum Streptophyta; class Magnoliopsida; order Aquifoliales; family Aquifoliaceae; genus Ilex; species Ilex paraguariensis. Next base: position 236,356 of record CAUOFW020001914.1, read on the forward strand.
AATTCATTCAAGCTGGTAGCGCTCTATAGTCTCCTGGATTTTGCTTAGGTGTAGTCTTTACCTTTTAGTTATCATACCATGAGGACATACATCATATATTTCCTCTTAGAACATTCTGGTTGGCATGTAAATAGTTGTGAATCACCAAGTTTCCTCCAATTCATTATATAGCAATACATGCTTCTGGTCTTTTGCTGCCCTTGCGGATAGGCACCGAGGTTGTGATCCCCTCTAAGCATCGTTTTTTTGAAGAACATTTTTTATCCAATCTAAAAGACTTGGTATTTCTGGATTTCGTAGGTGCCCAACTGGTTTCAAATGCGGTATCAACTATCAGCCTCCAACAGTGGTTCCTGGGGGTGATCTTGCTAAGGTGCAGAGAGCTGTGTGCATGATCAGCAACAACACAGCTGTGGCTGAGGTTTTCTCACGCATAGACCACAAATTCGATCTCATGTATGCCAAGAGGGCATTTGTTCACTGGTATGTTGGGGAAGGCATGGAGGAAGGAGAATTCTCTGAAGCCCGTGAAGATCTAGCTGCTCTTGAGAAAGATTACGAGGAAGTTGGTGCAGAAGGTGTGGATGATGAAGAAGATGGCGAAGACTACTGAGTTCAGCAGGGCTATTGCCTGGTAAACTGATCAGTTTACAAGGCTCATCCCCCTGGCCCCCCTTGAATCTGTCTACTGTTCTATTGCTTTTATATATTACCAGTATTTCCTCTCTTCCTCTTTTGGTATGGAATGGTTGCAATTGTGTTTCTATGTTCTGATGAAATTTTATCTGTGCTATTAAAGAAGTGATTTTTCTAGATGATCGATTCAATCACACTCTCATTTGTCCTATTGTTCTGTTTCCTGGGTTATTTGCATAATTAGTCTATGCAAATGATGTGTTTATAAGATAATTTAGCAATTTTCTGGGATTCTACTCAACAGGGGAAAGGCCATTCAGCCATTCATTCAACATAACAGGGGAAAGACCATTCAGCCATTCATTTTACTGTATGACTTCTCTTTTCCTGTTTTCTTAATTTTTTTTTCTTGAAACCAGTCTGCAGTATTTATATTTGAATTTGATGGAAAGTATGTCAAAAACACTTTCCAAGGAATAGATATGCTGAGGGAACGTGATGCTCAGATTTTACCTTTTGCTTTTTCAAATGTTTTGGCTTGTAGTCTATAATTAGAACTTGTGAAGGAAACAGATACACTGAATCTTTGTATAGTTGTTTTGAGTAATATTTGTAATCATTTTTAAAATTCGATTAATTTATTTTCACTAGTTTACCCGGTACACTAATGTGTGTGATTGTAAAAAAGTGAGATACAGAAAGTTAGTACATTACATTGTCACACACTATTACCATTGTAATAAATATTTTCTCGATAATGGGAGTGATACAAGACCAAAATAGATAAATTATAAGGGTGGTTGAATGTAGTTGATAGGGAGTTATAGATGGTGAAGGAGTTATTAAGTAGTTAATTTTCTTTTAAAAGTAGGGTTATTATAGTTATTTTATATATAGACCCCAAATTCCTCCGCCTTTCTCAATTAACAATATAAATTGTTGACGGATAAGACTTTATAACATTCAGAAAAGATTTTGATACTTTATCCAACTATTTCACACGTTGGTCTTTGTTTTGATTTTTTCTTAATAGCATGGTTATTGATGGGTTCAGCCCAGAGCAGGCCTAAAATAATGGACGGCCTAGAGTCGTAGTCAAGGTCCAGCTTAGAGGTCCAATTTCGAGACCCAGTTTAGGAAGACAGGTCAGGCCCACTGTAAGAAGGAAGAAGCTAGGTCAACAAAGCCATCTTGAGATAGGGTCAAGTCAGTTGGCCCATGATAAGAGACTCGGGCAGGCAGAGGGATCTCTTTGGAACGCGCAGATCACCACCTCTACGGACTTGTCTCACCTGTTACGAGAAAGACGTCACCTCCACTAAACTACCTCAGCTGATACGAGAAAGACGCCTCAATATATTATGAGACGTTTATAAATTGTAAGTCTCATCTATACAAGGGGAGAATCACACACATGTCTCTCACACTTGAGTACCCTATACTCCTTGAAACAATAAAATACTCAGACCAGCTTAGTTTTTCACAGTGAAGTAGGTCATCTTGGCCGAATCATTTATTTTTCACATTTTTTCACAGTTTAAGTACTATGTTTTACTTGTGTTGACTCTCCTTATTTATTACTGCATTAAGTACTTAACAGATGGAGCATAAATCTATTTTTCTGCATCATTAGTTTGTCGCCATCTGTGAGAAACAACTAAGTTTTTTATTGTCTTTCCATCTCTTTCTACTTTCTTTCTATTTAATGGTATTACAACAAGGTCAATGAATCAACATTTGGAAGATAATAATCCACCGTGTAGTGACAAGGTCCCGCCTCCACCAGCAAGCCATATCGCTGCAGCAAATCGCATTCNAAAAAAAAAAAAAAAAGATTGGTCAAACCAATAGAATAAACAACAGGAAAAAAAATTGTTGGAGGGATAAGGGTATGGGCATTTTGAAAGAACTAAAAGGGTATTTTTGTCCCGTATATTTGTTTTATGTATACCAGTCACAAGCAGCCACACATCCAGTTATGTTTGAGGGAAATTATAAACATTTTGGTCCACAAATCTAATGAATGGATGAAGTGTAGAGACATCAAGAAGGCAGAGTGAAACTTGCCCTTCTATTTCTGGTTTGATGGACATGAACTCATGGAACTGGAGAAATATCAGTAGTTATGAACTGCATTTATTGATAATGGCCACTGTTTGGCTAATTTGATGTCAACAAAATTACGACTTTGAAGACTCACTTTGGTTGTGGTTTTACGTCAACTAGCTGCAGCTAACTCTTGGTGATTGCAGGTTTCAACTGCAGTTGTGGAGCCTTATAACAGCGTTCTCTCTACTCATTCCCTACTTGAACACACAGATGTTGCTGTGCTATTGGACAATGAAGCCATTTATGATATCTGTCGGAGATCCCTCGATATTGAAAGGCCTACTTACACCAATTTGAACCGATTGATTTCACAAATCATATCATCCTTGACTACTTCTTTAAGGTTTGATGGAGCTATTAATGTGGATGTTACTGAGTTCCAGACTAACCTTGTACCATATCCTCGTATCCATTTTATGCTTTCCTCATATGCCCCTGTTATCTCTGCTGAGAAAGCATACCATGAGCAGCTCTCAGTTCCTGAGATCACAAATGCAGTGTTTGAGCCAGCAAGCATGATGGCAAAATGCGATCCAAGGCACGGGAAATATATGGCATGCTGCTTGATGTACCGTGGAGATGTTGTTCCTAAGGATGTCAATGCTGCTGTTGCCACCATCAAGACAAAACGGACGGTTCAGTTTGTTGACTGGTAAGAATAATGCACTACTTATAATGGGCAAATAATCGGTTGAGGAGACATACATAGAAAATGATTTACAAAATGGGGTAGCGTTTCGTGATTTAAATTTAAAACTATATTGGGCATTACTTCCTTTATATGATTTGGAAATGGGTAAATCATGAGGAGACAATTTTTTTCCCAGTCAAGTTGTGATTCGTGGATTATGAAATTAAAATCATTCAAGCTGGTAGCGCTCTATAGTCTCCTGGATTTTGTTTAGGTGTAGTCTTTACCTTTTAGTTATCATACCATGAGGACATACATCATATATTTCCTCTTAGAACATTCTGGTTGGCATGTAAATAGTTGTGAATCACCAAGTTTCCTCCAATTCATTATATAGCAATACATGCTTCTGGTCTTTTGCTGCCCTTGCGGATAGGCACCGAGGTTGTGATCCCCTCTAAGCATCGTTTTTTTGAAGAACATTTTTTATCCAATCTAAAAGACTTGGTATTTCTGGATTTCGTAGGTGCCCAACTGGTTTCAAATGCGGTATCAACTATCAGCCTCCAACAGTGGTTCCTGGGGGTGATCTTGCTAAGGTGCAGAGAGCTGTGTGCATGATCAGCAACAACACAGCTGTGGCTGAGGTTTTCTCACGCATAGACCACAAATTCGATCTCATGTATGCCAAGAGGGCATTTGTTCACTGGTATGTTGGGGAAGGCATGGAGGAAGGAGAATTCTCTGAAGCCCGTGAAGATCTAGCTGCTCTTGAGAAAGATTACGAGGAAGTTGGTGCAGAAGGTGTGGATGATGAAGAAGATGGCGAAGACTACTGAGTTCAGCAGGGCTATTGCCTGGTAAACTGATCAGTTTACAAGGCTCATCCCCCTGGCCCCCCTTGAATCTGTCTACTGTTCTATTGCTTTTATATATTACCAGTATTTCCTCTCTTCCTCTTTTGGTATGGAATGGTTGCAATTGTGTTTCTATGTTCTGATGAAATTTTATCTGTGCTATTAAAGAAGTGATTTTTCTAGATGATCGATTCAATCACACTCTCATTTGTCCTATTGTTCTGTTTCCTGGGTTATTTGCATAATTAGTCTATGCAAATGATGTGTTTATAAGATAATTTAGCAATTTTCTGGGATTCTACTCAACAGGGGAAAGGCCATTCAGCCATTCATTCAACATAACAGGGGAAAGACCATTCAGCCATTCATTTTACTGTATGACTTCTCTTTTCCTGTTTTCTTAATTTTTTTTTCTTGAAACCAGTCTGCAGTATTTATATTTGAATTTGATGGAAAGTATGTCAAAAACACTTTCCAAGGAATAGATATGCTGAGGGAACGTGATGCTCAGATTTTACCTTTTGCTTTTTCAAATGTTTTGGCTTGTAGTCTATAATTAGAACTTGTGAAGGAAACAGATACACTGAATCTTTGTATAGTTGTTTTGAGTAATATTTGTAATCATTTTTAAAATTCGATTAATTTATTTTCACTAGTTTACCCGGTACACTAATGTGTGTGATTGTAAAAAAGTGAGATACAGAAAGTTAGTACATTACATTGTCACACACTATTACCATTGTAATAAATATTTTCTCGATAATGGGAGTGATACAAGACCAAAATAGATAAATTATAAGGGTGGTTGAATGTAGTTGATAGGGAGTTATAGATGGTGAAGGAGTTATTAAGTAGTTAATTTTCTTTTAAAAGTAGGGTTATTATAGTTATTTTATATATAGACCCCAAATTCCTCCGCCTTTCTCAATTAACAATATAAATTGTTGACGGATAAGACTTTATAACATTCAGAAAAGATTTTGATACTTTATCCAACTATTTCACACGTTGGTCTTTGTTTTGATTTTTTCTTAATAGCATGGTTATTGATGGGTTCAGCCCAGAGCAGGCCTAAAATAATGGACGGCCTAGAGTCGTAGTCAAGGTCCAGCTTAGAGGTCCAATTTCGAGACCCAGTTTAGGAAGACAGGTCAGGCCCACTGTAAGAAGGAAGAAGCTAGGTCAACAAAGCCATCTTGAGATAGGGTCAAGTCAGTTGGCCCATGATAAGAGACTCGGGCAGGCAGAGGGATCTCTTTGGAACGCGCAGATCACCACCTCTACGGACTTGTCTCACCTGTTACGAGAAAGACGTCACCTCCACTAAACTACCTCAGCTGATACGAGAAAGACGCCTCAATATATTATGAGACGTTTATAAATTGTAAGTCTCATCTATACAAGGGGAGAATCACACACATGTCTCTCACACTTGAGTACCCTATACTCCTTGAAACAATAAAATACTCAGATCAGCTTAGTTTTTCACAGTGAAGTAGGTCATCTTGGCCGAATCATTTATTTTTCACATTTTTTCACAGTTTAAGTACTATGTTTTACTTGTGTTGACTCTCCTTATTTATTACTGCATTAAGTACTTAACAGATGGAGCATAAATCTATTTTTCTGCATCATTAGTTTGTCGCCATCTGTGAGAAACAACTAAGTTTTTTATTGTCTTTCCATCTCTTTCTACTTTCTTTCTATTTAATGGTATTACAACAAGGTCAATGAATCAACATTTGGAAGATAATAATCCACCGTGTAGTGACAAGGTCCCGCCTCCATCAGCAAGCCATATCGCTGCAGCAAATCGCATTCCTGGACAACAACTACTAGAGACAATGCAGTTGTTGGTAAACTAAAATCAACAGATCCTCCAATTGATGCTAGCCAGACATCCTCAAGGAGTTGTGCCTTAGCCCCCAGGAGGAGAACCTCCCTAGGCAATCCGCCCAAGGCACCCATCAGCAGGGTCTTCAATGCCAATGAGCCCCCCAGCAGGGTGTCCCGTTGCAATGTCAAGGCACCTCCCAGCATCAGGGCATCCCTCCTCAGTGCCCAAGCACCTCGACTCTTCCTTCTCATATGCCAACTCCATCCTTCTGCACTGGCGGCCCTCCTATGCAAGAAGACGAGGGAGAAAACTAGTACGTGGACTACGAAAGCCACTACAAGGATCATTCAGAGGGCGTCCCTAACCAATGGGACCAAAAAATTAAGGAGATGCAGAATCAGCTAGGCGACGTCTTCAACGCTCTCAAGGCACGAGCGTTGGAAACACTCGACTACCTTATGAGGCACGCTGACACTCCATTCATGGCTGATGTAGCTAATTATCTCCTCTTCTCAAAGTTCAAGATTCCAACTATGGAAGCTTTTGACAGCTCAAAAGACCCACTGGACCACCTTGACACTTATAAATCTCATATGTAGTTGCATAACATACCCGATGAATAATGTGTAGAGTCTTTCCTACAACCCTCAAGGGATCTGCATGCCAGTAGTTCTCCAAACTCAAACCAGCTTCCAATAACTTTTTTGCTAAGCTAAGTAAATCATTCCTTTCCCACTTTATGGAGGGCGCCGACATCAGAAGTTTGTTACCCACTTACTCAGCATGAAGCAAGATCAGGAAGAAAGTTTAAGAAGCTACCTCACCTGTTTTAACAAGGAGACCCTCTAGATCGAAGAGTCAGATGACAAGGTTACCATGGCTGCCTTTATCGCAGGCCTGCGTTCATCTAGTGTTATGTTCTCAATCTTGAAGAAACCACCAACGAGCATGCCAGATTTATTGTCAAATGCCCATAAATATATGAATGCTGAGAACATCACCAAGGCCAGACGTCCTCCTGTAGAGGGGAGAAAAGGAAGGAGCCCCATGAAGACAGAAAAGAAGCAGAGAACAAAATGAGGAGGATAAAGAAGGTGTCAGCTAAGGACTGCTTTGGCCTTGCACCACAAAGGGAGCAACATGTCTTCATGCCACTCAATGTTTTATGTGACGCCCTTAAAACTGGGGATCCTTTTTTAACCGTTGACCATCCATCAACCCGTGAAAATACTCATACTTGTCGCACGACCCGACATCATGTTAATCATATCCCCTTAATCGGGATCATAACCCACACGTACAACTCGTGTTCCTTTAAGCATTTAATTCAACGGAGGTCCAATGTACCTCAATGTACCTCATTTAATATCCATTTGTATTATTTGAACTAAAGAAAACAAAGTTCAAAAGGTTAGCAAAATAATTTTAAATTTTTAGATTTTTGGAAGAGCTACCAGTAGGTGTTTGTTAGACCTACCGTTAGAAGTTTTACCTGTAAGCTACTGGTAGCTTTTTCCTACTGGACAAGTACTACCTGTTAGCTACCGGTAGGTTTTGCCTGCTGGACGGGTACTATCTGTTAGCTACCGGTAGGTTTTGTCCAGAATTTTATGTTTCATCAGCTTTTCATTTCCAATTCATCTCAAACCTTCCCAAATCTATCCCAAGCATGTATAATGAAGTTTTCTACATTATACACAATGCATACGAGTTCTATTACATGCATTTACAAAATTTACATGTCAAAAATGCATTTAACCAAAGTTTTACAAAAACTTGTTTTCAAGAGCCACAATCCAGCTTTTCTTCAACCTCGAGGCCCCGAATGCGAGTCCTCCGCCAATATTAATCCCGCACCTGAAATGTTTCCCGTATAGGGTGAGCCAATGCCCAGTAGAACATTTCCCACAGAGGATACTCCCCACCTAAATGCATATGCAATGATCTCATGCAACAATCACTAACATAACTTCATTTCATTCAAGAACATGTTATTCAAGATGAAATTCCTACCATGTCATGTCATGATATGAGATAAGACTCACTCATGCATTATCACCCAAGCCTACTCCGGCTTCCACAACACTACGCAATGCATGTGTAAAATATTTATCTTTGATGAAATACATCCAAAGATCATTTTGAAACAAAACCCATGTGTTCATAAAAACCAATTCATTTCTGGATGTTTTCCATCAAATGAATCATTTATATAACCAAAATCATGTGTCTTTATTTGGGTAGTGAACTTTTGGTGTTGCACTGCTGGCTCCACACACCGATACACTTTTTTGGACTTGCACCATCGGAAGTGTATAAATCAATAGTCGGGTCTTGCACCCGAGGGGGGATCTATCCCTTCTTGCTATACCCGACACAAGTTTTTCATGTATGCAACCATGCGACTCAGTAGGATATTCAACCCCACTTTCCCGAGCCCACACATCAAACATTAAGTATGGTGATTGATCCAACCATGCACTCATACACCCATACTCATGGTCATGGATGTATTTTTTCCGTGCAAATGCAATGTGATGCTCCATTGCTCAATCAATGTCATGCTCAATGTGATGAATGTCAATGAGCCATATTCAAACCACACATCTCAACATGTGTCAATGGCAATTGTATGTCTTATGTAAATAATTACCAATTTCATCACAAGTCAATATAGCAATGAACATATATTAACATTTAATATTCAACCACAATTCACAACAAGCATGTTATACATAACTCATGTCAAAAACACATTCAATTCTCAAGGCATAAAATAAACACATAACATGCCCACCAATGCCAATTTCCAAGAAATCACCCAATAATTTTTATACATCAACCCAAGCTAGGAATTGATTTTAAGTCATTTCAATACTCATTTTCACAACCATAGTCAAATGATCTATGTTATTCAATACCCTTACCCATTCCATAATACCCCCTAGGTAAGAAATCAATCAAAGTAAGAGAAACTCTACCTCTTGGAACGTAAAGTGAAGAGAGAAACCTCAAGAATGACTCGCAAGCCTCAAACTTTTGAGTTTTCTAAAATTTCTTCTTTAAAACTTCGGTGAAATTCATCGTTCTTGGTATGTACGCGTAGCTCTCGTCGCGTAGACCAACTTTAATTCTTGGATCAAGCAATTCCGACCGGCGGAACTCCGGGAATCGAAGGAGAAACCTTGAAAATTTTGATTTTTCCCTCTTCACTCTCTTTTCTCTCTTCCAACGTGTGGTGTGCTGAACAAGGGTGAGGAAATATCTGATTTTTAAGATATTTCACCCTATTTATACTATTTAATTGCGCGGTCTACATTGCCCCGCACGTTTATCACTTCTGGATCCATTTTTTAACCCGAAACTACTGAATTAAATCCTGATTTTAGTTCAAATAAATTTTATTTGAACTTTTATTCAATTATAAGGAAATTTTAAAATTTTCGTTTCTGAAGACCTTTAAAAGTTCATTCGTCACCTAATCGTTTCGAAAAATGTGCAAAATCTGACTATCTCAAAATTTGATGAAATTCAACGTGATAACTCAATTTCGCGATACGAATTTAATGGTGAAGTCCGTTGCTCCATCCGAGCTCTATAGAATTATGCATTCTAATCCCGCATAATAGTGACAAACTACTATTTTACCCTTTGTCGGAAAAAGTTCAAATTTTTTCGAGTTTTACACTTTCGTTGAGTATATTTTGCTCCAAATTCAGGACAACGCAATGGTACACTAGCCAAAAAAAAATGAATTTTGCCCTAAATCACAGAAACCCAAACAAATACTGTCGTTTCCACTGTGATCATAGCCACGATACTGACGAATGCTTTGAACTCAAGAGGCAAATTGAAGACCTCATACAACATGGCCAATTGTGACAATACATGGCAGGAAAAAGCCAGATCCCACCACTAGGATGAGAGAGAGCACCAACTACCCCTGGGAGAAAGCTAAACATTCTCTAGAGGGCTGGGACGATGAGGTGACTCCAACTCAACTAGGAAGGCACACGAATGACTTACAGCCATTGAAGTCTCACAGGCAGGGAGATAACGAGGTCATTTCATTCTTAAACAGAGACTTGGAGGGGATCCAACACCAACTACCAAGTAAGGAGAATCCTTGTGGACAGTGGCAGCTTCGTCGATATCCTGTTCGTAGAGGTATACAACAACCTCCATCTTAGGGAAAGACTCCAACCTATTAGAACTCCTTTTATCGGCTTTTCAAGAGAGAAGACGTATCCTTTGGGATCCATCACTCTACTAGTTACTGTGGGTACAACACCGAGAAGCTACACGATAATGGTGTATTTCTTAGTTTTGGATTCTCCATCTACCTATAATATCATTTTAGGGCATCCCGCACTAAATACCCTCCTAAAGGGGTTTCCATCCACTTATCACATCATTCTTTGTTTTCCAATCCTAAGCAGAATTGGAAAAATTCAAGGAGATCAAGTTATTGCCAGAGAGTGCTATGTTGCCTCCATGAGGGCCAAAAAGCCTCGAGAGCCCCTACAAGTAGAGGTGCTTGATCCTAGGGATGACAGTATACTAGAGAAAGGAGAACCAGTAGAGGAGCTCACACCATTAGTCCTAAACAAGAGTTTTTTAGACTGGAAAATATACATTGGCTCCTTGCTTTCCAAAGATCGAGCCAGACAACTGGTTGATTTTCTCAGATAGAACATTGACATCTTTGTCTGGTCTCACGAAGATCTTGAAGGTATTGACCTTGAAGTCGTCACCCATCGGCTCAACATCGACTCTGACACAAACCCATCCACCAAAAGTTGAGAAGTGTCACTATTGAAAGGGCGCAAGCCATGGAGATAGAAGTGGGAAAATTATTAGCAGACGGGTCGGTGAGAGAGGTGGCTTACTTAGTCTGGTTATCCAATGTTGTGATGGTGACCAAGACCAGTGGAAAGTGGTGTTTTTGTGTAGACTTCACCGAGCTCAACAAAACCTGTCCCAAAGATAGCTACCCATTGTCGCTCATCGATGATGCTTAGCTTCCTGGATGCCTACTCAAGATATAACAAGATTAGCACATATCCCCTGGACCAGGAGAAGACATCTTTCATCACTCTTATAGGGGCCTACTATTACAGGGTCATGCCCTTTGGGATAAAAAATATAGGAGCAACATACTAGCGACTAGTAAACAAGATGCTCTAGTCACAAATTGGGAGGGCTATGAAGGTATCAGTGAACGACATGTTACTAACAAGCCTTACCGCAACAGACCATGTAGCCCACTTGCAAGAGACTTTTGATGTCCCGAGGACTTACTACATGAAGTTGAATCCTGATAAATGCACCTTTGGCATAGGATCAGGAAAATTATTGGGCTTCATGGTCAATAAGAGGGGAATTTAGGCGAATCCGGACAAAATCAAGGCTATTCTAGACATGAGGTCCCCCACCATTGTGAAAGAGGTCCAGCGCCTTAACGAAAGGGTGGCAGCTCTCAACAAATTCGTCTCGAAGTCCGCTAATAAGTGCACCTTTTGTTCTGTGAATTTGATATTGACAATTTACGTGCAAGTATACATGATCAACAAGTAATAAAGTGATAAGTAGAGTATCGTTCCCACGGAGAATTATTGCTAATAATATCCAAGTACTAACTTTGTATCAATTTAATTTTATTTAAACAATTGGAATTGAACTATGAAATGACTAATTTGAAACTAAATCTTTATTAAGATTGCAACGGAACCTGATGTTTAGTTAAATTAATCTACTCTTGTTTTTAGTTCTATTGATCATACATGAGTTGTTTATCATATTTTGTGCTTAACATATGATTGTGTGACCAATAATTAATTTGATAACTTAGATGAAATTGGAAGATGAATTTTAGGTTTAGATCTGAATATGATGACATGTATCTGGTTAATTCTTCTTAGGATTGAATTGCTGAGTTTGTGTATAGGATAGGAATATACATATATATCGAGTATACCCTTTATGAGAGTTTGAACTTAATGAATCTATTCCAAATTATTTTATATAGGAATATAGTAATTTAATTGGACAAGATATTTTTATCTAACTATCGGAAGAAGTTTAATAAATAATTTTGAATTCTTAGTTAACAACTTATTTCGATCAATCAACTAGAAAGAGAATGGAAAGATTTATACGAAACATTAGAGNTCATGGTCAATAAGAGGGGAATTTAGGCGAATCCGGACAAAATCAAGGCTATTCTATACATGAGGTCCGCCACCATTGTGAAAGAGGTCCAGCGCCTTAACGAAAGGGTGGCAGCCCTCAACAAATTAGTCTCGAAGTCCGCTAATAAGTGCACCTTTTGTTATGTGAATTTGATATTGACAATTTACGTGCAAGTATACATGATCAACAAGTAATAAAGTGATAAGTAGAGTATCGTTCCCACGGAGAATTATTGCTAATAATATCCAAGTACTAACTTTGTATCAATTTAATTTTATTTAAACAATTGGAATTGAACTATGAAATGACTAATTTGAAACTAAATCTTTATTAAGATTGCAACGGAACCTGATGTTTAGTTAAATTAATCTACTCTTGTTTTTAGTTCTATTGATCATACATGAGTTGTTTATCATATTTTGTGCTTAACATATGATTGTGTGACCAATAATTAATTTGATAACTTAGATGAAATTGGAAGATGAATTTTAGGTTTAGATCTGAATATGATGACATGTATCTGGTTAATTCTTCTTAGGATTGAATTGCTGAGTTTGTGTATAGGATAGGAATATACATATATATCGAGTATACCCTTTATGAGAGTTTGAACTTAATGAATCTATTCCAAATTATTTTATATAGGAATATAGTAATTTAATTGGACAAGATATTTTTATCTAACTATCGGAAGAAGTTTAATAAATAATTTTGAATTCTTAGTTAACAACTTATTTCGATCAATCAACTAGAAAGAGAATGGAAAGATTTATACGAAACATTAGAGGAAGTTGTAGTTTTAAGTTCTTTTAACTGGTAAATTCAATCTTGATTATTAAATTTAGATTTAGTTTTAAATTAGTCATTTCATAATTCAATTTCAATTATTTAAACAAAATTGAATTGAGACAAAGTTAGTACTTGGATATTATTAGCAATAATTCTCTGTGGGAACGATATTTTACTTATCACTTTATTATTTATTGATCGTGTATACTTGCACGTAAATTGTCAATATCAAATTCAGATAACAAGTTTTTGGCGCCATTGCCGGGGACTTATTCTAGTAATTATTTCAATATTAATTTTAATCAATTTGATCATAGTTTAAACTTATTTACTTTCCTGTTTTAATTATTTTCGCAAGTACTGTTGAATTTTGTATGCAAACACGATCTACAGGTGAGGAGCCACTACCGTACGAAGACGAAATCGAAAGAAGGCTTCGAAACTTGCGAAAACAGTGTCAAGAAGCAAAGAATCAAGAAGCTATGGCTAAAGATGAATTCAAAAACTTATTGTCTGAATTTGATATTGACAATTTACATGCAAGTATACACGATCAACAAGTAATAAAGTGATAAGTAGAGTATCGTTCCTATGGAGAATTATTGCTAATAATATTCAAGTACTAACTTGTATCAACTCAATTTTATTTAAACAATTGAAATTGAATTATGAAATGACTAATTTAAAACTAATAATCAAAAATTGAATTTACAAGTTAAAAGAACTTAAGATTACAACTTCCTCTAATGCTTCGTATAAATATTTTCACTTTCCTTCCAGTTAATTGATCGAAATAAGTTGTTAATTGAGAACTCAAAATTATTTATTAAACCTCTTCCGATAGTTAGATAAAAATATCTCTCCCAATTAAATTACTATATTACTATGTAAAATAATTTGGAATAGATTCATTAAGCTTAAACTCTCATAAAAGTTACACTCGGCATATAAGTATATTCTTATTTTATACACAAATTCGGCAATTCAATTCTAAGAAGAATTAATCAAACGCATGTCATCATATTCAAATTTAAACCTAGAATTCATCTTCCAATTTCATCTAAGTTATCAAATTAATTTTTGGTCACACAATCATATATTAAGCACAACATATGATAAACAACTCATGTATGATCAATAGAGCTAGAAACAAGAGTAGATCAATTTAACTAAACATCATGTTCTGTTGCAATCTTAATAAAGATTTAGTTCATAATGAAATTGAAAAACATCATTCTCAATTTAAACAACATCTCAAAAAATCAAGAAGTAAAAGTAAAAGAAGAGAATGAAAACTTAGTTGTAATCTTCAATTTCTCTCTAGTCTTTGGTTCCAATTTTTCTTTGTGTCGATTCCTTCGATTCTTGTCTTCAATTTTCTTTCAATCTTTGGTCTTCTCTCTTGTTAGCAGCCCCCAAATTCAGTCTATCTCTACCCAACTCAAACCCTAGCATATATGTCGCATTATGGTTCAATTTTGGCCCCAAAACAAGTCAGAATTCGCGTCCCAAAGCCAACACACAAGCGCAACAGCCTTGAAAATCAGTGCAAGGGCGCTGAGTAACTGCTTTTCCAGTGCAGGGGCGCTAGTCCCCTTTCAAACCTAAAATTGCCCTTGTTGCTTAGTCTTCAAAAATTCAACACTTAGGCTCCAAATTGACCTTGTTTCCTTCCAAATGATCATCCCTACAAAATAACATCAAAACACACAAAACAAATAAAAAGGAACATAAAATAATAAAAAACTTACAATTTTATCAAGCCAAAAATACTCAATTCGTAGGTATAAAATCCACTCATCACCTTTCTTTAGAATCCTACGAAAATCTTTTGAGAGGGGATCAGACGCGGAAGAAGCTTTCCAGAAACTGAAAGCCCATCTTACTGCACCCCCTTTGCTCTCCCACTGCATACTCGACAAGACCTTGTACATATGTCTGGCTATCTCATCATCTACTATATGCTCCGTCCTTTTTAGGAAGAGAGAAAGAGTGCAAAGGTATGTCTACTATGTGAGCAGAGCATATCGAGGAGCAAAGATAAGATACTCAAGACTATAGAAGCTAGTTCTCGCCCTAGTCACAACAGACAGGCACCTTCGGCACTATGTCCATAGCCACACCATCATGGTTCTCACGGATCAACTATTAAAAAAGAATAATAGGAAAGCCAGATGTGTTCGGAAGGCTCCTTAAATGGGTTGTCGAATTGGGCGAGTTTGACATACAATACCAACCGAGAGCAGCCATCAAGACACAAGCGTTAGCAGATTTTATGGCCGAGGTCACACTGCCCAATGAGGGAGGCAATGAAGAAAAACTAGCACACATGGCCAGTGCCCCAGCGCTTGCTTACCTTCAGACTAGCCTGTGCTCAAGAAGCGCCTCGCCTAGCTCTCCAGGCACCTTGCTCCCCTGGCACTTTGGCCATGGCGCCCAGCTCACCAGGCACCCTGCTCTCCTAGCGCCTTGGCCTTGGTGCCCAGCTCACCAGGCGCCCAGGCCTTGGCACCCTACTCCCAAGGCATCATGACCTCGGTACGTTGCTTCCCTGGCTCTCCATCTTTGGTGTCTTGCTCCCCAAACACCTCAACACTCTTCTCCTCCATGCCCCTGCACAGTGCCCCATTACTTGCCATGAGGACCCTCCTACCAACCAGTGCCTTCGTACCCCTTGATGTCGTGCCTAGATCTACGTATTTTTAGAGACTTTATGTAGATGGGTCATCAACCAATGAAGGGAGTAGAGCAAGCCTAGTACTTATTAGCCCTAACGGCACACCTCTCAAGTACGTCGTATCACTCCATTTTGCAGTCTCCAACAACGAAGCAGATATGAGGCGCTTATCTCAGGCCTAAGGTTGGCAATCGAAATTGAGGCCGAACACCTCACCGTCTATGGTGACTCTCAACTGGTTGTTAACTAAGTAAAAGAGGATTTTGAAGCGAGAGAAAAAAGAATGCAGGTGTACCTAGCAATGGTGCAAACTTTATTAAAAAAATTTACCATTTTCAGATTCAATATATGCCAAGGGAGGATAATAATGTAGTAGATGCACTCGCCAAGTTTGCATCATCCTCAGACGTCCTTAGCCAGGCCCTCCATCATGATTTTGATAATGCCCTCGATACCAGATGACTGATTTCTTAAACATCTGAGGGTATCATGAACCTCAAAATTCGATCCCTCGCTACATTCGTGTTCTAAAGCATGGACACAGAAGGAACAGGTGGCCTCCTGAGATACCCTAGCTAGAGAAGTAGCTTGAGGAGGTACTTGAACAATTGAAACAGGTGGAGGGGTCACCTGCTAAGAACCCCCAAGAGCATTATCCAACCTAACTCTCTTTGGTGTAGGAGTCATTTGCATAGCCCTAGTAGAGTAAAGAGCCTTCACCCTGGACTTGTTTACAATGGAACTAGAATAAAAGGGTAAGCTTTAGAAGTTGAAAATATAGTCAAAGAAAAAAAGAGCCGCTACAAAAGATAACATACCTCTCTTTTTACAAGAAGAGTTGCGAGCTTGGGAAGAAGGTAAATCATCTCTAGAGGGGGAACCCCTAGCCTCACCCTCTCTAGACATAAGGGTCCCATAGTCCTTTACAAGATGAGCCCTCAAAGGCCTAAAGTTTTCCCTCTTGGTCTGCCGAAAACTCTGCCAAACTTGGAAAAGAGTTGGGAATATAGTGAAGGAATAAGGAACAAAAAAAAATTATACCTATCCTCTTGGGTGCACCCCATCCAGTAGAAATCAAAGCTCCTTCCTCTTCAGCAGTCCACTCTCCTCCCATAAACAAATATCGGGTCCTCTAGCTATGGCAGTTGAAGTGCAATCTAGTGATCAACTTTCGTGCCCTTAGAGAAAAGTGGTACCAGCCTCGTTTGGGAGTGGGGTTCTCATGTAAGGTATAAGCAACAAAAAACTCATACATGAAGGAGAGGCACCTTCACCGTGAACGCGTCTCCACAACGCAAGGAATCTTAGCAACACTCTCTAGCCGCCCCTGGCACCAACGACGAATATGGCAGAATGCGGCACACAGGTGAAGGTANTAAGGTATAAGCAACAAAAAACTCATACATGAAGGAGAGGCACCTTCACCGTGAACGCGTCTCCACAACGCAAGGAATCTTAGCAACACTCTCTAGCCGCCCCCGGCACCAACGACGAATATGGCAGAATACGACACACAGGTGAAGGCATCGAAAACCTTAGACTTGCTTCTAACGTCTCCTCTCCTCATAGACAACAAGGTCCCCAGAAGAGTCATCAAAGGTTGGCTCACCCATCTTAACCCAACGG
This sequence comes from Ilex paraguariensis, assembly GCA_963454935.2. NCBI lineage: Eukaryota > Viridiplantae > Streptophyta > Magnoliopsida > Aquifoliales > Aquifoliaceae > Ilex > Ilex paraguariensis. The sequence goes on from CAUOFW020001914.1 coordinate 253,710, forward strand.
CACAACATTGTAGGAGGAATGTGAAAAATGGATATAATCCTAGTAATCTCAGCATCAGTGTTGAGGGAGTTAGAGACACCTTAGAGCCATCGTTATCAGTAGCCACTTTACCACGATACTTGCGTCGTCGTGGATGAAGAGGAGTATTACCATCACCTCTCGCTACTTGCCCAATGCTTATCTCCATGCATATCTCCTTCCTAGCACCCAGCCTGAATGCTTGTGACGCGACACCCACCACTTGTGCCTACTCATGCACCTGCCCATGTGTCAGTGCCTGCCACGGTGCCCCAAGCGCCCACGCCTGTGCCCCAGCCAGCGCCCGCGCTCCAAAAGCCCTCGCCCTAGCCCGCACTCTAGCAACCCTCACCCGTGCCCCGGTCAGCACCCGCGCTTGTTACCTCAACACCCACGCCAGCCCTGGTGCCCCCGCCAACCACCTCGATGCCCATGCCTGATGCCTCGACACCTACACCGAGCTCGACGCCTACCTTGACGCCCGCTGCCTCTACCTCGGCACCCGTGCTTGTTGCCATGGCGCTCGTGCCCACCACCGCACCTACTGTCCTGGCATCCATGCCTGCTACGCCACTTGACCCTCTTGGCTCCTTGAACCCTAGCGCTTCAGATTCTCTTGGTGTCGCCTTACCTAAGACCTGATCCTTGAATCTCAATTCACTCGACACATCACCCTTCTCTATTCTTTGTTAGACTGAGTTGGGGGAATTGACAGGCGAAGGGATTCTATTTATAGCCCAAGCTTCAAATTTGACAGTGTTCTAATCAAGAGGGAGTCTCACTAGGATTGGGATGCAGTCTCCTAATTAGGGTGGAAGTAGAAATCCAAAACAGTCTAGAATGAGAAGTCCTAATCAGAGTGGGATAATGATCCCTATCTAAAAGCTTAAGGTAACAGATAAGCTCCCTAAAAGAAAGTCAAGAACAACGATAAATCTCCACCAACAGAGAGTGCCTACTAACCCAAGAATTTAAATCCCAAAACAATATCTGCAAGAACACAGTCAATACTAGGGGAAAACAGTGAAAAACAAGAGATAAATTTTATCATTGTTAAGTCCCTCTCCCCCCAAATTCCATTGGGCTTAGGGCATAGGGGAAAAATGATGGGTCTAGCCCAGAATACGCCCAAAATTATGAACCAACCCATAGTCACAGTCAAGGTTCAGCTCAGAGGCCCAGTTTAGGAAGGTAGGTCAGGTGCACTGCAAAAAGGAGGAAGTTAGGTCAACCATGCTATCTTGAGATAGGGTCAAGTCACCCACCCCATGATGAGAGGTTCAGTTTATAACTGACAGGTGGAAGGATCTCCTTGGGATGTGCAGGTCACCACCTCCATAGAATTGTCTCTCATGTTACGAGAAGAACACCACCTCCATCAAACTACCTTAGCTGATACGAGAAATGTTTCTCAATTTGGTAAGAAGCGCCTATAAATTGTAAGCCCTACCTACACAAAGGGGGCATCACACACATCTCTCACACTTGAGTACTCTACACTTCTTGAAGCAATAAAACACCCTGGTCATTCTAACCCTTCACAGTAGAGTAGGCTACATTGACCGAACCACTTAAACTATGTTAACTCTCCTCATTTATTATTGCATTAAATATTTGAGAGATGATGCATAAACTCACTTTTGTGCATCATCAATTATAGTAGTAAATTAAATTTATAAAACATGATAAATATTACACAAATCACATTATCATTCAATGAAAAAATAAAGTAAAATACCGACAGATAATTTTTGGGTTTTGTCCTGGGACTTTTTTAAATTATTGGTAAGATGCCAAAGGAAAATTCGAGTCAAATTAGCGACCAGCATAAAACACAGACAATCCAAAGGCTCAAGGCGAAACCCAGCTCTAAAGAGAGAGATTGTGGTCGTCTCGTAACCCCAGGGAATTTAAGTTGTCGCAAAAAAGCCTTAAATGAGTGCCAATGTTGATAAATGGATGGAGGCGGGTATGATTTTTCCTACCTCTCCGGCGGCATGACGAACCTGATTATTGTTCTTAATTCCAACCTCTCTATGTCCAAAAATAAAGAAATAAATGAATAACTAAAGGCATCCTATCAATTTGATAACTGTATGATCAGGCATCAAAACGCACGTGCATGTGAGAAGATGGTTCAAGACAGCAGAACTTCATACTATCCAGTCTTTTCAAATATCATAACTTGATCTAATGGTTAATAGCCATCAATGCTGTAACGTTTTGATTTCAATGGAAAAAGAGTGAAAAGGTAATCAAAAACCAAATACCAATATGTCAGTGCTTCGACTAATGTTTCAGAATCTAATTTCACTGTTTTCTCTATTTCTTTTCTATCTCCAAAAATGTTTTTAAAACGTCTCTCTTTCCGCACTAACTGTAACTATAAACAAATTTTTAACGCCTGAAAGTTTCACATGACAAACAAAAACTAGCAGAACGCGACTAATACCGTAAGGATAGGCTACAAAATGTGCTGTGCTTTACTGAGACCTAAAACTCAGTAATTAGCTGGAAGATGGTTTTGGAAACAATACTTAGAATTGCCCATTTCATTAACCACTTGAATAAAAGATGCAGAATATCATTTTGGAGCTTAATCCTCGTCCCTATTTAGAGGTAAAAGAAAAATGTTGCCAAATTCCTTTACTGATCATTACAAATCTATAATATAAGATAGAAACAAAATTAACACACTCAACCAAACCCACATCAACTTCACCACCATTATAACCAGTAATATTCCGAGAGAAGCCTACTATAGGTGTAATATCATGGTACATGGCAGTACCAAAAGAGAAAAAAGAACATGCTAAATTATTCCAACCAAAGCAAACCTAATGTTATCAACCCATAGCTAGGTTATTACCTCAGGACATAGCAATCAATTCTTTCAAAAAGTCTAAATATTAGAAGCCTTGCCCATTTCTGAAAGCTATATACAAAAACTTATGTCCTACCAGAGTGCAGTTGGCCCTGCAGCAAGCAAATCACAAAATGAGTGAGTGTAAATTTGGTGTCAAAGCTAAACAAGAAGAAAATCAGAAGGGTGTCTTAAAAAAGAAAAAAAAAAGGTTATGATGACCACTATAATTCGGTATGCAATTTTCTCAAGAACAATAGTTCCCAGAAAATCAGAGTGGATATGAAATAGGTATCCCTAGAATTAGCAGAAGTGAAGTTCCCTCAACTGTTTCTTCTTTCTCTTTTTAAAGCACTAAAAGTAGTGCACAGATGCAGAATATTTTCCTTTTTCTTTTTTCTTTTTTCACGAATCACAAATTACAACACCGAGGACCAAAAGTACCATTGCTATATTTCCAACACTCTTGTCAAACAAGCATCCCAAATGGCAGTTCTGAAAAATGCATGCTCCATGAATGCCACAGGATACCAAACCAACACTTAAAAAAGAATGCTAAGCACCATGCATAAGTTGGGAGGACATGAAAATGTAAATATTGCTCTGACTTCTCATTAGAATATCTTGCATATTTGGATGTAAAAAAGTACCACTGATATCATTTGATCAATCCCTGCCAAAATCTTCATAACTCAAACCTTCTGCTATAGTGTCCAACCTCCCATTGTCCCCTGACAAGCCACAACACAGATGTGAACTACCTCTTTCCATTTTAAGAAACGACAATTGCAAAAAGTCTTACCTTGGTGATTACCCCTACCATGGGGATGAAGGAAGTTGTCTGCATCTGCTGTGAGGAAGGGAGACCTAGAGTAGCTCTCCAGTATGTCTAAAAAAGAATAACAGAAGGATCAGTATTAAGTGCATTTCTAAGTTCCAATGATTGCTTTGTCCAAGTGATATTAAAGTACAATAATAAGGGTTCACATTTTTGGTTGAGTTTTGTCCAATCAAGTTTTTACTAGGGAAAAGAGAACAAACCAGAACTATTCGAATAATCAGCTGTTAAGTCTGAGAGACTGAAACTTCGAGGATTCTGCCCCAAAAATTCAAATGCAGATGTATCCTCTAGGAGCGTATCATTCAGGGGATGTGAATTGTCATTGGACTCCACACTACTAAAAGCTGAAACAGCTGCATCTCCAATGGCAGAGCGTGTATCCAGGACATTTCCATCAACACCAACAATGTATGGGGAACCACCTGCATAGCCAGCTTCTGCTTTTATCATCCCCCCATTCATTCCTTGCATCATTCCCACATTTGAGCTCCGAGCTAACAGCATGTTCTGAGGAACATTAATCCTTCTGGCATGAGCAGACACATCAACAGCTGGTTGCATGCACGAATGCATTGAAGACCCCAAATTAGTGAATGCATTAGTTAAGTTAGTATTAATAGGCTGGTGCATGTTCTCTGGCTTCAGAGCAGGTCCAGTATTTTCTGGGGCGCATGTTGAGTTCTGATGCACTGCCAGAGTGACACCAATTAATATAAAGCAAAATGAAAAAGGTATTGCAGGTTGAAATTTTGAAACCCAGGACTGAAAAGAATACGACAGACTAACCAACAAAACCAGTCCTTTTCGGGTGTGTTTCTGTGTCAGGCAGGACCACTAAACAGTAGGTGTAAAAGTAACCATTTTTACAGCATTCATTAACATTCTATAAAATTCATCACAGGTCAATCTAAATGTTGGATTGTATGTCCCTTTGATGCTAGTCATGCATGCCAAAAGCCAACATAGGTAAAAATAAAAAGCTACCTCCTCAACTAAGACAGAAAAGTTTATGGATGCAGATATCAATATGTAATTGACTTGGCATGTGTCATCCATGACAGGCAACATTATCTGTCAGCTTGAGGAAGAGGAAATGACTCTTATAAGAAGTTATTGTGCGGAGTACGAAAAAATATGCCAACACTGGGTGTAAGTGGAGCTTGTCACCAATCACACATACGGACAAAAACGCACAATAGCTGTGCTTGAAAGAACCTAGAAAGTAAAAGCTATTTCAGTTCAAACAATAAATGCAAGCATCATGCTTCAACCAACATATTTGCCTCGTAAAAAAAAACACCCAGTGTTTATGTCTATGTCTCTTATTAACAGTCCCATCTATTCCCATAACACCGCTGTGCATGTTTTGTGCGTCTCTTATGTGAAACACCTTGAACATCATATAGTGACAATCAAGGAGTAATGTAGGCAATGAAACGATCCCTGGTCCTATAAAAAGAAAGCCTGGCCATTTCTGTTGTGCATGTTTGTGACAAATATGAAAAGGAATCTCTCTGATACACTTCAATTATTAATCCAACAGCCCAGAGATTTTGCAAGTTGGACGAAATCCAACACCACAAAGAGAAAAGTACCATCACACAGTATTCACATATCACGTCGTCTTAACAATCCACGTTTCTATGTTGTTAGCTTTAGAATTAGCTCACTCTAGTCCACTCAAGGGGTGGGATTATCTTTTCATTATTATACCTCACTGTCCACTGTGGAATAATGTTGTTAGCTGAAGATACAAGGACACTAGGGACTTAGCATGGTGTGGGATACAACAAATGAATGGCTCCTGATTAATCATAATGTTGAGAACTTGATCAGTGATCCTGACAACTACTTGGGAAAATTCATTAAACGATGAATATTTCTCATGGATAATTTGATCAACTTGCCAGCTGATTCCTATCTTTTTTCTTTTTAATAAGAAATAAAGCGTTTTTGATCATTGAATTAAAGTTGTACACAAAGAAAAAGGTGGAACTCAACTAGCTGATTCTTCACTTACTCAATAGCACCAAAAAGCTTAGCTCGAACTACTATGATGCATCTACATCCTTCCACTACAAACCAATCCGTATTAAACACAATTTTGGGCTAAAAGTCTTTTGGATAAAAATATTATCCAGAGCCTCAGATGTATTTAAAGTCGATGAAGGAAAATGAAATCTAATGACCAGTAGGATTGGCTGTTTTAAGCAGCAAATCTCCTGGAATGCCTACGTAAAAGATCTTGTGGTAAGAAATCTCGACACTGCATTAATCAAATATGGATGATTTTTCCAATGACATACAAGGACAAAGTCATCCTGACAAGAAACGTGACCAAATATACATATAGAATGACTTGCTTCTCTTCAAATTCTTTCCAAGGAAGTGAATGAAACTATGGTGACCATTGTGGAAACATTTTTTGCAACATCTGACCTGGAACATTTAGCTTCGTTGAATTGTGGGCTGGTACTAGTATGTCTAGCAATTCAGAGAAGTTGAATTAAATCTCAAACACTCAAACACCAAACTCCATCCATCCCAAAATAGTAGTCCACATTTCTTCAAAGGACTTCTAAAAAATTGTGAATTCTGGAAGAATCAAAGGCAAACATTGCCAAAGTTCCCAATTTATCCTTTCTTATAATGCTTACTATGTATTTTCACCTTTTAAACACCATGGTCACTGCAGGTGTTCATGATATCCAAAACAAAGTAGATAGTGAGAATTCAATAGTTAAATTTCCTCAAACAATGTAACGAGCTTAAGTAAATATTATTTTAGGGATAAAGGTGTTAAGAGAGTTTGTATCCCACATCGAATGATTAAGACTACTCAAGCTTAGTTTATATACTATACAGTCTACACCATATATGGTCAATTGATTTTGAGTTGAATGCTCTAACATGGTATCAAAACTAGGTCTTAGGTGTTAGTGGGCCAAGTCTCTTACACATTTGAATTTTCAAGTATACATGGTTATTTGTTTCTTTGTTATCCCCAGGTGTCATTGTGAGTCCCACATGAGGGAGAGTGGTAAGAAAGCTTGTATCTCACATCGAATGATTAGGTCTACCTAAGATTAATTTATATATTACAGAAGCTACTCCGCTAATTGACGATTATTTTTGGATTAGATGCTCTAACAAAAAGGAGTAGATATACATTAGAAGTTCCATGTGCGGTAACAATTGTAAGCTACCGCTACAAACAAATATGTATACGCAGACTGACTGGAGACTATAGTTAGTATCAAAGTTGTCAAAATGTGTATTAGAAAGCATATCATTTTTCAAAAACAACGTATCACGTAATGTATATAGTAAGATGTGCAATTTCATAAAAAATATTAAGAAGTACACATACCTATGAAAAAATAATCATAATAACATTTCATTGCACCACAAATTTCTCACATAAAATAATTTAAAGAGACTACAAGGACCGAAACAAAAATTATAATCAAAGTATTCAAATTTCTAACATAATTCATCAATATCACAATCTAGAGAGTTTTAGTTCTACCATCTAAAGTAGCTAGAGTAAGACACTTTTAACAATCAATTTTTTGCTCTTGCGATAGAATGAATAACAAAAGAAGAATTTTACTTTTTAAAACCGTAGATAGTGAAACGACACTTCATTACCTAGTGTTTAAAAAAAGCAATTTCATGTGAAAATGCATCGTTTTCTAATTAAAATCAAAAAAAAAATTAATTTCTTTCATCCAGTATCAAACAACTCGTACGTATCGTCTCGTATCGGGTGTATCGAATTATGTATTGCATGATACAGTGCAAAACCAATACCCGTAACCGATCCATATCGTTTTCTTCATGTACCTAACATGCACCCCATGTGACTACCTTTTGATAAGGCAAAACATGCATAACAGTTGTCAACCCAATGGAAATACCAGTGAGGTCAGGTCAAGCATAATGTTAATATCCAAGTGAAAAGTTGTCTTACTTGGTGGAATATGAGATCCATTAGACAAAGGAATAGAAGCAACTCCAACTGGGCCTGTTTGACGCATCAGCTCAACCTGTTTTGCAAGCAACGTGTTGAACTCCATTATTTGCTCTTTCACGGTCAACCTCAAATGATATGCCTTGAAAAATTCCTGATTTTCTTCTTCAAGCTTTTGCCAAACTAAAAGACAAGCAATATTTTATTCTCTTGAAAGGATAAGCACAACAAATGTAAATGGTCACAGCAAATAAATGAAAGTGACGCGAGACAACTGAAGAAAAATCCCACGAGTTATTTCCATGATGTTGCCTGATAGTACCATATAAAATGGAAATGTGTATCTTTTATATGAATGGACTCATGCGTTATTAACAGCTTCGCGGGTGTCATATTAACTTAGTAATTAGTAGCCAGCCATCAGGTGAACCACCTCCAATACTTATGTGAAAATCCTAAAACCAACCTTTGTGGATACATGCATGTATTACCAAAATCATCTTGTTTAACCTACAGTTTTGCAAGAGTAATTCATCGCTAAGATCAAATTTCTGACTGCAACATAGCCAGTAACATCAACAAAAAAATATGATGGTGTAAGAGACCCATTAGCCCTGCTACTTGCATAATTTTCGGTAAGACAAATATTACCAAAAAAGACTAGAGTCTTAGAGAACACTATTTTCAACGCGCATGGTAAAAAAAAGATACAATTTCATTCTGGAGCAGTGTCAGCGATCCTGAACATTATTTTTTTTCTAATATCTCCAATAATGTCCATCCCTATAAGAAGAAACAAAATTAATGAAGATTTAATAGCACAGAGATTTTCAGGTGAAGATCGAGTAAAGAGCCATAGCACGCAAGCTATTACTTTACTTTAACTAGGACGTCCTACCTTCCGAAAAAAGAATACGACATACTTAATGTAGATTTTTACATGACAACACATACCTTCAATCTTTAACAAATGCTAGATGATACACAAGAAAAATTTGATAAGATTTGCAAAATCTTAGACCCATCAAAATGTCAAAATTGCGAAAGAATTCTTGTGTCTTATTGAGAGATGTTTAATACGAGATTTACTGCCACACAAACAAGATTGGTGTCAAGAAGTAGAGACATAAATATAAAAAGACAAAAGAATATCAAAGAATTATTCCACATCGGGGTGGAACATGCCCACCAAAGCATCAAAATACTAGTTCCCTAGCTCTTCCCTCTCCCCTTTTAGGTCTTCCGTACATTCTTTATTCTTATCTGCAACTATACTTTTTAATATCTTGATCATGATAAATTTGTTTATTTGAGTCAAGAATCCGATTTTAGATTCGGTATTCAATGCTCGATGACAAGTTAATTGGATAGCGCACATATTTTTTTTTTAATAAGAAAACTACATTTAGACAAAAGCTATCAAATATGGCTATCTATAAATCACAAACAGCCCTCCATCCAGATACTAGAGATCAATTCTATTAGAATTGACAAACAAAAACCATAAGATGGAGATACATGTTATGGGATAAAGTTATAACTCAAGTGAACAGAAACAAGGAACATTGATGACTTCAGAGATAGCACATACTGTTGACAATTTCATACCAGAGGCGTGAGCAGGACTGCAGCATTGAAATCCAATCATAACCAAAAAATGTTTAAGTTGGATAACCATGAATGGAGATCAGTATCAGGTCCTAACAAGGAACATTCTTAACTGAAATTTTAGAACAGTAAAAAAAATAAGAAATTTCCAGCATGAAACACTATCAAGAGACTTTTCTTCTATTCTTAGAGCTACATAATATTTTAAAATTTTGAATATTTCTCTCTAGGGGTGTGCAATTATCTGAAAATCCGACTCCGTCTCCAACTCCGCCTCCGTCGGAGTCGGAAAAAAATTGCAGACTCCGATTGAAGTCGAAGTCTTAAGGTCTATCCGAAAAAACTCCATCTCCAACTTTGACTTTTATTAATTAATGATTCTATATAAATTATATTAGGTATTATTATAAATATAAAAACCCCTATTCTTAGCCCAACCCTAAGCCCACTACTGGCCCACCCCAATATTTTATTTCCCCTTTCTCTCTCTCTCACTCAATGGATGTTTCCCCCCTCTCTCTCTCTCTCTCTCTTAGTCGACGTTCATTCTCTCTTCAACAACGATGAGTGCTCCTCTCTCTCATACAAGCTCCCCTCTGATTAAGTCACAGTCGACTCATCGCTCCTCCAGTTGAACCTTCAAACATCTGAAATCTCAAATTTGAGCTATGAGCTGAGAGATGTCAGATCTCAACGAAGAACTCAACAACAATAGCCCTCAGACAGTAAATCTCTCTCTTTCTTTCTCTTACATACATACATACATACATACATACATACATATATATATATATATATATATATCCCCAAATTTCAAACCCTAAATCCCATTTGAATTTGTCTCTAAACCAAATTTCAGACCCTAAATACACACATACACATATTTGGTTTTTGATTTCTTTGTGTGTTATGTTTTTTGTGAAATTTTTATTTCTTTTCTGTTTTTTGTTTGGATTTTCAACTGAATTTTTTTTTTTTCACTCTTTTGACCTGATTTTGTATACTTTGAATCGGTGGTTTTGGATTCTACTCTATCTCCGACAAGCAAAGTCTAAAACGAAATTATAGTTGGTCGGAGTAGGAATTGGAGGAAAAAATATACTCCGACTATAGTTGGATTTAGAGTTTGGATGTATGCTTTCCGACTCCGTCAGAGTCAGTGTCGACCCCTATTTCTCTCCAACCAAATAACCCATACCGTAGCAAGCATTACACAATTTCATAGTGCCACTCCTTTATTAGGATTCCCAAAACCCTTTAAAATCCTCAACAAATATAGAAGAAAAGGGCCAAGGTACCCAACTCAAATTTTCACAGGTATCAGAAACTTCTCCTTTCAACCCCATTAGCATTCCATCCATTAGGTTGCAAACCATATTTGCTCTTGATAACCGCATGTCATAGAGACTTTTGTTCTAAAGGAAATCTCCAAAACCATTTTCCAAATAAAGCCACATTTCTTACTTTAAAATTTTACACTGAAAAACCCCTTTTCCTTCTCCATTCACTTCCCTCAAAATATCCCCCCATCAATTTTTCAATCTTATAAACAACCCTGCTTGGCATTTTAAAAAGAGAAAAGTATATGGGAATACTAGATAAAACTAACTTGACCAAAGTCAATCTACCCCATTTGGAAATAAAAGCTCTCTTTCACCTATCTAATCTCTTCCCCACTTTTTCAATGACAGGGTCCCAAAAAGTCGAGGATAATGATTCCCACCCAAAGGAAGATCAAGATACTTAAGGGGCCAATCTCCCACTGAGCACCCTAAAATATTAGCCAACTTATTAAACTTCTTCGGAATGGAATTTATACCCACAATCACACTTTTTCACTTTCAATCCTGAAACAAGCGCACATATTGTTATTCATGACGTTAATCTATTTCAAGATCATTTAGAGGTTATTCATTCATTGAATTTATATGTTAAAGATTTATTATCTCTATGGAATTAAATCCTGAGATATTGTTAAGTGAAAAAAAGAAAAAAAAAATGAGATTATGGAAGTAAATATTCTTGCATTTATTGCTGCTGCACTATTTATTCTCGTTCCTACTACTTTTCTACTTATTATATAAGTCAAGACCAGTTAGTCCAAATGAGTAATTAATTTAAATGAAACTTGATTTCTATATTCTTATCAATGATGAAGAACTAAAACGAAAAGAATTCCAATCAGGGCCGGCTCAACAGTATTAAAAAAGAAAAACATGGGCTTTAGGCCTCAAATTTTTAAAATGCCCCATAATTTTAGATACATTACATAAAAAATTTAAGTCCAATCAAAAAATTATAATTTCAATAATTTGGGCCTACAATTCAATTTATAATATTAGAAATTCAAAAATAAAAAATTTAAAAAATAAATACAAAAAAATTCAAAAGTCAACTCATATTTACTCACATCTATCCTATCTCTTTCTCTCTCTCTTAAAAAAACAAAAACAAAAACAAAGTATCACACTCTCTCACTTAAAAAAAATTAAAAATATATATTTTTTTAAAATAATACTAAAAATAAAAAAGCCTCATTTAATATTACCACTTTAGGCCTCAAATTACCTTGAGACATCCTTGATTCTAATTTTGCGTCTCAAATGAAATGAGAAGACTATAATCGGTAGTATTCAATTTGATACTTGACATCACGACATGAAAGAGATATAAAAGGATATTAAAAATTTGTGTCCAGTCCAAAACCTAAGAAAAAACAACCAAAAAAAAACAGAGAAGAGAAGAAAATGAAGTATTGAAACATCTTTTGAACTCGTATAATTCTTGTGCTCAGCAGCAAAAGATTTTCAGTAAATAATGAAAAAAGAATTACATGAAATGGTTTCAGTAGTCAATACATATTCTCCTGAAGCGCGAGAGAGCGATAGAGAGAACGAGAGAGAGTGATAGAGAGAGATCACCACAAAACTCATACATAACCAATTTACTCTATATACTAACGATTGACGTAGGACTCAAGGTTGGCATTTAATACCACATGCCAATACGAAGAGCCAATCCTTGATCCGATTATAACAAGCATCATCTGCCACCAATATCACATAGAATCTATCCATGGTAACAGATGGAGCAATAACTTTGAGTTACTGCCATTTAAAGAGAGACAGGAAACCCATAATCTAAAGGTAGAAAACCCAAATGGATTAGTCAGGTGCTACAAAAGAACAAACAGTAAACAACTGGATAAAAATACAGATTGCATGTGTCAGTCTCACAGATTACTTCGCATACAAAGATATGAGAGAAGAAAAAAGAACAGATAATTGTACCAAGCTCAGTGAAATGAGGCTCTATTTTTGCCTGAACCAAGAGGGTATTCACAACATCTTTTTGGGTCATGTAATACCAAAGACATCGTTCTATAAGATTTTGCACCTGTAATCATACATAGATAATCAGAAGATGATCAATCACGAAAGTAATCAGACTTTCTAAACTGAGGTACTACAACCTTTTTTCTAATAAAAGCAAAAATGAAAGAATGCCTACGATGTAGATCGGCAAAATAATGTTGGGATGAGAAAAGAATAAATTGGAGAGAGAAATAATACCCAATATTCCATCAAGCAATCACCAAAGGTTACAAAAAATTAAAGATTTCTAACACAACTCTACTATCAAAACCAAAAACATAAATCCTAAAACAACATCCCATAAATAAATAAACTCAAATGAATATGAAACCCACTGAAATAAAATTAGTCCCACTAAATCCTAAATTACAAAATAGACACAATAAGTTTTCGTTAAAAAAAATACTATGACAAATTATTAAAACCTGATCTTCAATTCCAAGTTTCCTACAATTCCTTTTCGTTTTCCATCATTCCTTCCCGACTGAGAAAAACTATCATTTAGTAGGAATGATGGCAAAAGTACTCTAAGCTATTGAAAAGGCCTAGCAAAGTAAATCCTCAAGCTCTATAGTAGCAGAACAAGCAGAATGAAGTTTGAACATTCTAAAACTCAAGCCTTCCTGACTAAGTTATAGCCTTGCTTTGGTAGCTCCCTTCAGTCAGACTTCAAAATGAAGAGAGAGCGCAAATCACCGGAAAAGAAAAAAAAAATACAACACAAAATAGGCGTATTAGCATCATTTAACTAATGGGCTATTTGTACCAAAACTTATACAAAATTCTACTTTCTTTTTTTCATTTCATATTTCTAGAAAAATTTAACCCTGCAGTTTTTTACATGTTCGAGATTATCATCAAAACTTAGCCTTTTTAGAAACCCAGTAGCCAAGAAGACAGTTATATACAAGAATTCAAGCTCAAGAATTTACCTGTTGTATATCTTTTGGTGAGACCCTTCTGTCCTCTCCGTTGGACATTTTTCCAAAATCCAAACCAAGACTGTTTGCAGACGAAATTTATGGCAATTCACTTCACATGCTACTATGCTTAACGAGTGAATGATGAGCAACCACTATCACCTGGTAACAAATTCCAGAAGTTACATGTTGAGTCAGCCAAAAAAGGTTCAAAGCAGTAAATTTTAATAACTTCACCAGTAAATTCGTGAACATAGACTAGCAAGTTATCAAAATGAACCTTAACGGTAGGAACACAAAGTTTCAGCATCTTCTTTTAGGGGTTTCAGTTGATTGATCCAAGAAGGTATAAAAACAATACTTTTTCTCAGGATTAGGGCATCAAATTTCAACAAAAAAGTACGACTTTTGTGTCATGGACAACTACAATAAAGAGTGACACTTGATCAGCCATATATAAAAGCAATAACCCATACATATTCAACAAATCGAATTTTCTCCAAAAGATATTAAGAGCCACGATCACCACAAGAACAAAAACCCAGAATTTTTCTTGCATAAGACGATCAACATGATCACTTACAATTACAGGCCATGTATATACATGCATACAAAAGAATATGTGTGTGTATCTAGAAAAATAGCGCACGAAAATGAAGAGGCAGCTAGGAAAAGTACTTTTGTTGATGGCTAATCACCGTGAATTGGATTCGGTGACACTTTCATAGCTTCGTCGTTTCTGCAACTTTTGAGAGCGAGATACACTGAGAGAAGTGAAGTTGCAAGCTATTTTGGTCTCTTTCTCGGTTAGAATTGATAGAGGATCCGCTAGGTCGGGGGTCGGGTGACGGGTTGGACTTGGCTTCGCATAAAATTAAACGATTTATTACTTGATTTTAACATTTAGATCAAATAGAATTTTACTTTATAAGAGACCTATAAATATAAATAGTGAGTTTAGTTGAGAGAAAATGGATTAATCTTAAAATTCTAATTCTTAAACACGATATGATTATGAATAATCAATTCAACTTAGTGTTAAAACATCTTTCATAATTATTTAAATTACGCGGGTTATGATTGTCTGATACTTGACATAAACGAAATGATACAATTCAAATCTAATATAAAATAATTTGATTAGGGTTAGGTTATGACATCAAAAAGTAAGGAATAATAATATTGTATGCACCAAACACCTAATTACTATGAATTGTTAGATTTTATGGGTTTAAACATCAAATGAACAAGACTACGCCACATAATTTTGTGCATAACTTATGGTACACAAAGTTTTATTGAAAGTAAGTTTTTGGTATCATACCTTTTTTCTTTGGCTAGGTTGACACTTGTAAAGTTTATATATTTTATTGTTTTACTATATTTCAAGATAAATTACATATGTATCCCTAAAATTTAGATTTATTATACAAATACCCTTTCACATGTCAAAAATTACACTATGTCCCTAATAAATGGATGTCGTTAACAGTCTTTGCAAAAGACTATTTTATCCTCTATTTAACTGATTAAAAATTTAGCACAATTCATGCCCAGATTCCTATCCATGATCCATGACTCATTTTTCTCTTTGGGCGTGTTTGAATAATGGATATGGATAAGATAGAATTTTTTCCAGAAATTTGAATGTCGGTCTTATTTAGGAATAAGTTCATACAGAAAACCTTATTTGCTCTTAAGTCTATTTTACTTTACATTGTTCAAAATATCTTTAATAGTTATATTTAATTAAAATAAATTTTAAAAACTAAGAACTCTTAAATTTTAGGAGTTTTGTTAGCATTAAAATTATTTCTCTATCATATCTAACTATATCTATATATAGATTAGTACTATTTTATCTCTCTCTCTCTCTCTCTCTCTCTCACACACACACACACATATATATATATAAAAATAAAAAATAGTAGCATTCAATATTAACATTTCGAAAAATAGTAACATGCTTAACAAAAAAAATAAAAACATGGTCAACTTACAAAATAATAACACGAAATATTGAACAAAATTGGAGGTTAAACCAGTAACATATTGAGCATTTATAAGCAACATGAGCAACTATGATACATAAGAAAGAAAATAGTCGATGGTACCTAAGAAAAATTACAAGTTTGAGCTCGGAAGCTGAGGTAAGAAAGGGAGCTCAGGCACACAAGTTTGAGCTCCAAGGTCCTGACCTTGGGCTCTCTCGACCTAACCCCCCCCCCCCTGGAAGAAAATCACTGGGAGACAGCTGGAAACCACCCAAAGCCCCCTTAACAACAGTAAGCGCCAGTTTAAGTGTAAGATCCTCAACCGCCCAAACCTTCTCCTGAAATTAAGTGAGATGTTACAAAGAGAGGGCAATGATCTCGCCTCGGACCTCATAGAATTAGGAATTAGGCTATAAATATTGTACAGTGTCCTCATCACAAAGGCAAGTCATTCAAATTATATCAAGAACGCTGTGTAACCCTCTGAAAGTCGTCAATACAGATCTCAGAAGTAAGAGACTTCATTGAAGAGTGGATTAGTCGAGCTCCCGAGCTGATGAACTACTATAACTCCTCAGTGTGAATCATCCCTTAACCCCGAATCATTGCACTGTTCTCATGGGCCTAGTAGCTCAGATCAAACCTTACTTACACATATAAACTTATATTCTGCTCATCCATGTTTTACACACCATTAGTTTGGTGTTGTCCATGGGAACGACTGTTCCTATTACAAATACGCTAGTTTTCTTTCAGCATGATGGTCTCCACACACAACATGAGTAAAAGCCAGATGAATCCTCAGCGTTTGCAAAATCAGTAGGAAGCCACCAACGCAAGGCAATAGGAAAATCTTCAAGACTTCTTTCCCACTGTGGAGACCAATCCTCCCATGGCGGATCCCCCTTCGAATAACGAGCTGAAGGCTCTTCGCCTAGTCAACCAGTGTCTATTGCAACAAAACGAGGAGCTATTGAAGCTCTTACAATGTCCTCAAAAGATGCGACCAGCCCAGAATAATCCCAATGATCCCCTACAATAGGAACGTCAACGCCTCGATCCCCTTAGAGAGGCTAACGAAGGGGGTGATAATAGTCAAGCCATGGGCCATGTTCCCCCACCACATCTCAAGAATGGTGACAAATGAAGAAGTACAAAGTTAGATGATGAGATCGAGAAGAACAATTTTCTCCCTTTCTAACAGTAAAGAAGAGAATAATATTGGGAGCACTTATATTGAGAGCATCGCTTCAAAGACATCCAACAAAGAGCTCAATCACATGAAGGAAGCCATGAGGGGTAAGACCCCAGTAACAATGGATGCCCTAGTATAGCAAACCTGAGTCCCCATTCTCCGTCAATGTGCTGCATTTTTCCCTCCCTCCAAAGTTTAGAATGCCACAAATGGACGTCTTTGACTAGAAAAAAGATCTCATGGATCACCTCAACACCTACAAAAATCAGATGAAGTTGCATGGGTATCAAGACCTTGCATGATGCCAGGCCTTCGCCATCACGCTAAAGGGTTTAACCTTGGCCTGGTTCAACATGCTTGCCCCGACATCAATCTCTGCCTTCAAGGAGCTCTACATATCTTGTGTCCCATTTTATAGGAGCTCGAACCTACCGAAAATCGAGCTACCACCTATTGAATGTAAATAGACACCCAACAAGAACCTGCAGTCTTATGTCCAAAGGTTCAACTCAAAATTCCTAAAGGTAGACGTTCCAAACGACAAATATGCCATCACTGTTTTCATTTCTGGTTTAGGCATATAGTCGAAGGACTTGATGTTCTTCATATCAAAAAACTCACAAGCAAGGATGACAGAGGTGCTAGCCAAGGCAGAAAAGTATATCAATAGCGAAGAAGCTCTTCTTTCTAAAGTAGGGAGTTCGTCCACAAAGAAGGGGAAAAGGAAGGAAGAAAGGAAGAAGAACTGAAGTCCCATAAAAGAAAAAAGGGTTAGACAAATCTCCAAGAAGAGATAGGGATCGATCCCCCAAAATAAGGGGAAATGTCAGAGATCACCTAGGGCCTCCACAACCAGAATTGCAGCCGAGGTATGCACCTCAGCAGTTTACTCCACTTACAGCTATAGTATCCCAGATCCTTTACGAAGTTCAAAATAAAAAATTCTAAGGTGGCCACCTCGCATGAAGGCAGACCCAACAAAAAGAGATGCGACAAATTATTGTGAGTATCATATGGACCACGACCACCACATGAATGATTGCAACCAGTTAAAAAAGGAAATCGAGTTCCTAATTCAG
>CAUOFW020001914.1:272492-323642 GCA_963454935.2 Ilex paraguariensis
AACCTTGGCCTGGTTCAACATGCTTGCCCCGACATCAATCTCTGCCTTCAAGGAGCTCTACATATCTTGTGTCCCATTTTATAGGAGCTCGAACCTACCGAAAATCGAGCTACCACCTATTGAATGTAAATAGACACCCAACAAGAACCTGCAGTCTTATGTCCAAAGGTTCAACTCAAAATTCCTAAAGGTAGACGTTCCAAACGACAAATATGCCATCACTGTTTTCATTTCTGGTTTAGGCATATAGTCGAAGGACTTGATGTTCTTCATATCAAAAAACTCACAAGCAAGGATGACAGAGGTGCTAGCCAAGGCAGAAAAGTATATCAATAGCGAAGAAGCTCTTCTTTCTAAAGTAGGGAGTTCGTCCACAAAGAAGGGGAAAGGGAAGGAAGAAAGGAAGAAGAACTGAAGTCCCATAAAAGAAAAAAGGGTTAGACAGATCTCCAAGAAGAGATAGGGATCGATCCCCCAAAATAAGGGGAAATGTCAGAGATCACCTAGGGCCTCCACAACCAGAATTGCAGCCGAGGTATGCACCTCAGCAGTTTACTCCACTTACAGCTACAGTATCCCAGATCCTTTACGAAGTTCAAAATAAAAAATTTCTAAGGTGGCCACCTCGCATGAAGGCAGACCTAACAAAAAGAGATGCGACAAATTATTGTGAGTATCATATGGACCACGACCACCACATGAATGATTGCAACCAGTTAAAAAAGGAAATCGAGTTCCTAATTCAGTAAGGGCAATTGCGCCACGTTGTGGCACATGACAATCAGAACCAAGCTCCACCACCTCCAACACTACAGTAGCAGGTCCCTGTGCAACATCAACGGCCTCTGGGGGAGATCAGAGTGATATCCGGAGGATTCGCAGGAGGCGGAGAGTCCAGCTTAACCAGGAAGGCTCACCTACGTAGAATCAGAACTGATGAAATACTGAAAGTGCATACTGTGTCCAGGATGCCCCGGCTAAACATAGATATCACTTCCTTAGATTCAAACCTAGAAAGCTACCAACATCCTCATGACGACCCCCTGGTGGTAAGAGTTATCGTCACAAACAGAACCGTCTATAGAGTCCTGATTGACAACAGGAGCTCTACCGACATCATTTTTGCGTCTGCCTTTGACAAGATGGACATAGGTAGGGACAAACTCAAGCTAGTAAGCACTTACCTACTAAGGTTCTCAAGGGAAAGGGTGTTACCCTAGGATCAATCTAGCTCATGCTCACCATGTGAGATCCTCCTTGCCAGACCACCACCACTGTGAGGTTCCTAGTGGTCGATGCACCCTCAGCATATAAAATCTTGCTTGGAAGACCTTTCCTGAATGTCATGAGAGATATCCCTTCTTATCATGAAGTTCTCAACGGAGAACGAAATTGGAATGGTCCGGGGAGACCAGCGTATGACACGGAAGTGCTACATAGCGTCCATGAAAATGAAAAAGGTTAAAAATATCTAATTGGACAAGCTTGACATGAGGGATGAGTTGGAAACTAGGCCAACATCATCGAAAGAGCTGGAGTCGATTCAGTTTGACGAAGAGCCATAACATTTGGTATACGTGGGATCTAAGCTGAACAAGGAAATTAAAAACCTTCTAATCCAATTCCTTAGAAGAAATATGCAAGTGTTTGCCTGAAAACAAGAAGATATGTAGGGAATTGATCCTTTATTCATCACACACAAGCTCAATGTGAACCCAGCCTGCAAACCCATCAAGCAGAGGCAAAGGAGTTTTGCCCTAGAGCGCCAAAAGATAATCAATGAGAAAGTCAGCAAGCTTCTCCACGCCAAAGCTATCAAAAAAGGTGGATTACCCAATCTGGCTAGAAAACGTGGTTCTCGTCACAAAGACCAATGATAAGTAGCATCTCTGCATCGATTTTACCGATCTCAACTGGGCTTGTCCTAAGGACAATTTTCCCTTACCACGGATTGATCTGATTGTGGATGCCACAGCTGGGCATGAGCTCCTCAACTTTGTGGACGATTTCTCTAGGTATAACCAAATCAGAATGGATCCTAGTGGCCAAAAGAAGACCTCATTCATGACTAAGTAGGGGACATACTGCTACTAGGTCATGCCCTTTGGATTAAAGAATGCTAGAGCCATCTACTAGTGCTTGGTAAACCAAATGTTCCAAAAGCAGATTGGAACATCAATGGAAGTATAAATCAATGACATGTTGGTAAATCATTGAAAGTCGAGCTCCATATCGGACATCTTGAAGAATCGTTCTAAGTCTTTAAGGAGTACCAGATGAAGCTCAACCCTGCCAAGTGTGCCTTTGGGGTCTCCGCAGAAAAATTCTTGGGATTCATAGTCAATAGCTGAGAAATCGAGGTAAACTCAGAAAAAGTTAAAGTAGTAATAGACATGCAGCCACCTTCCAGCATAAGGGAGGTCCAACGCTTAACAAGACGAATAACAGCTTTGAGTCATTTTGTGTCTAGGTCAAGCGACAAATGTCAATATTTCTTTCAAATCCTAAAAAAGGCTTTCCAATGGGATACCCGATGTGAAGAAGCATTTAGAGCCTTGAAGGATTATCTGAGCTTACCTCCAATTTTGGTAAGCCCTTTGGAAGAAGAAGTACTCACCCTCCACCTTGCTGTCTAGGATTTCTCAACCAGTGCAGCATTAGTAAGAGAGTGAAACAGAGCTCAGCAACCAATTTATTACTGTAGCAGAGTTCTGAAGGGGGCAGAGGAGGAATATCCAAAAATGGAGAAGCTTGTCTTAGCTCTGGTTAAAGCTGCAAGAAGACTTAGACCATACTACTAGGCTCACACCATTAAGGTCCCAATAGATCAACCAATGAAGCAGGTATTACATAAACTAGAGTCTTCAGGGAGATTGGTCAAATAGGCCATAGAGCTCAGTGAATTTGACATTAGGTATAAATCGAGAGTAGCAATCAAAGGGCAGATTCTGACAGATTTTATCGCAGAATTCACTACAGAAGCTCCTATAGAGGCAACACAGTTGATTCCTGACCTCCCCACCTAGAAGCTTTCAGTAGATGGAGCTACCAATGCTCAAGGAAATGGTTCAAGGTTGATTCTGACCTCCCTAGATGGAGTAGACGTCGAGTATGCCCTTAAGTTCAGATTTAAAGTCTCGAACAACAAAGCAGAGTATGAAGTTGTCATCGCTAGACTCAATTTGGCTCACTCGATGGAGGTAGAATAACTTGAAATTTACAGCGACTCCCATCTCATGGTAAAGCAAATAGAAGAAATTTACGAGGCCAAGGGAGGAAAAATGATCTTCTACCTCAAAAAAGTGCAAGACTTGATCAAGAAATTTGTGCAAGTTAAAATCAAGCATGTCCCTAGAGTCGAGAATTCATGAGCAGACATTTTGGCAATGCTAGCTACAGCTTTCCAGGAAAGCTTGGATAAGTTGATGCCAGTAGAGCACCTAGCAGAACCATTTGTAAGACATGAGGATGAAGAAGTACTCCCTGTATTGGCTCCGCTAAGCTGGATAGACCTAATCAGAGAGTATCTTCAGAATGAAACCTTACCAGAAGACCACAAAGAGGCTACGAAGTTAAGAGCCAGGTCATCCAGATTCACAATCCCACAAGGGAACCTGTATAAACGGGGTTTTTCAGCACCTCTCCTTAAATGCGTGGGAGACGAGGATGCTAACTACATACTTAGAGAAATCTATGAGGGAGTTTGCGATAACCATATTGAAGCTCGAGCTTTGGCAGGAAAGATACTAAGGCAGGGATACTTCTGGCCCACCATGCTCAAAGATGCCACAGATATGGTCAAAAAATGTAAGGTCTGCCAAATACACGCAAACGTCCCTTATTACCCTCCGAAGCTCCTAACCTTGGTGGTGAGCCCTTGAATATTCCAGTAATGGGGTTTGGACATACTTGGGTCCCTTCTCACCAGTGTTGGATAGTGCAAGTTTGTCATCATTGAGATAGATTACTTCACCAAATGGACAGAGGTAGACCCTTGAAAACCATCACAGAGTAGAAGGTTCAAAATTTCACCTGGAAATCTATAATTTGTAGGTTTGGAATACTCAGGGCAATTGTCTCTGATAATCGTAAACAATTCAACAACCCAAAGTTCAAAAAGTTATGTGCAGAGCTAGGGATAAAAAAAATTAATTCTTAGCCCTAGCTCATCCTCAATCCAACGAGCAGGCTGAGGTGACCATCCGAACTATAAAAGCGGCCCTGAAGACTAAGCTGGAAGCTTTGAAAGAAAAATGGGTGGAACATATCTCAAAAGTATTATGGACTTACAGAACCACAGCCAGATCAGTGACTCAAGAAACATTTTTTGCTTTGGCATTTGGGACCAAAGCAGTGGCACCTATGGAGGTCGGTATACCCTCCCCAGGACTGATTTCTCAGAACTCGAGCAAAATGATGAATCGCTCCTACTAAACCTCGACCTCCTGGAAGAAAATAGAGACAAGGCCCTATAGCACATCGTGAGTTATCAAAGGAAAACAATGAGGTATTACAATAAGAGGGTCAGACACAGAAGCTTTAAAGTTGGAGATCTAGTACTTAAGAAACTCTTGGCTGCAAGGAAAGATCCCACATATGGAAAGTTAGGACCCAACTGAGAAGGACCTACGTTGTTTCAAGGGTAATCAGACTTGGGAACTACGAATTGCAAACAGAGGAGGGAAAAATCCTGCCTCACTCTCGGAACGCAGAGAATCTGAAAAGGTTTTTTCAGTGAGTTTCTTTTATAAAAAAATTTATCTTCAATAAAACAGCAAGCTTTTAACTCATCCCAACATGATTCCATTAAGCAGCTAAAAAGCTAACGATGAGCTCTTCAGCTTATAAATTAAAAATGAGCTCTCCAGCTCATAAACAAAAGATGAGCTCTTCAACTCATAAATAAACGATTAACTCTTTAGCTCATAAATTAAAGATGAGCTCTTCAGCTCATAAACAAAAAATGATCTCTTCAGCTCATAAATAAATGATGAGCTCTTCAGCTCATAATTTAAAGATGAGCTCTTTAACTTATAAATTAAAGATGAGCTCTCCAGCTCATACACAAAAGATGAGCTATTCTGCTCATAAATTAAAGATGAACTCTTCAGCTTATAAATTAAAGATGAGTTCTCCAGCTTATAAACAAAAGATGAGTTCTTCAGCTCATAGGTAAACAATGAGCTTTTCAGCTCAAAATTAAAGATGAGCTCTCCAACTCATAAACAAAAGATGAGCTTAAGAGCTCANGGTAAACAATGAGCTTTTCAGCTCAAAATTAAAGATGAGCTCTCCAACTCATAAACAAAAGATGAGCTTAAGAGCTCANAGTAAATAATGAGCTTTTCAACTCAAAATTAAAGATGAGCTCTCCAACTCATAAACAAAAGATGAGCTTAAGAGCTCATAAGCCAGCATTAAGCTCTACTGCTCATAAGCTCGCAAGAACAGCCACCAACAGAGAAAAATTTCAAGAAAATAAGCAAAGCAGAAAAATAAAGTTTCTTATTCATTAAAAAATGGCGGGGGTACAAGAAAAAGAAGAAAAAAGAGAAAGCCCTAATCCCCCCAAGCCTTTTCTTCATCTCAACAATATCTTCTTCTAAGGAAGCATTCACAGTCTGCAGACGTGTATTATCTTCCTTCAGTTCGTCTCGTTNACAGAGAAAAATTTCAAGAAAATAAGCAAAGCAGAAAAATAAAGTTTCTTATTCGTCAAAAAATGGTGGGGGTACAAGAAAAAGAAGAAAAAAGAGAAAGCCCTAATCCCCCCAAGCCTTTTCTTCATCTCAACAATATCTTCTTCTAAGGAAGCATTCACAGTCTGCAGACGTGTATTATCTTCCTTCAGTTCGTCTCGTTCCTTCTCCGCCTCAGTAAGCTTCTTAGAAAGCTTCATCCCAGTAGTAGAAAACAAAACATCACCAAAGGAAGAGTTAGACGACTGAGAAGAGGAGTCGCTCCTCCTACGTTTTCTTAAAGACGTAGCCACGTCCTCATCCTCATTTGTCTTAGCGGAGGAGGACTTAGGAGAAACAGGAAAGGAGGAAAATTCTAGAGTAGTAGCCGCAGCGCTAAACAAGAAGAGGTTCTCTGGTGTAACGAGCTCTGAAAAANCAGACGACTAAGAAGAGGAGTCGCTCCTCCTGCGTTTTCTTAAAGACGTAGCCACGTCCTCATCCTCATTTGTCTTAGCGGAGGAGGACTTAGGAGAAACAGGAAAGGAGGAAAATTCTAGAGTAGTAGCCACAGCGCTAAACAAGAAGAGGTTCTCTGGTGTAACGAGCTCTGAAAAAGAATCAGGCTTGACATGGGCCACTTGGCTAACCCTCCAAAGCTCTACCAGAGTCAGACTAGGCACACTTGCACAACAAAAGCACGATCAGAGCCAATCATCACGACTCTAGCAGAATGAGTTTCTAAACCTCTACATTTGTAAGAAAAGCACTCCCAAGAGTAAGGAACCCTAGACCGCGAGCAGCGCTGCTCGGTGGACCTCTAAAAATCTCCGAAGGCAAAGAAAAAGCATTGGGTCCATCCCTTAGGAGAGGAGGAGACATCAAGGACTAGTGGGGGGTCGAAGAAGAGCCTCTATTTGAAGCAGTTGAAGCAAGGGAGCTTGTCCTCTTCAAGCTCATAGAAATAAAGGAACTCGACAACAGTGGGGAACTCACTATTGCCTTGCAAATGCTAGAAGAGAAAAAGGTTGATCATTGTACCCCACCCCTCGAGGAGAGAGACGAGAAGGGCACAAACCATAATAAGCAAGGATCCACCCAATGGAAGGATGGATGGGGAGATGAAGACCCATCTCAAAGGCGTCTTCCAAGAAACAAACCTCCCCTCAAAGAAGGAAGTTACAAGGTTCATCAGGATTGGGGACTCGTAGGGGCAAGTCCGCAGAAAGAAGAAACCATCTCTTGATTTCATTCAACTCTGAGAATGTTACAACCAAAGGAACTAAGTAATTGGAATGTCACCATAAGTCGATCCCAGTGGAAGCTCGTTGCTTGAATAAAGAGGAAGGAGGGAAAGCCATCAGAAATCAAGGAAAAGATAGTGATCGTAAGAGCCACTAGCAACTAAGAAACCCAAGATTTCTTTCCCAAAGATCGCGGACAAGTAGAAACTTTAAGATTTGTAAGCAATAGGAAGTCTGCAGCCTTATGGAAGCTTCAAGAAATCACAAGTTTTAAGGAACCAAGGAATGTTTGAAGGCGAAAAGGCGGTCCCTTAAACTTTCAAAATTATGGCTGTGGTTACGTTTTTAAAAAGTAGGTGGGCACTTGCAACGATGAGAAAGTCGGTGTTCATCTCTGTTGGTTCAGCTCTACCAGCTCGGCTCAGTTTAGGAAAACCCAAAAATATAAGCAACACAATTATGAGAGCATAGTCTCAAGCCAAGAGTTCTTTTGCCCATCTTAAGTAGAGCTCAGCAGCTCACAGGCTCCTTAGTTCACGAGAATGTGCCCTCTAAAGTTAAGACCTCAGTCATTCAACTCAACAGTTCTTTAGCTCTTCAGCTATCTAGCTTCTCCAAGCTTAGTAATTCTACTTCAAGAAGAACTAAGTCCTCCTCGAAGTAAAAGGACAAGGGGAATAGAAAGCATAGCAAGAGCACAAAAGCACACCAAACAGAAGTACAACTAGTGATATAGCAATTCAAAAAAGTAATGTATATTTACAATTCCCAAAGGTAGTAGAGAACTAGGAAAACAAAACAATAAAAGAAGTTAAAAAAAAAAATCCTAAGTCCCTGTGGCAGGAGCAAAAAAAGCATCCTACAGCTCAGAGGTAGAAACCACAAAGCGGTTAGAATCAAGTGAAGGTAGAAGGACCTCAGACAGAACAAGAATAGGGGCAGGGACCTCATATCCAACTAGGGGCAAAGTCAACCCAGAAGCCTGAGTCTCGAGGTCAGCAGGGACATCATTGGAAATGGGAACACTAGCAGGGGCATCAGTAGGAGCAAGGAGCTGTTCAACAACTCCAGTGGTAGGATTAAAGACAGGTACTGTAGAAATAGCTGGAGCAAAGTAAACCTCTTGGGCCAGGACCTCAACAGTAGGAGGAGGTACTTCGGTGCCAAGCTCGGAAGTTGAGGGAACTAAAGTCTTAGCCACTTCTTTAGCACCTAACACCTCCTCCTTATCGAAAGAGGGCTCAAAGTCAAAGTCCAAGTCTGGATACCTATGCATGGCTTGACGTTGAAAAGGAGGTACCCAACATCGAACTTGATAGTGACATCATCTGCCAACTTAGCGGCCAGAGCATTTTTCTACTTAACAACAGCTCTCTGCATCTTGAGCTCATTCTGAATGACGTCACTCATTTCTTCCAGAACGTTGTATTCCCTTTTCATGCTCATATAAGAGCCCAAAGCCTCGAAGGCCTCCTTGCTGGCCTTGACCCAGTCATCAGTTTTTAGCCTAAGTTCCTCCTTGGTCTTCCTAAGCTCCTCTTTGGTCTTTTTACCCTCATCCTCAATCCTCTTCTTCTCAGCTTCCAATCCCTTAATGATAAAGGTATATCTCTCTATCTGCACTTGTAGATCCTGGACCTGAGCTTGGAGGTCGTTGTTGGTAAAGGACAACTTGGCAGCTTGGAGCTCAAATGACTTGGCAGACCTTTCCAAAGCTTGGATCCATTTCAGCAAAGCACTTACATGACTTGCCAGCTAAGAGCGAACAAAACCCAAAAGCTAAAATTAACATGAGGGAATAACGTAAGACAAAAGTAGAATTTGAGAAACCAGAGGCTTGCCGAAGTAGCACCGTACAGGGCAGTGGAGATGGAGGATCCAAGGGGTATAGTTACAGTCCTCTAAATGTCAGATTCTGGGATAATGGAGGCAATGACTTCCACTGCACGTTTTACGTTATTGATGAGGGAGCTCTCATCTTCAACTTTGGGGTGTTTTCCTTTCTCAATCTTGGACTTCTTTAAAAGTAGCTAAGAGGACTCCTCAGCCGACCTAGGAAGAATGCGGGAGATTGTATCCAAGGCTCTCTCGATTTCTACCGATGAGGGAGAGGTCTGAACTGTGCCTTGTTCAGAAACCCCTTCAGAAAAGGGAGGCATGGTCCCTCGAGGAAGGGAGGTTTGAGCGACCTTCAGTGAGCTTAGCGGTGGAATAAGTGCCCCATGGGACGAGGGAAGAGAAACAGGAGGCACCTTGGCACCAGGGGCAGCACCACTTCCCGAGCTGACCTCCGCCTTGTGCTTGCCTCCACTTCTAGTCCTCTTCATTTGACTGACCTTTGCCCTAAAATCCTTAGTAGAGGGCTCCGTGGAAGAAGAACCTAGAAGCACAAGACAAAAAAATCAGAAAGGAATAAGTGAGATAAAAATTAAGAACAGAAGGAGGAAATGTTACCTGCCACATCCTCAGCTCCAACCACAGAAATAGGGATGGGAGTCTCAACCCTCACTTCTAGAGGACTGAAATCGAGTTCAGTGAGTACTTGGGGATCGATGAGCTCAGCGTATCTTTCTAGATCGCAATCCACTAAGCTCAGCAGAACTCGCTTATCCTCCGGACTGAGCTCAGGACGAATACCTAAGGAACAAAATAAAAAAGCAGAACAAGGTCAGCAGAATAAGTCATCAAAACTGACCCAAGCTTACTTAGGCAAGGGCTTACCTAGGTTGTTAGGGGCAAACCAGGCCCAAGGCACTAGGAGAGTGTCTGCTACATCTTTAGGATTGTACTCCCACTCTCTACCCCACACAAAGAAGAAGAGTTTCTTCCAACCCTTATGGGAGCTTGGAAGGTCAATGATGATGGGTTGAGTTTTTTACCCATTTTAAAATATACAAGAAGCCATCAGAAGGATATACTTGACATTAAAGAATTTTATGAGCAAAGACACAGTAGGAACTCTAAGATCGTGTTTCTTAAAGAAAACAAAGAGACCCACCAAAACACCTAAAAAATTGTGAGAGAATTAAGCAGAGCAGACGTTAAAGTGTTGCAGGACGCTCTTAAGGAAGGGGTGCAGTGGAAAATGAAGGCCGTGCTTGAAAGTGGCCACGAAGAAGCAAGCTTTCTTAGGAATGGGAGAGTCATACTGAATATCCTTGTCTAGGCACCAATACTTCAAATCCCAGAAAACCCGAAACGAGCAGATAAGACTCTCATCTAAGGAAGTGTGAACTCACTGGAACCCACGAGGTTTGAAGCTCTAGGGGCAACTCCCACACCTTCAGCGCTATCAAAAATCCCAACACCACTCACTTTGACTTTACCTTTATTGGATTTTCTTAGATATAGGTGGGGAAGACGAAGGGGGCCCCTCAGTGCTTTCCTCATCATCGACAGAATTGACACCAGAAAAGTTATCAATCTCTTCACCCACGTCTCCCAAATCAATGTCTTTCTCAGCAGACCTGTTACCTATGAGGAAAACAAAGGAAACCGTAACCTCGGAAGAAGAAAACACAATTGCAAGGGAAAAGGGAAACCTGAAAGATCTATAAAGAGGGGGAACTTCCGCAAAACAGTCCATGAGGGTTGAGGGGTCAAGACACCAGCGACTAATAAGAAAGACTCTAGTAGTAGAGTAAGAATCCAGAAACAGGGGAAGGAAAGACAAGAAATAAACTCGATTCCTAAAATAGCAAAAATGAAAGGACCAAAAGTGCAACAACCACCTCGGATTCGAGGGATCCATAACGAAGAAGTGAGCGAGAGTCAAAGAACGTACCTAATCAAGGGCAAGGTGATGAACCAAAGCCCAAAGAAAAATCAGAAAGCAAACCTTGCAGAATCCTCGAAGTCAAATTGAGAAGACTCTCTTCAGATAAGCGAACGGAGAAAGGTAAGATTGAAAAGGAAGAGAGGAAGGCAATGTTTAGAGAAAGAAGGCGAATGAAAAAGTGAAGCGATTTCCGTTACCATAGGGGTATTTAAAACTTCGTGTACGTGGATCTTCGAAATGCAAGACGTGCACGAGAAACAAAGAAGAAATGATTGCGCAAAATTGTCAAAAGAGTCTCTTTGCACACAAATCGAGGTCACCATATAAAGGCTTTGCTCAACCCAACTGCAGCTCAACCCTGCTAAAACCCTCTTTTGACCAGAGACTAGGGGGCAACTGATGGTACCTGAAAAAAATTACAAGTTTGAGCTTCGAGGTCCTGACTTTGGGCTCTCTTGACCTACCCCCCGAAGGAAATCACTGGGAGACAGCTGGAAACCACCCAAAGCCCCCTCAACAATAATAAGCGTCAGTTTAGGCGTAAGATCCTCAACCGCCCAAACCTTCTCCTGAAATTAAGTAAGATGTTACAGAGAGAGCGCGAGGATTTCGCCTCGGATCCTATAGAATTAGAAATTAGGCTATAAATATTGTATAGTATCCTCATCACAAGGCAAGCCATTCAAATTACATCAAGAACGATGTGTAACCCTCTGAAAGTCATCAATACAGATTCTAGGAGCAAAAAACTCTCAAGCTAGTGAACCACTATAACTTCTCAGTGTGAATCATCCCTTAACCCCGAATCATTGCAGTGTTCTCACGAGCCTAGTAGTTCAGATCAAACCTTACTTACACATATAAACTTATATTCTACTCATCCACGTTTTACACACCATCAATAATAATATGTTCACCACAAAAAAATAGTAAAATAAAAAATTTGAACCAAATTGGGGGTCATTCAATTGTTAAAAAATTAAATACATCTACTAATAGTTTCTAAATAGAAAACACCAAATATGCAGCTGTGTCCCAACCATTCAAACCAGTGGCATATGAGAGAAAATCTGGCAGTGGAGAGAGAGAGAGAGAGGGGAGAGAAATCTGGCAGATCTCCATTGCCAGTTGTCCCCGTGCACAGAAGCCCCATAGCTCCGTTAATTAGATTCACCGTTTGTCCTGTGGCTTCAAACTGATTGAGTTCTGGGGGAGGGTTCGTCTCGTGGTTGCCGTCCATGGAGACTACTTGATTTCGGCGAATGGTTTAGGAACGAGAGTGTGTAGAATCTGTGGAAGAGCTAGCGATGATAATGTCAAATTTGAATTAGAATTTAAAATTTTATGGAAAAAATCTCCGTGAATCAAAGGATAATTATTTAAGAAACTAATTTAATGTTAAAACTACTTTTAAGAAACTAATAATGGATTAAATTTATTATAAGTTTCTAAAGTAGGACTTAACCCTAATTTTCATAATTTTTTTTTATATTTTGACCTATCCAACCCAAACCCATTCAGCTTCTTTATTTGGATGGATTAAGAATTATATCTTGTCCAAACTATTGTTTGAGAAATAAAAATGTAATTTCATGGACCCCCCAGAGATTAGACCATTTATTTTGAACAAATTTATCGTTCAACCCATAGAAATATCCATTCCAATCTTTTGTTTAGATTGATGGTTTAGCCTACCAAGATGAAATATTGCCCACATCACATTTATACAAAATAAAATATATGCATTAATATTTTTAATTAAACAAAATATGGATATAATCAATCATTGCCTTATACAACAAATACACCAAAAAATAAAAAATACATAAAATTTACATATGAATATATTTAATTAACTTACCAACACCTTCATACATTGCAAAAAACAAATTATGGGTAAAATCAACCGTTACCATATACAACAAATACACCAAATGCCGGGTTAATGTTCTCTACCATGATACAAAGCCAAATCAATGTTTACCTCATACAATACATACAAAAATTACGGGAACATCATTGAGAATTTATTGGAGAAATTACACTCAGACCCTTTTAAGGTTTGTTACTTAATCATTCAGACTCCCTAATATTTAAAATATTACATACATACCCTCTGAAGTTTGTACACACATAACACTTAGATCTCTGTCATCAATATCCGTTAGTATATCCATTATTAAATTATATTCAGATCCCTTGAAATTTATAAGCATGTATTATTTAGACCCTTCAAGTTTAAAATGTTATATTTAAAGTAAAAATACTTCAATCAAAGATAAAATATTAAATATTTTAAATTTTACAATCAAAATTCATATTGTATAATGACATTTATTGAAATAAAATTAAAAGTAAAAATCTAATTTTTTCTTAAAAAATCATAATTAGTATACAATTATACTGTATATTAGAATTTAATTTGATCGTTTAAACGATCAAATTAAACTATCAAATTACCTCAATTAAAGCTATAATATATTATATCCATTTATAGTTTGACTCCTTAGCTGATTTTTTAGTTTTATTCCAATAGATAATATAATTGTATACTAATTATGATTTTTTAAGAAAAAATTGGATTTTTATTTTTGATTTTATCTCAATAAATGATACAATAAAACATGAATTTTTGCTATAAAATATAAAATATTTGATATTCTATCTTTGATTAGAGTATTTTTTGTCTAAATATATCATTTTAAACTTAAAGGGTCTAAATATTATATGCTTACAAAATTTAGGGGGTCTGAATATAATTTATTAACGGATATACAAATAGACATTTAGCGGTAAGGGGTCTAAGTGTTACGTAAGAATAAACTTTAAAAGGTCTGTATGTAATATTTTAAATATTAAGAAATTTTAATGATTAAGTGATAAATTTCAAGGAGTCATGATGTAATTCTTCCTAATTTATTTGAATCAAATCTAAAAACCATATTAAAAGTTTCTACACTTCCGACAAGTATCTTTCTTGTGGGCCTTGGGCCAAGTGAATCTTGAACACTACCACTGTTTCTACTCATTGTGCTATGGGCATCCTTTGAAATTGCCTTTTTTGCCTCAACCTGCATAATAAGAACTCAATAATAGAAGCCAAGTTCAAAAGTGAACACCTTCAGCCTAAAGTTGTGACTCAAATGAAAATAGAAGAGGGGTTGGCTTTCAAATGCAATATCATGAAACAACATTAAAAACAAGAAATCAAAACTAGATCGTATGCATAACAACATAATATCAGTAGGAACTCGAAACTTGTAACACCCTAACTTACGTTGCATAAAATAAGTTATGAAGCACAACTTAACCCCATGAAACATTTTTTTATCAACCCCATGCTACATATATAATCCATAAATTGACATTATGGGAATTACAAGATCTTCTTAGCTTATGTCAATTTTTTTTGAATTTGTTCCTATATTTTGTCGAATAGAGGGGGTCTAACTGTTATATGTTTCAAATATCAAGGAATCTTAGTGTACTTTTCTAAACTGTGAGGGGTGCCTATGTAATAAATCTAATTGTCAGAGGATTTGTGTGTAATTTATTTTTTATTTTTATTGTTTTCATTGTTAATGACTCAAAATACGATCGACAACCAAAAATTATTTTTTGATATGATTAAATTTCATAACCATGGACTTATCCATTTGATTGCAACCCCCAGCTAAATTAGGACCTTTAATCATTGTAACAAATTTGAGATTTATTAAAAAGACCTTGTCAATCTCTTATGATGATCCCCTAAGAAGTTACTTAGATAATTTATACCATGCATATGGGAGGATTTTATGTGTTCTAAGAAATTTGAATACCTCCTAATCCTATTAGTAACAAAAAAAAAAAATTATGAGTACGGCTTTTCCATGCATATGATAAGTTTTATTTTAAACTAATGTATGTAGATGGTCAAACAGTAAACATGCATGAAGTCGGTGTTTTCTTCTGAACATTTATTTGTATTAGATTTTTTTCATCAAATACAAAATCATATGGTTTGGTGGTAGTTATTAAATAATCAATGAAAATTAGCCATACGTGTTAATTTGGTTTAAAGGTTTGATAGTTTTTTTTCCTTTTAGTAAATGTAACGTGAAGGGGTTAAACCTTATGATTACATGTGACACAGTATTAAATGTGCTCACGTGATGTTGATAAGATCAGTCACGTGATGAAGGATCTTCCAGTAAGAGCTTTCTAACTGAGCCAAACAAATCAGTTCATTCGACAAACAAAGTAAGAGTTAGGTTCTCTTGATGGTCGAACTCATCAGCCCGTCCAGCTAAGCAGGGTAAGAGCTCGGTTTGTACCAAGTCGAGTCCGTTAAAATGTTCGGCAAAGCGATTGAAGATATCAATTTGTACCAAACTAAGCTTCTTGATCTGTTCGTAAAATGTCAAGTGTGCTCGGCGTTCGATATGGCCAAGCTGTTCAAAACGATAGATGGAAAGTTAAATATTCGCCTAAAATCTAGGCAATCAGATAAATGAAATCAATGAGATTGAAGATATCAAGAGAAATTGTTAGAGAAGTATCAGTAACTTCCCAAACTCAACTACTGAATTAAAGGAGGGTGTGCCACCTTGAACCTAAAATCGTGGAAACCCTAAGAGGATAATGATCTATAAAAAGCAGAAGAGACCAATGTGAAAGGTACGCTGAATTCTCCTAGACTTAGCACAATTCTTTCTGTTCCATTACTGACTTAAGCATCGGAGTGCCTTCGATCGAAGCACTTCAATCTTGGGCAGTTTGTTCGTTTTGTTGGAAAGAGTTGAGGAGATTGTTCATACTTCATTCCTAGAAATCATATCACAAATTCACGTTCAGAGGTATAACCAATTTTTTGCCTCTACATTTTGGCGCCATCTATGGGAAAAGATCATTATCTTTTAGAACAAAAAGCTACGATGTCAAGGCCCAGAAGCGCAATTGAATCACCTGTAGGTAGTTTTTCCATGGGAAATTTTGATCCTGCATCTCATCCTTCTGACAGCAACGCAAGGTTGTATGCAGTCAGAAGCCCCTCCAGAATCCGTGAGTATGACGAAGTATCCTCTGTGAGTTTCAGCCCTCGAAAAATTAGAACCAACAGACCCAGGATCATGGTAAGTCCCTCCGTGCCGAGGGGGAGGACCATTCCTTGGCAAAGCTAGTCCAGTCCCTGCAGGATCGACTTGACGCCTATGAAAAGCTGTTCAAGAAATCCTATGCTAGGGAGAAGGATTTGATCCGAGAAAACGAAGAGTTGAAGGCAAAGTTTAAAGAGGTGACTAGAAGGAAAAAGTGGGCGAGAAAAGATTGGCATGAAAGTCTAGGATGAAAGCCTAGCAGAGCTAAAATTGCTGATGAGAGAGATTACCGACAGAAGAAGCCTCGGATCCAGGAGGAGGATACGTGGAAGTAGTATATCAACAAAGAGCTCAACCTTCGCTTGAAGAGACNGTGGGCGAGAAAAGATTGGCATGAAAGTCTAGGATGAAAGCCTAGCAGAGCTAAAATTGCTGATGAGAGAGATTACCGGCAGAAGAAGCCTCGGATCCAGGAGGAGGATACGTGGAAGTAGTATATCAACAAAGAGCTCAACCTTCGCTTGAAGAGACCAGAACAAAGGTCGACTAGGGACCTAGCTAGGAGAGCAACAGGGGAGTACGGAAACGATTTAGAGTCATCCTCATTCACTGCCTGGGTCGAAAAAGCACAAATCTCGAGCAAGTTTGTCGTCCCGAACTTCAAGTTGTACGACGAAAAAATTGACCCCGCCTCACATATCAGGTACTTCCGACAGCTGATGACCATCCATCGAAGAAATGAGTCATTGCTCTACACTATCTTCCCTAGCAGTCTGGGGGAGTCTATTATGAAGTGGTTCGACAGCTTACCGAAATGAACGATTAACAGGTGGTCTTAGTTAGCCGAGCAGTTCACAGCTCGATTCATCACAAGCAATAAACAACCAAATGATGTTGGGGCTCTACTGACGCTGAAAAAAAAGAGTAACGAAAGCTTGCGAGAGTATGCGCATCGCTATTGGGAAACCATGAATGAAGTCGAAGGGTGCAATCCAGAGATTGCAGTTGCAGCCTTCAAGATCGGCTTGCCGAAAGAAAACCCTCTATACCAATCACTCACAAGGAGACCTGCTACTGACCTAGAAGAATTAATGGTCAGGATTGAAAAGTATGTTAAAGAAGATGATGACCTATCCAGAGAAGTGGTTAAGGAACATCCGAGCAGGAGACAATTTGGAAGGAAAAAGCAAGCGGAGGCGAACAGAGAGGGAGGAAGGAAGATTGAGAAGGATGGATATCCCCAAAAGTCCCATTTTTTGGGGGGTGAATACATTGTTCAAAGAACCAATTTACAAGGTTCTAAGTCAAATCAAAGGTAAGCCGTTCTTCAAATAGCCGAACAAGCTAATAGGTGATCCATCTAAAAAGAATCCAAATTTTAGGTGCTCGTATCACAGAGATATAGGTCATATGACTGAGAATTGCCGATCTCTCAAGCAGCACCTGGAGGAGTTAGTCCAAGCTGGACATCTCACAGAATTCATTGAAAGTGAGCAGAAAACCAAAAGGGGGAGAACCGAGCCAAAAAGGGGACTCCAACACTCCAGCTGAGGTAATTGATGTGATCCATGTTGCCACCAACCCTTAGATGTCCATGAACAATTCTGCTCGGGCTTATATTCAGAAAGCAGCCAAAGAGAGAGAAGTGTTCGAGTTAAGAATGACCTCGGAGGTCGTCAACAAACGGATCAAGATAGAGGATACAACCAAAGCGATCTGTTTCACCGAGCAGGATTTGGTCGGCGTTCACCAACTGCATAATGACGCCTTGGTCGTCACACTTCGGATTGCCAATTTTGATGTGAGAAGGGTCCTGATTGATCTGGGGACGTCATCAGAAATTATGTATATGGATCTGTTCGAGAAGCTCGACCTCAAGAAAGAGGATCTCAAGCCCTCAAATACTCCACTTATCAGCTTCAGTGGAAAAACGGTTCTGCCCAAGGGAAAGGTGACGTTGCCTGTAAAGACAGGACCAGTTTGTGTTATGACCGAGTTCTTGGTAGTGGACACAATCTCGGCATACAACACAATTATGGGGAGTACTTGGCTGTACGAAATGAAGGTGGTACCATCAACGTACCATCAAATGCTGAGGTTCCCATCATCTGATGGAGTAGTAAATATTCGAGGAGACCAAGTCAGTTCTAGAACTTGCTTGTTGGCATCTGTCAAGTCTAAAGACAAGGCAAAACACCCAGGAAAATGTTCTGTGGAAGAACAAATGAAATAGCAATCAATATCAGACATCTCAGTTGATTCTGCCGACCAAGCTGTCAAAAACGGGCCTAAAGTACCTTTAGGCGAAAAGAGGGAGGCTACAGAGCGAACAGTTGAAGACTTGACTAGAGTACCCCTCTAGACAATGACAATGATCAGGAAAAATATTTTTTGTTAGGAAAGGCCCTTAGTTCTGAACAAAGGGCAGAGCTCGTCACACTACTGAAAGAATACGCCGATGTGTTTGCCTGGAGCACCATCGACATGCTCGGCGTACCGCCAGAAGTGGCATGTCATCGCTTAAATATAGACCCGAGCTACAAGCCAGTCAAACAAAAGCTCCGGAGATCGACTACACAACATCAGGAAGTAGTGAAAGAGGAAGTGGCTCGCTTACTGGAATCTCAAACCATTAGGAAGGTGAAATACCCGACCTGGTTGTCAAACACGGTGGTGGTAAAAAAACGAAAAATGAAAAGTGGAGAGTCTATGTTGATTTCACCGACCTGAATAAAAGCATGTCCAAAGGATAGCTTCCCCCTGCCAAAGATAAATCAGTTGGTAGATGCAACAGTCGGGCATAAGCAGATGAGTTTTTTGGATGCTTATAGGGGATATCATCAGATCCTCCTTGCCGAGGAAGATCAAGAGAAGACTGTCTTTATAACACCAGAAGGA
This sequence comes from Ilex paraguariensis, assembly GCA_963454935.2. Classification (NCBI taxonomy): domain Eukaryota; kingdom Viridiplantae; phylum Streptophyta; class Magnoliopsida; order Aquifoliales; family Aquifoliaceae; genus Ilex; species Ilex paraguariensis. The sequence continues at coordinate 291,169 of CAUOFW020001914.1, forward strand.
ACATACTGTTACAGAGTAATGCCCTTCGGGTTGAAGAACACTGGAGTAACATATCAGAGGTTAGTAACCAAAATATTTTCACATATGATAGGTAGTACTATAGAAGTTTACATTGATGATATGGTAGTTAAAAGTCGAAAGGCAACAAGTCATTGTGCCTACCTGAAGGAAACTTTCAATGTCCTCCGAAAATATAAGATGAAGTTAAATGCGTCCAAATGTGCTTTCGGGGTTGGCTCGGGGAAATTTCTGGGGTTTTTGGTTACTCACNGGCAACAAGTCATTGTGCCTACCTGAAGGAAACTTTCAATATCCTCCGAAAATATAAGATGAAGTTAAATGCGTCCAAATGTGCTTTCGGGGTTGGCTCGGGGAAATTTCTGGGGTTTTTGGTTACTCACCGAGGGATAGAGGTGAACCCCGACCAGGTCAAGGCAATAATCGAACTACAGTCACCTCGGAACGTAAATGAGGTATAGAGACTGACAGGAAAGACAGCAGCACTCGGGAGATTCATATCCCAAGCATCTGATAAATGCAGGCCCTTATTCCAGTCAATCAAAGGAAAGAGGGGAACATTCTGGAGTTAGGAATGTGAAGANCCGAACTACAGTCACCTCGGAACGTAAATGAGGTATAGAGACTGACAGGAAAGGCAGCAGCACTCGGGAGATTCATATCCCAAGCATCTGATAAATGCAGGCCCTTATTCCAGTCAATCAAAGGAAAGAGGGGAACATTCTGGAGTCAGGAATGTGAAGAGGCATTTTCAAAACTCAAGGCATACTTGGCATCACCACTGATTCTATCTACCCCCTTCCCTGAAAAAGTGCTTTATCTCTACCTGGTTGTATCAGAGCACGCTATTAGTGGGGCACTGATAAGGAATGATGGGGGAAAGTTGAGACCCATTTACTATGTGANCAGGAATGTGAAGAGGCATTTTCAAAACTCAAGGCATCACCACCGATTCTATCTACCCACTTCCCTGAAAAAGTGCTTTATCTCTACCTGGCTGTATCAGAGCACGCTGTTAGTGGGGCACTGATAAGGAATGATGGGGGAAAGTTGAGACCCATTTACTATGTGAGCAAGATGCTCTTAGACGTAGAGTCAAGATACACTCCGTTGGAGAAACTCACACTAGCACTCATTAGCTTGGCTAGGAAGCTCAGGCACTACTTCCAAGCCCACCCAGTTATAGTGCTTATCGACCAGCCCCTGAAGTCACTTTTTTGTAAAGTCGACCTGTCCGGGTGTGTTGCTAAATGGGCAGTTGAGCTTGGAGAATTTGACGTTAGGTTTGAGCCAAGAAAGGCAATAAAAGGCCAGATGGTCGCAAAATTTGTAATGAAATTTCAGCCGAAGGATAGCTCGAAGAGGAGCGAGGAAACTAATTACAATCAAGAACAGGGATGTGGTGGCAGCTGGCAACTCTCTGTTGATGGCTCTTCAAATCATAAGGGTTCTGGTATAGGCATCACTCTTGTGAGTTCGGACGGGTGTACCCTAAAGAAAACCATCAGGCTTGGCTTCGAGGCTTCAAATAACGAGGCAGAGTACGAAGCCTTGATTACTGGAGTAAGGATGGCAGCGGAGATTGGGATATTAAAGTTCCAGATATTCTCTGATTCGCAACTAGTGGTGAATTAGATAATATGGGAGTATGCCGCAAAGGATGAAAGAGTGATAGCATATCAGGCCGTGGCCGAGAAGGAACTGAGCAAAATAATAGAATATTCAATACAACAGATTGGGAGGGCTAAGAATTCACATGCTGACGCTTTAGCTTCACTAGCCTCGACAATAGAGCAGGACACAGCAAGATCGCTAACTATTAAGTACCAACCCGAGCCCAATATTTTGCCGACCCAGATTGAGGAAGTCTTATGTCACGAATTTGAGCCGAGCTGGATGGATCCAATAATTGGATTCTTAAAGAACGGTAACTTGCCCAAGGACAGCAAGGAAGCTCATAAGCTACGCCTAAAAGCTGCCAGGTTCTGGCTGTCCCCAAAGGACAAATTATATCGGCCCTCATTCGGAGGTCCATATCTGAAATGTGTGCACTTAACGANTAAGCTGCGCCTAAAAGCTGCCAGGTTCTGGCTGTCCCCAAAGGACGAATTATATCAGCCCTCATTCGGAGGTCCATATCTGAAATGTGTGCACTTAACGATTGTAGTCGACTTCCTATCCGAAATACACGAGGGATGTTGCGGAACTCATACAGGGGGAAGATCCCTAGCTCACCAAGCCATCTCTCAAGATTTTTGGTGGTCGTATATGCAGAAGGACGCTTAGCAGTTTGTGAGGTGATGTGAGAAGTGTCAAAAATTTTCACCAATTTCGAGGAAACCATCCAGCGAACTGCTTCATTTAGCGAGCCCATGATCATTTGCACAGTGGGGGCTAGATATTGTGGGACCTTTACCTCGGGCCCTAGGTAACAAGAAGTACCTTCTAGTTACCACGGATTATTTCACAAAGTGGATTGAAGCCGAAGTGTTGGCTAACATTAGAGATACTGACACAAGAAAGTTCATCTGGAGAAACATCATTACCAGGTTCGGCATCCCACACACTCTTGTTTCTGACAATGGCACGTAATTCAACAGTGGTCCCTTCAAAGCTTTCTGTCAGCAATACAAAATTCAGAACTACTATTCCACCCCAGCGTACCCTCAGAGCAACGAGCAAGCAGAAATCTCTAACAAAACAATCCTGGGTGGAATCAAGAAAAGGCTGGAGGGTGCCAAAGGAAGATGGGTAAAAGAGTTGTCGAGTGTTCTGTGGACGTACCGAACCACACCTCGGCGCTCGACCGGAGAAACTCCTTTTGCCCTAGTGTATAGAATGTAAGTTGTCATTCCATTGGAGATTGGCTTACCGACCTTAAGAACTGAGCTGGTCGAGAGCAACACTCATGATGTAACCATCGCGCGAGATCTCGATCTGGCCGAAGAAAAGAGAGAGCAGGCCACTATAAGAATGACTTCATATTAGAATTAGATTGTCCGAGCCTATAACAAGAATATAATCCCTCGATCTTTCACATTTGGAGACCTAGTGCTCAGACGGGTATTAGGCTCGACTAAGAACCCAGCCCATGGAAAGCTCGGAGCAAACTGGGAAGGACCATACAGAATAGTCAAAGTTGGGGGCAGCGGGTATTGCGAACTCGAGACCTTGGATCATAAGGCGGTACCGCGCCCCTAAAACACTGCGAACCTCAAAAAATTCTATTTCTAAAAAAGTACTTTTTTTATAGAACTCCGAAGTACCTGCAAAAATTTAAGGGTGCCCCTTAGGAGATGATGTACCAACAATGAATGTACCAAATCAATCAAAGTTATCAATAAAAAATTTGAAAATTCTTTTTTCTTGCTTTGCATTATGAACNGGCTTACCGACCTTAAGAACTGAGCTGGTCGAGAGCAACACTCATGATGTAACCATCGCGCGAGACCTCGATCTGGCCGAAGAAAAGAGAGAGCAGGCCACTATAAGAATGACTTCATATTAGAATTAGATTGTCCGAGCCTATAACAAGAATATAATCCCTCGATCTTTCACATTTGGAGACCGAGTGCTCAAATGGGTATTAGGCTCGACTAAGAACTCAGCCCATGGAAAGCTCGGAGCAAACTGGGAAGGACCATACAGAATAGTCAAAGTTGGGGGCAGCGGGTATTACGAACTCGAGACCTTGGATCATAAGGCGGTACCGCGCCCCTAAAACACTGCGAACCTCAAAAAATTCTATTTCTAAAAAAGTACTTTTTTTATAGAACTCCGAAGTACCTGCAAAAATTTAAGGGTGCCCCTTAGGAGATGATGTACCAACAATGAATGTACCAAATCAATCAAAGTTATCAATAAAAAATTTGAAAATTCTTTTTTCTTGCTTTGCATTATGAACGTCTTACTGCTAAGGTAGGGGAGGCCAAAAAACCTGATAGAAGTCAAGAGCTTAAATCAGGCGTAGCCACCCGATCAAATCCAGACCCTCAGCTAGGCATAACGATGTAAGCTGACTAGAGATGGATTTGAGTCCAATTAGATTGACTGGTCGATGCGGAGTAGAAACACTCTTAGATCTCAAGGTGACTAAGAAACTCTACTGAAGAATAGTAACTCTACTGAAGAACCGAGCTATTTAAAAATAGCCGAGCAAGGGCCAAGATTTCAAAGAGACTCAAATTATTTTCTAAGTATAAAAAGGTTCCTGTTGAGGAACCGACCTCTTTGAAAAGGGCCGAGCAAAGGCCAAAATTTCAAAGAGACTCGAAATATTTTCTAAGTATAAAAAGGTTCCCGACCTCTTTGAAAAGGGCCGAGCAAGGGCCAACATTTCAAAGAGACTTAAAATATTTTCTAAGTATAGAATGGTTCCTGTTGAGGAACCGACCTCTTTGAAAAGGGCCGAGCAAAGGCCAAGACTTTGAAGAGACTCAAAATATTTTTTAAGTCTAAAAAAGATTCCTGTTCAGGAACCGACCTCTTTGAGAAAGGCCAAGTAAGGGCCAAGACTCCAAAGAGGCTCAAAACTTTTTCTAAGTGTAAAAGGGTTCCTACCTTCTTCGAAAAGGGCCGAGTAAAGGCCAAGACAGCAAAGAAGGCTTAGATTTTCTCAAAACATTATCACAAACTACGAAAATTGAAAGGCCAAAGAGTGTTTTGCATTAATACTTCAAAATTTTTTTACAAAAGTCATGACCATTTGACAGGTACATCAGAAGTTGCAGATACATCCGAAATTTCAAAGATGATACATTGGAAATTTTAAAGCATTCCAAAAAGGTTGCTAGGTGTTTACAGGAGCAGNTACAAAAGTCATGACCATTTGACAGGTACATCAGAACAACGTCTATGTAGGCTTTAAAGTTTCGACTATGTAACCTTTAAAATAAGCATTCCAAAAAGGTTGCTAGGTGTTTACAGGAGCAGGTGTATGAGAGGAGCTCGGAGCCGTATGCTTTGAAAATAGTTCGGAGGAAGGATCGACCTTGGCAGTAGTTAAAGCGGCCTGCCAGCCTCTGTTGAAGAACACCTCTTGAAGTTGCGGAATCTGCAGAGCTAAATCTTCCTCGGCCTTCTCCATACTTTCATTGTATGCGGCATCCTCTCTTTTAGTTGCCTCAGTCTTAAATTGATCAAATTCCTCAAGAAGTGTAGAGTAGTCAAGATGAGATTGAGTGAGCTCCACATTAATTTCATGTTCAAACTCTTTCAACCTCCTCACCTCTTCTTGGAGCTTCTGGTTCTCTTCAGCTAGGCTTTGGCTTTCGGCCTGTAGACCCTTCACCTCCTTGCAAAGTTTTTCATACTCTTTATCAACACTCTCTTTTTTTGCTAAGGCCGAGGCTCGGGCATGGATATCATCCTTCATTACTTTATCCTTGCGTGTAATCCGTGCTCCGACCTCATGAACCTTTTGCAGACCCTTGAAAACGAAGCAAAAGACTTAGAAAAACTTTTCTAAAGCCAAAAAAAGATGAAATAAGTGTTAGAGACAGGACTTACTAGAACCATGTGTTGAATGGCTTGGCGAGACACCTCATCGTCAATAAGGGCCTCATTCATAGCCAAGTCCTGAGGCAAAATCGCCCCCCGGGCGATTCTTACTGCGACGTTAAAATCTTCGATTGTCGAATCCTTCGTAGTAATTTCTCTTCTTTTTGCCTTAAGGATTGGTCTGAAAGGAGGAATCACAGGTTGGGGGGAGAGATTGGCTTCGACCTCGACTATCTTCCTCTTCTTTTTAGGAGCAGGATCTTCGAAAAGTTCAAAAAGTGAATCATCTTTGGGAGAAGGGGAACGAACAATATCAGAAGGGCCTAACTCAACAGGAATTGAAGTTTCAATAGTCTGGATTGCATCTGGGGGGACAATGGTTGGCGGATCAGTGTTATCTGGTAGGGAAGTTTCAGCTGGGGCGTCACAGATGGGTTCTTCAAGAACGAAGGTCGGGACCTCGGAAATGTTTGGAGTTGGTTCGGCAGAAGGAGTTGGTTCGACATTTGATAAGAAATCGAGGAAATTCTTTATCGACCTACGCCTAGTTACAGCAAAAGATGATTTCTTCTTGGCTCTTGGTGTCTGAGCCCAAGCAGACTGGATCTCCTCCCGATCTGCAGCCAAAGTGGCATTGGGGTAGTTTGGCACAGTAATGAACGAAGTGTAGGTTGGAGTATACCCGAGCAGTGTGTGGGCGGCTCGGCAGAACAATGACTCATTATAGTTCCAAACTTTTTGAAGTTGGTCCATCTTTACAGAGGACTCAACAATTCTGCCCTTCACTGTTTCACCTGTGCAGAGGAAAACTCAATCAGTGGAATGAAAAATCAAAGTTAAAACAGAAGGCAAATGAAATCAAATACCTGGCATGCCTTCTTCGTAGGGACAACAATAGAATGGGATGACACCAAGAGCGTATTCCCAATTTCCAAAGACAACCACCACATCATTTTCATGTCCCTTGTTTGAATCTGGAAAATGGGTTACCAAATACCTCCCCTTCTTCCTCACTGATAGATAATAGCTATCTCCGGCGGCCTTGATGATGTAACAGCATAACATCTTCCACAATCCAAGACTTAAGCCTAGAATCTTGTTCAAAGCAGACGGAACGATCCGAAAAAAGTTGAGGCAGCATTGGGAAGGGCAAAGTTTTGCAGCAGATAGAACCCCAGATAAGGAGAGGGTCGAGAGGAAAACGAATCCCACCCTCGGTTATGGCACGAGTAGGAATGGGGACTGATTTGTCTTGTGCCAATCAATGGCTCATCTTTTCCTACGACTCTAACCTTGACGTCATCTAGAATGTTATATTTGGCTTTGAAAGCAGAAACTTCTGACGGAGTAAAAGGAGCCATGAAGAAGATAAAGTGCAGATGAAGTAGAATACAGAGAGTAGAGGATGAGAATCTGAAAGTCTAGTAGCAGAAGAGCAAAAGTGCGAAGGAAGACGGTTATAGAGAAGAAGGAATTTTAAAAGGCAACATTTAAAAGCTCTGAATATGCCACCAAAACGAAAAGGCGGGTTACAAAGTACAAGTGATAATGAATCGATAAGAAAACGGCTGACAGCCAAAAAACGTGTCAGACATTTTTTGGGGGCAAATGAAGGGGTTAAATCTCATGATTACACGTGACACAACATTAAATGTGCTCATGTGATGTTAATAAGACCAGACACGTGATGAAGGATCTTCCATTAAGAGCTTTCTAATCGAGCCGAACAAATCAGTTCATTCGACAAACAAAGTAAGAGTTAGGTTCTCTTGATGGCCGAACTCATCAACCCATCCAGCTAAGCAGGGTAAGAGCTCGACTTGTACCAAGCCGAGTCCGTTAAAGTGTTTGGCAAAGCGATTGAAAAAATCAGTTTGTACCAAACTAAGCTTCTTGATCTGTTCGGAAAATGTCAAGTGTGCTCGGCGTTTGATATGACCGAGCTGTTCAAAATGATAGATGGAAAGTTAAATATTCGCCTAAAATCTAGGCAATCAGATAAACGAAATCAATGAGATTGAAGATATCAAGAGAAATTGTTGGAGAAGTATCAGTAACTTCCCAAACTCAACTACTAAATTAAAGGAGGGTGTGCCACCTTGAACCTAAAATCGTGAAAACCTTAAGGGGATAATGATCTATAAAAAGTAGAAGAGGCCAAGGTGAAAGGTACGCTGAATTCTCCTAGATTTAGTACAATTATTTCTGTTCTATTACTGACTTAAGCATCGGAGTGTCTTCGATCGAAGCACTTCGATCTTGGGCAGTTTGTTCGTTTTGTAGGAAAGAGTTGAGGAAATTGTTCATACTTCATTCCCAGAAATCATATCACAAATTCATGTTCAGAGGTATAACTAATTTTTTGCCTCTACATAAAATTTTGGGTCTTTCTCTAAAAGAAATATTGTGCACACCGAAAATTTGTACCAAATTTTTAAGGAATCAGATTGGTGACATTTTGCCCCAAATTTATTAGGCACCAGATTGGTGAACTTCATTGTCATTCAACGACACACATTCATTTAGTGCACGTAGCATTGATCTTCTCTAAAATTACTCATGTATTTTAGGCAGCACGTGGCTCAGACTCTATAAATAAGGGTGTCTATGAGCCGGGTTATCCACGGATTCCGTTATCAAGTTTGAAAAAAATAGGTTCGAAACCTGATAGGCCTGCCCTCGCCCGAGCTCAATATCCTTAAAAAGAGGGCTTGAATTTGCCCTAAACCTATTATCCGACCTAAAGCTCAGCCCAAGAGCCCGCCTAAAAAAACCTATTAAAATCCGGCCTAAGAGCCCGCCCACCAAGCCCAGCCTGCTCACCCTACCTTTAAAAAAAAATGTATATTTTTATACCATTAAATTTGAAATCTTAAAATAAGTCTCCCAATGTCAAAATTTAAATTTTTAAAAATTTATATACTATAAATAATATTTTCTTTTCTTTTCCATATATTACACATACAAGTTTTAAATGATAGAGTAATGCAAATGATAGATAAGTGAATATGTGTCAACATAGTTGAGATGTTTTCATTTTATTGGATGTAGTTCATCCCTTAATCAAAAATAAAATTATTCATTATTTTATTTTTATCCATTTTAACTTTACTTTTGATTTAAAAATATAATTTACATAACTATTAAGTTACAAAAATATTTATTATTTTTGAATAAAATTATATATAAAAAAGTCTGTGAGCAGGCCCAATTAGCAAGCTCGCATAATAGGCTCACGAGTTGGGCTGCGGGTAGTCTACCCCTACCCGAAGCCAGGCCCGACCCATTTGATAACTCACTAGGATAAAGACATAGGCCTATACTACCCAAGTTCAATTCAAAAAAAATTTCATGGGCCTAATCTAATCCCGCCCATGAACACCCCTATGTATAAAGCAGTGAATAACACAGCTGTTGGAGTCACGAGGAGAGTGGAATCCACCCCCAACTGATTAATGGCTCCATATTTACCACTTGTGCCCAAAAACAAAAATTTTGTTTTTAAACGGTTGAAATATTTCGGTCTTGTTTGATTTATGTTTCAAAAAATAATATCTAAAAATTATTTTTGAGAAAATTTTTAGAAATTGGTGGTTTTGTGTTTTTTGTGTTCGAGAACTTATTTGGTTATATAATTTTAAAAATATTTTTACGAAATAAAAAACGATAAAACTTATTTACACAGTAACCCATAAAATAATCTATATAATAAAATATATAAAAATTTGAATTTTATTTCCTACATATTTTTTCCTCCAAAAACATTACATTACTCAATTTTATCACTTGTTTAATTATTTATTAATTGATAAATTTCTAGTTTAACAAAATTTTTATTTCATTCTTTGTCTATACACAATAGTATACATATTTTGAGAAAATTTTGTTCGATTATACATTTTTAGAAAATTGATGCTATTTTTAAGAAAATAATATGAAGAAATTAATTTTAAATAATGTAATTAAATAAACGAAGAAATAAAAAAATTGTTATTTGGTACAATAGAATCAATTTTTTAATCACTCGAATCTTATATTTTATAATGCTTTCAAGCACGGGGTATGACTAGTGAAAATATAAATGTGGTGGCGGCGGCGGCTGACGTTGTGGTGGTGGTGGTATTTTTTAAATTCTAGAAAAGTTGTTTCAAAAAACACACAAAACAATCATAACTTATTCTCTAAATCTACTCACATTTTGTTCTCAGCTTTTCAAAAAATAAAAACAAAAAACAATTAGCTAAACAATTTTTCTCCTGAAAAGTGCCTCCAAAAGAAAGTAACAGTTTCTTAGAGGCAAAACAAATAGGGCCTTAAATTTTAAAGAATTTGAAACGGATTAATGACTTAATCGAAATTTCCTTCAACGTGTTTCAGAATGTTTCGATACATTTTCACCAATATTTTCACAATGTTTTGAAGTGTTTTAATATGTTTTGATATACTTCGAATAATAATTCAGAATATTTTGAAAATAAAATTTTAAATTTATTATTCGTTTTTTATTTTGTTTCAAAACATTTCTTAGATGATCGAAATCATACATCAAAATAAAATTTTAATCCTTATTTGAGACTCTTGAGTAACCAAATTGCTTATTTCAAATTTGTGTTTTATGCCTCTTTTTGCTTTTTATTTTTTTATTGTAAGATTACATATATCTGATTTTTTAACCTCATTCACTGTGTATTCCTTTTTTTTTCGGCTAGCTAATTCGAATGACTTATAACACCTGACTAATTCTTGCGAAGCACATACAATTCTGCTGTCATATATATAAGCATTGGTAAGGTGGCAAAGAAAATTTTTGGGAATGACCTTGTTCTAATTGATGATAGATGATCATCGATTATATACTGGTAGAGAATCCTATTCTAATTGATGATAAATGATCATCGATTATATATTGACAAAGAACCCACAGAATATAATAAATCCCACTTGAATATAATAAGTCCAATGGGCCAACAACTCTATCAATGACCACCAAATATATCTCATTAATTAGCATTTTTAGGATTGAATTTTCTTTTAAATCCAAGTGCCTCATACTCTAGATTGCTACTTCTTTGCTTTGAAGTTCTTCAAGCAACATATGGAACCAACAAGTTACAGATAAAGCTAATGGGTCCATACCTAAGACCGAAGGGAAATTCCCCAGACATTTCTCAGAATAAAAAATAGTACTCATTTTGGCTGCCAAAAATAATCTAACAAAAAAATTTAGAGAGAGAGGCAGAATCAGCTTGGGCAGAACATCTGACAAAGCATGGGGAGATCCCAAAAAGCATCACTGGAATCATGAACATTCTCCCAGTACTCATTCACCCCATTCATTGCATAGAGTGATGCTGATATCTGTCTCTCCACCTTCATGCGCTCAAATTCTGGAATCTGATGAGTCTCACTCATCATCTCAGACACCAAACCAACTCTTTTTGGCGCCTCAAAACCACCTTCTTGAGCTGAAAAAACACTATTATGATCATATTCACTTGTATACACTGATTGTTGATTACATTGAGAAGAACCCATTTCATATCCTCCCAAGCAGTGGCTCAAATCTGGTTTATATGCCTCATCAAACATCTGAGTATCAGCTGGTTTCAATCCATTAGCTTTAGGAGTACTGGTAGAACTAGTTTCAGTACTAGTGAGTGTGTTTGTTTTCATGTTGGCAGTGGTTGAACTGAAAGGAGGGCTTTGTTTTAGGCCTTTCTTCTGATTGAGGAGATTTCTGATTTTCAAAGAGAGAGCAGGATTGGAGGGGGCATGATTGATGAAGTTGGTTCGGGTATTTGAGCCACGAAGAAGGCAAGCAGCTTCGTCGTAGGCTCGAGCTGCTTCTTCAGCAGTATCAAATGTGCCTAGCCACATTCTAATCTTCTGAGTTGTGTTCTTGATCTCTGCCACCCATTTCCCAGAAGGCCTTTGTCTCACACCAACAAACTTGCTCTTGTTGGTGCTTCTCATGTCTCTCTCATTGAATGTGCTCTGTTTGGGTGTTAAAAACCCTTCTATTTGCTTCTGGAACTGAATCTCCATTGAAATTAGAACTTAATTCAAGTGCTACAGAAGAAAAGAAGAGAAGAGTATGTCAATTGCAGAGATTGAGGGAGACAAGTAGGTTTTATAGTCCTCGAAGTTGTGGGTGTCATGTATTTGTATGCCTGTCAGGTTGTGGGATTCAAATTGTTCCTTCTATATGGTTGACTGATTTATCAATGCTGTGAATTGAGACTATTTCATGACCCATCATCTGGAAATGTTTATTTGTGTTTGTTAGTTTATGTTGGAAAACTGCCGAGCATGCTTACTCTCATCTTACATATGCCCAAAAAGTTCTAGTTTGGTTGTCCAAGATGATGTGAAAAGGCCAGTTTGCCCTGATCTCTACACTGCTGTAGTCAAAACCCAAAAATTACCAACTTATAATGTTATCGGTCACTAATAAAAAGCATAAGCTAGGGGCTAATAATGACATATGGGTGTGAATTTCACAACTTAGCTGCAAAACTCCATCAAAATCTCTCAACAATCCAGGTTCACACAAAGAATCTCCCTAATAATTCTGATCCAAACAAGCCTCTAACAATCTGTTGCAAGGTAAGACATGGATTTGAATTTCATACTCTATAAAAGGGATAGTATGGAGAAATTCTTACAAGAGAGTCCCGGTTTACCCAAAACATGCAAAAGACAAGTAATTGGAAAATTTTCGTTTTTTTTTTAAAGAGAGGAGGACAAGTTATTTACATTTCATTTCATGGTCAGAGACGAATTGAAAGCTAAAAAATAATAATTCTAAAGAATCCCATGGGAAAAATGAAAAGAGAGTATAATATTGCCTAACCATAAGGGACATGCATGGCATTTCACCCCTAGACAAGGATGATCCTGGGAAGTACTAGTGTGATACAAAAAAAGTCAAATATTGTATAGTGCAAAGTTCATTTTATCTTTTGTTCCCTCTCTCACTTGGTCAACTGAGAAACTAAGTTGCTATCACGAAGGCCTGCCACTCTTTATTTTTTTATCTTGAATGTTTTGGAATGAAGCAGGCCTGCCACGCCAGACTTCGATAGAGATAAGGCCTTTCTATTTTTAACTTGATAGAAATAAAAGTAATGGAGGACTTGTAATTTGTAATGGTCTTGTAGAATCTTATTGTGCATGCTCTCTGTTTAGCGGAATCTCTCCAACCCATAAACCACCAAACGGCAACTATCATGTATGCAATAAAACAAATTACAAAAAAAAGAAAAAAAAAATTGATGACGTTAAGAGAAAATTGAGATATGGGCATCATTCAGCTAATTATCAACATACCTGATGCGAATGGACAGTTCTGCTGTTGCTGCTGCAGTTCAACATACTGGTAACTCAACTTTCTTTTGAAAAACAACCAAATTATATTTGCAAATAAAAAGCAAACATGAGATAATAAACACATTGTTTCACTAAGATTTTTATTAACCATGTCAAATTCAAGTCTCAGACAACTATGATCAAACAATGCCCAATCATGTTTCTTACGGATTGGATTATCCATGTAATATTGCAACAAAAAAAAAAAAAAACTCCTATTTGACATCTTTCTTTTTTGAATAAGACCTCGGTTACAGTAAAGGTCTATTAGATAACTTAAAAGTAGAATCCAAGAAGATCCTCTTGATCCTACTTGGGGTGTGGCTTGACCCCCACATCAATAATGTCTTGCCTTAACCATCGAGTTGTATCTTAAAACCTGGAGCTTAGGACAGCCCCCGTACGAGGACGTGCACCCTAAGAAGGGTGGATTGTATCAAGTTAATGTACAGAATTCTATATCACCAAGACAGAAAGATTGTTAGACTATTTATGCGATAGCATCACCTTAACGACAGATGGGACACTACATGAGAGACAGCAAAAACCTTAAAAAACTTTGCAAGACCACCAGACAATTCCTGCAACAAACTCACTCCCATTCAGCTAGTAATTGCGATGTTTACAAACTCAAAATGGGCCCCCACACAGCAAAAAATGCAAGCATTTAGCATATATTACGATTGTAGTAAATGATCATTGAGAAACAATGTGTTACCCATTTGGTAAGATTAAAACACCAGAAACCCAATCATATCATTCACCATTGAAATAATAAACATTGTACTACCATTGTATTTCAATTGTTGTACTATCTCAATCCGCAAAACAAAGAAAAGATGACATGACCAAAACTGTGACCAGATTTGCCTATTGGGCACCCTGAGGCCTCAACACCTCACACATCGACTAACAAAAACTCCCAAACCACAATTACTGACCTCCTTTCTTATGCTTGCAAGACCGCACTATAAATAACACTTGACACTATACACATGCTACAAGAAATATGTTTCTTTCCAATTGCTCGCATGGACATTCACACCCAACCAAACAACCAACACCAGGTTGCTGCGAAACATCATGCAAAAATGAATGATGGCATATCTTATGAAAAAGAATGACAACAAATATATGATGGACACCAACCAACCCCAACGGAACAATTTCGGGATGAACTAGTTCTCCTCTTGTCAGCCAAAAGATGCTATGATGACAGGATTGATTGCAACGCAAGCTGCTGTTGGGGCTGCAAGGATGACCACATTGAGGTCAAAGTGGCTGGTGGCAATGTCTGTTGAAGCTGTCTCAGCAAATTAATCATTCGGCTAGCAGTTTGTTCTGTTGCAAGATCCTTGCCAGCACATAGAACCTAAATCAAACAAAAAAAAAAAACAAACGATGAAAAGGGTTAAAATCAGACCCATATTTTCTAGTCTCCACGAAAATAACTGATGCATGCAGCCTATATTGAGAGAAAGGTGAATTGACCTAAACATAAAATCTAAATTATGTCTAGTTGCCGAATCAACTGAATATGGAGAACTAACCTCAGCAAATACTGAAACAATTTTAGGAAGATATTGGTTGTTGGGACCCAAAAGCTCCCTATCTGACCTGCAGAAGAAGAAGAAGAAACATCAATTACAACTAGAAAGGTATCCTGCAGCATAAAGATAAAAAAATGGAGAATGAAGCTCTTTTCTATATTTCTCTTTGATGGAGCTGTAAGAATAATTCCTATAACAGGCTAAAATGAAGAATATCTGAAGCCCTTACCTTTCTACCATTGAACAAAGCTGCTCATGAACTACTTTTGCCTCAATCAGATCACCCTTAATAGGCAAGTAGCTTAACCAGGCAGGAACAACCTGGCAAATGAAAAAATAGCACGCAAAAGATGCTCAAATGTATCAGCAAGGGTATCAACAAAACTGAAACTGAAAATGGAAATTTCATCACAGAAACACAGTTCACTAATCGTGCAATAAAACAAGTAACAGACTTAAAAGGCAAGCTGATTTTTTATTGCAAGAGGTGAGTTTTCAACCCCGACCCTTCCCCTCCCCTCCCCTCCCTTCCCTTCCCTTCCCTTAAGATTTCATGTCAATGCTCAATCAGATGTGCTACAACATCTTTGGCATAGGAGCACCTTTACATACCTTCGGCTTTCTTGTAATGGTCAAAGCTCAAAACTATATCAAAAGAACCTAAATGTACTTTTCCATGCTTTTGTATTAAAACTACTTGGAACTCAATAAAATTTATCAACACACACAAAACTAAGACCCCTAATACATTTTTGATGTTCCTAATATTGCCACCGGTACAAAACAAAAACCCTTTAACTAGTATGGTTAGTAAGATAGAGCAATCAACAAAATGATATCATATCACTTGTCACTCACAAACTTAGAAAATGAAAAGCTTAATGGAAAAGAGGGAAAACTAAATTCCAAGTAATTGTCAACAAATACTTTAACAATAGTATTAATTTAAAAGAGTCATCAATATTACTCAACCTAAATAGGACACCTTATATTCATCAATTGGCTAATATTAAATGACTATGGGTAGTGGGTATATAAAGTGGGCTGGTTATCCAAAAGTGGATGATGGCATAAAATAGCAATTTTGCTGGCACTGGATTTGGCCTCAAATTAGTGCTGAAAGGTGCAAATTTGTACATGGATAATTACTCATGGTAAGATTAACACTTATGATATGCTTAAAAGAAGACCATCCAAGGTTTGTCTTTTACCGTCTATGAAGCACGGATACGAATACAGGATACGGGATACAGGTATGATACGATACGGATACAGCGATACGACAAAGTCTAAAAAAGTAAGATACGGGTATGACTAAGATACGGCTATAATAAAATATATTTAATGTTTCTATTATTTTCAACCAATTTAATACTTGTATATTTTAGTAGTTCTTTAATATACAATAAGAAAAATTAGTAATTTTTTTTAGTTTCAAGAAAATATATATCGTATCGATGTAGTATATTCACAAAGTGAAGTGACTAATTAAAAGAATCAAAACTAATATTTACCTAGTATTTAGAAGTAATCCTTGCTAAGATAATAATGTAATGACTTTATTTTATACTTTTTTGACATGTAATTGTAGATAATACTTAATAAACACTCATGTGCCTTTGGAGTAATATGAATTTTTTGTTAAGTATTGTATGATATGTGAATTTGAAAAAAGATCTTAAAAGTTCAATTCAAAAATTATATATGTTGCTTGACTACAAAGTATCCGTGAAATATTTTATTTAATTATTATCGGATACATAGAAGGTGTATTCGATACGTATCCTCGACTATCCGACGAGTATCGTATCCGATACGGTATCGGATACGGGTACGTCAACCACAATGAAGTATCCTTGCTTCATAGTTTACCGTAGTGTATTATGTGCAAGAATGATAGTGAAAGCATGGATCATCTTTCCTTACATTGCCCTGTTGCTATCTCGCTATGGAACAAGCTATTTATTAAGGTGGGTATCAACTAGGCGCCACCAAGAACTATGTTATTTATGATTGGATTGGATGTTATTGGGGAGGGTATGCATAGGAGGTGGAGAACTTTGTGGGCATGCACAAGTAGTTGTCCAACTCCATTTGGTTGGAAAGGAACACAATAATTTTTGAGGACAAATTAGAGGAGACTGAAGGTCTTTGGAAGAGGATATACTTTCTGGCTTCTTTTTGGACCTCTACGACTAAGGAGTTTGACAATGTCCCCTTTTTTTCCATTACATCGAGTTGGACAACTACTTGTGCATGACAGTTTTGTTTTGATTGGGTTTCTTCTCCAAATGTTTTTCAGTTTATTTTTCCTGCTTTTTGTGCATCTTTGGTTGGAACAACCTGTCCACCATTTACATGTCCTTTGTAACTCTCTTTTTGATTTTAATAATAGTTTTGTTGCTTATTAAAAAAAGAAATGTGGTATAACCCAACAACAATACATCAGAACCATCCTATGCAAACATCAAATAATATAATTTCCTACAAAATTCAGATTGTTCCCTCATTTATTCTTAACCCCATATGGAAAATTTGGGTCGCTTATAGTTAATCAGACTGTAATTAAAAAATTTAAGGCATAAACCCTAATTTCATTAAGACTAAGCATAGTCAATTTTTCAACTCCGATGCACCGGGGGCCATGATCTACCTCAAAATAGGCCCATCCTGTCTACTATCAGCCCTTGAGAAATACATATGGCGCAAA
The DNA here is from genome assembly GCA_963454935.2 of Ilex paraguariensis. NCBI lineage: Eukaryota > Viridiplantae > Streptophyta > Magnoliopsida > Aquifoliales > Aquifoliaceae > Ilex > Ilex paraguariensis. The sequence goes on from CAUOFW020001914.1 coordinate 308,314, forward strand.
GTCTAATATAGCTTGTTAAGTTATAAAAATATACACAAGCCTTTTCTTTTAAACATGAGATTGTTATATCAAAAAAAAAAAAATCAAAAAATGAAACTACCTGAGCCGAATCAATATTGTCACGATGAAAATGACATATTTTCCCCAAAGCTGAAACAGCATTATCATATGCCATCACATTATCAGGTTGCAGTGCATTAGGCTGTCCTATCACAACATTTAGTCTTGAAAGAGCCTCTGAACAAGGGCACAAAAATTGTCAACTCCAACACACACAAACATAAAATGAAAGAAACAACTCCACTCCATTATGTGCGAGCAGACTATACCTCCAACAAGAGGTTTGAATACAGAACCACCATATTCGGCACAAACGCCAAGTCCATACACAGCTGCCTGAAAATAACAATTATACCATTGGAATGGATCAATATCCTGATCAGCTAGAGTCAGAAAATTTAGCGTTGCATATCTATTCTGACCTGTCGGACGTCTGGGTTTTCATCATTGCATGCTTCCAAAAGGAAAGGAAGATATGTATCATAATACCTGCATACACACAGAGAACAATAGAATTGATGAATTACCATAACAGCCACCAATGCTTTCAAGTGTACCTTGTGAAATGAATACATACTTCAGAGCCGCTTCACGACACTGTTCTGCAACATCATCAAAAATGCAAATTGCAATCCTTCTCTCTTCAGCTGTTTTGTCCTTGCCCTACATTAAATATCAACAGTTCATAAATAAGAAACATGATACAGATAGTTGCATGCACAAAATTCATCAGCAGAATAAACCAAGCATAAAAAAAAGAAAACAAATCTTTGAAGTTGGAAAAAAGGGTGACTTGTGGCAAAACGTACCCACATAGGCATCAGATATGAGGACAGCTCATCAAAGAAAGGTAAGAAAGATGCCTTGAATGTTTTTATCAAAGTTCCCAAGATTTCACCAACCTGAACCAAAAATTAATATGTGAAGACATAAATAAATCTAATGTTCTACACTGTTAAATAAAGAAAGTGACACTTTATCTGAAAACTCAAAAGAGGTATCTGATTCCGAACTTGGTCAAAAACTTCTTCTTCTTGCTCATTTTCCTCCCTAAGCAATTCCCCCTCCTCATCATCAAAATCTTCAGCTTTGGCCCTCTTTGCTCTTTCCCTTTTTCTACTTGAACTGGCTGTGATGACCTGTTTTATTTCATCCACTATGCTTCTGACCTGGCTTTCATCCAAAAGTGATCCGGAGATCTGAAAGCAAATTCCAAAAGACTGGATGATGACCTTTGAATGATATGGTGCTGGAGGGGAGTTAGAGCATCCCCCAAATAAAAAGATTCCAAATATGACCCACAAAGGTCAATATTAAATGCTCTGTACAATCTCTGTCAATGAGTCGTGTTATGTCAAAATTTACTTAACCCATACCCAACCCATTTATAATCATGTATAGTCAAGTTCGTGTCATGTACAAGTTATGTCAATGGGTTCGTATTGACCTATTGATTTGAAGGGTCTAACGGGTAAACCTATTTACCATCCAAGCCCGCTAAGGCTAAACCCAAACCAAGTAATCCCGCATCAATTTTGTATCGGGTTCGCAAATCATGTCAAGAATTGCCAAGCCTACTCTATACTACACAACTCAAGCTACATAACGTCAATGCCCACCCTCCCCCAGTGGAGAAACAGGTATACACCTCCAATGGAGAGGTGGCAGCCAATGGATGATTATATTCTTGATTGTCACACAGGTGCGAGTACACAGCCTAAGTAAATGAAGAAATGGAAGTGCAAAACAAGTGAAAAGAATAAACAAAAGCACAAGCCCTTAGACCCTTAACAAGTAACTTACATTAGCTACTCCAAAACACTCAAACATTCTCATTTCACACAACCGATCATATCAAAGACGATACTTAGAAGATCGTGGCACTTGCATTTACTTTACATTGTAAACCCAACACAAGCCCTGATGTGTACAGAATGATAGCTAGCAGAAAGTTTTAGAAGGGTAACTAGCCCAGTCCAGCAAAGCAAAGCAAACCAGACCAGATCAATTCTGGATGTATCCTGGCCGAACCTTTTACTTCATCCCACTTGAGCTTCACTCAAGATTGGCACACATTTGTCCCATAGGCGAGAGCTTAGTCAAGCAAACATAAGACAAATTCAAGCATGAAATTGCTAGCTTTGATCAGCAAACCATGCAATCTTTTCTGAGTATTTGCAGCATGGCATCATACAGCTGCATACTTGAAAAGGTTTTAAAGAATAGCAGTCATCAGTAACCTAAAAAAAGTATCATGTTATCAAGCTGATAAAAAATACCCATGGTACTCAATTATTCTCATTTATATCAGATATATCATAATGTGAAAACATGTTGCTTTGGAAAGGAACCAGTTGAAAAATGATGCTTTTGCAATGAACCGGCAGTCCATATGAGACTAGGTTTCATAGTGCCTCTCTGCCTTAGATTCAGCAATGGATCTGCCACAAACTTTTTCAGAATTATGGAAAATACTCTCTTGAAAAGAGGCCCACATCACCACTTTCAAAAGCCCACTGAACATAGCATCACATTACTGAAGCTGAATTCATCCAAAGCTCATACACAATAACACATTTAGGGGATATGAAAAGTGGTTCTGTTCTCCAAGCAGGCTAACTAGTCTGGAGAAGATATGTTCTGCATCTTAAACTTCCACTGATAACAAAATTTATTTCTACCTCAATGTGACCATATGTCAAAAATTGTCAAAGCAAGGTGGCATCAAAATATTGGAACAGTGGTTTTCTAACAACTTCACTCATCCTTTTATTTCCAAGATGTACACTTCACACAAACACGAGGAGTATGCTACACCACCACCGCTTTGTTTCTCTTCTCTCTCTTACATTCCCCACCAGACTGAACACAAGATCCAGATAGCATACAAACTTATAGTAAGAGATTGTCCACATTGTGCAGTAAGGGGAACTAAGGTTCATAAGCTGTCTGAGTAAATTTCTTAGTTGGTACTGTGGCAAAAGAAGTATGCTATAACATAACAAGCAGAACAACACCTTGCAAACATGATAAAGGTAAAGGAGTAGAATGTGTTTAATATGTATTTAGTCATACCGACACAAAATATCTATATAATAAGGGAACTAGCAATTCAAATCCCTTGTTTGTCTTGAGTTTTTCATAGCTCAGATTATTGATCCAAGGATTCTAATTGCTCCCCAAATTTTTTTTTTTGCCCATATTTTTGAATAAGCCTTTAATTCCATATACAACTCTAAAGCACTCATCTCTCACATGACTCTATGACTCTATCTCCCACTCTGCCCCATCTGTCACAGTCTCTCTCTCTCATATATCTCTCTGATACAACTCTCTCTCAGAATCGTCTTTCCATCTACCTAGCCTCTTCACCTCTCTCTCATGCTCTACACACCACCGCCACCACTACACAACCTTAAAGTATTTTCTCATCCTTTCATATTCTCTCTTCCTCTTCTCTGTATCCCACACACATAAAACATGCTCACAGGCATAGAAAAAACTCAGACAAAGAAAAACACGCACATAGAAAAATGCACATAACACACACCAACTGCATGTTTGAGGAAATGCCTGAAAGGGATTTGATTTACTAGAATGACATCTTTAATTGGCCTAAAGTTGAGTGTTTTCATTGAATTTAATAACTTCTCTCTCTACTCCGCCGCAGCCACCCATCGTTACAACCACCGCCATTGCCACCGATAGGATTTGCTCACTCTCTCTCTATATATGTTCCTATCCTTCTTCAAATTCCTCTCTTTCTCTCACCCCAACCGAGAAAACCTCCCCTCCGGAAAACCCCAACCCATATAAACTCGAAAACCCAGCCACCCCACTCACAGATTAATTTTAAATTACTTGGGTGTTTTTATTGTGTTTGGTAAATTACTTCTTGTTTGTATTGTGTTTGGTTTGGATTAATTTATAGATTAAAATGTTTTTGACATGTACTCATTCTGATGTTGATTGAATTTGATGATATTATGTTATTGGGTGGTTGTATGATTTTCTGATGATGCACAAATTGAATTTGTACACCACCTGTCAATTGAACAGTAAAAACGTAATAATTGATAAGTGAGAGATAGAGAGAAAATCAAGACAAGGTTTACAGTGATTCGGCCAACGTGACCTAGTGTAGGGAGAACAAAGGATTATAAGCTTTGAGAGGGTGAGGAGACAATTATGCTCAAATGAGGGTGATGCCCCTCAAGTGTTGGCGGGGCTTACAATTNCGTAATAATTGATAAGTGAGAGATAGAGAGAAAAGCAAGACAAGGTTTACAGTGATTCGGCCAACGTGACCTAGTGTAGGGAGAACAAAGGATTACAAGCTTTGAGAGGGTGAAGAGACAATTATGCTCAAATGAGGGTGATGCCCCTCAAGTGTTGGCGGGGCTTACAATTGCTAGTAGCCTCATAACGGATTTGGGCGATTTAATAGTAATTAAATAGTTAATTTAGCAGTCATAACAGATTGAGGCGACTTAATAGTAATTAAGCTGTTCTGGAGGAGGTGGCGACCTTTTCTCAACGGTCGAGGCAGTTACAATACTCTTCATAGGACTCGGTCAAAGGATGAGGTAGGTGTTGACTCTTTTCAAGATGACTAGGAGGAGGCTCTTGAATGACCCTTATTCCAAAATGGCTAGAAGGAGGCGCTCTTGGATGACCCTTACTCCGAGGTAACTAGGAGGAGACTCTTAGAAGATGACCTTTACTCCAAGGTGGTTAGGAGGAGGCTCTTGGATGACCCTTACTCTGAGGTGGCTAGGAGGAGACTCTTAGATGACCCTTACTCCAAGGGGGCTAGAAGGAGGCCCTGCTGATGTAGCTCCTCAAACTTGATGAGTTTGACCGGGCATGGACCACTTTAGGCGCTGGATCTCTTGGAATTGGGCTCTTAATTTAAACTGGGTTTGTAGCATGAGTTGGGCCCTTGGACCTGGCCCATCATTTACCCCCCAATGCCCTGTGTCCAATGGAACTTGAAAAGGAGAGCATTCGGTTGAATCTGAATTTTGGCCAAACGCACAACTGAAAAATTTAGGAGGAGACTCTTGGATGACCCTTACTCCGAGGTGACTAGGAGTAGACTCTTAGATGACCCTTACTCTAAAGTGGCTACAGGAGGCTCTTGGATGACCCTTGCATGCTCCCCTGCTGATGTAGTTCCTCGAACTTGATGAGCTTGACCGAGCGTGGACCACTTTGGGCACTGGATCTCTTGGAGTTGGGCTCTTAATTTAAATTGGGCTGGTAGCATGAGTTGGGTCCTTGGGTCTAGCCCATCATTTGACCCCCAATACCTTGTGTCCAATGGAATTTGAAGAGGAGGGCATTCGATTGAATTTGAATTTTGGTTAAACGCACAACTGAAAAATTTTTGGGACGCCAAAACATCTGTTTCTAGGCCTTTTTTGGACTTTTAACAGCATCAATCATAGTCAAAGGCTGTGTGTATTATAGGACTCATCGAGAGCTTCGATTTAATATATTATGGGTCCCATTTGAAGTAACAGAATAAAAATTACAGTCAATATAGCGAACAAGGAGCTAGGCACGTAGTCTGGGCGAGCAGGCAGTTGAACGCACATTTTTTTTTTTGTAAAAATACTTCGGAAGGCCAACACATTTGTTTCTAGGCCTTTTTTAGACTTTTAACAACATCACTCACAACCTTAGGCTATGAGTCTTGTAGGGCTCACCGAGAGTTTCGATTTGATATATTATGGGCCCCATTTGGAATAACGAAATAAAAGTTATGGTCAAAATAGCCAGCTGGGAGCTAGACGCGCGATTTGGGTAAACAGGCAGCTTCTGGGTGCCTAGGTTGGGTGCCTGAGAGGTGCTGGGCGCCGCTCGAGTGGCAATTTTGCTGATCGCAATAGAAGAGCACTGTTTGGGGACAAGCACAGGCGGGCCTTTTTTGCGCTAGTTATTAAGTGCGGGAGTGCTGCGGCAATGAGCCGACGTGCTGGATGGATGAAGCCTGTGGGTTACAGACGGCTTGAGTTTCAAAGTGTGCCTAAAGATGGCAAAAATAATGTTATTCCAACATCAAAAAATATATAACATGATTACTTGGAGAGAGAGACAGGCTGCTTGCGTGAGAGCAAAAACAGAGTTTGAGAATTGCTCGTGTGAGGGCTGCACCTTTTGAGACTGAGCTTTCGGCGACCCATAAGAGAGCCCCCAAGCTGGAGGTATAAGTTGCCTGCTTGAAAGCAGAGCAGAGGCCAAACTTTTGACAATCCGTGAGAAAACTGCTCAGTTGGAGATATAGGTTGTTTGCTTAAGAGCAATGCAGAGACCAAACTTTTGGCGACCCATGAGAGAGCCGCTAAGCTAGATATATAGGTTGTCTGCTTAAGAGCAGTGCAAAGATCAAGCTTTTGGCAACTCGCCGCTAAGCCGGAGATATAGGCTACCTTAGCAGCCCGCGAGAAAGCCGCTAAGTTGGATATATAGACTGCCTATTTGAGAACAATGCAAAGGCAAGTCAAGCTTTTGGTTATCCGCGAGATGATTCACCTCGCCTGGGCTTGTCAATTTCCTCAGCATTCATATATTTTTGAGTTTTTGCCAATAGTTCTGACTTGCTCTTTGGTGGACGCTTCATTACTGAAAAAAGGAAACTCAATGAGCGGAAGCCTCCCAGAAAGGCGGTCATGATGACTTTGTCATTGGACTCCTCGATTTGGAGGACCTCCTCATTAAAACGAGTAAGGTAACTCCTCAGACTCTCCTCTCGATCCTATTTTACGTTGAGTAGATGGGTGACAGGCTTCTGCTAGCGGCGTCCACCAATGAACTGTGCCACAAATGATCTACTCAGTTCGGCAAAAGGAGCCCATGGAGACTGGGGTCAGTTTAGCGAACTATTGTCGCGCTGATCCCTTCAAGGTAGTTGGAAATGCATACACATAATTTCTTCGGGAATGTTGTGTAGCTGCATTAGGTCTTGTAAGTTTCAAGGTGATCAAGTGGGTCCTTTATATCGTCAAAAGTTTCTATAGATGGCATTTTGAACTTTTGGAGAAGAGGGTAGTTTGTCACGTATGGCACAAAAGGTGTGTCAGTTTGCCTTACAAGGAAGTCCACGGTTTCTGGTCCTTGTGCCTTCATGGCATTGAAGACGTCTCCCAGTAGATTCTGTATTTCTTTGATTTTTTCGTCCTAGTGATTTGGAACTCCTTTGAAATTATCATGAAAATGGCTCTTATGCTCCACACTTTGATTCTCACCCTCATCCTCTTGGAAANCTATGCTCCACACTTTGATTCTTACCCTCATCCTCTTGGAAATGGGGATCTCTAGAAAAGAGAGTTTGAGGTGGAGATGCAGATCCCTCATGGTGGGTTCCCCTGTATGGGGCACCATAGGGGGCTCCCAAGAGGGCACTTAAGTGGGGAGCTCCTTGACGCACAGGGCGTAGAGCTCCTCTGACTGGGGTATCACAGGTTGTGCTCTTTCTTATTGTCTAACGAGCATCAGTTGCAAAATCTACTGGTTCTGAACTACAAGCTACTGCATTGTTTTTAGCATCTGTTGTGCATTCAAAACGGGATTAGTTGGTGGAGGAGCAACCTCTTCCTCCCGTGCTAGATTGTCTTCGGCCTGATTCATGGATCTGGTGGCGATCGTCATTGGTACAGCAAGAAAGATACTTAGATGAGAATTTTGTAGTTCTCACAGACGGCACCAACTGATGATGCACAAATTGGGTTTGTACACCACCTGTCAATTGAACAGTAAAAATACAGTAATTAATAAGTGAGAGATAGAGACAAAAGCAAGACAAGATTTATAGTTGTTCGGCCAACGTGACCTACATCCACTTTGAATGACTAGAATCGCCGAGTATTTTATTAATTCAAGTGTGTAAGGAGAGCAAAGGGTTACAAGCTTTGAAAAGGTGAGGAGAAAATTATGCTCGAATGAGTGTGATGCCCCCAAGTGTTGGCAGAGCTTACAATTTATAGTCGCCTCATAATGGATTGGGACGACTTAATAGTAATTAAATAGTTAATCTGGCGGTCATAACGGATTGAGCCGACTTAATAGTAATTAAATAGCTGATTCGGAGGAGGTGGCGACCTCTTCTCCATGGGCGAGACAGTTACAATACTCTCCATAGGACTCAGTCAAAGAATGATGTGGGTGTTGACTCTTTCTAAGGTAGCTAGAAAGAAACTCTTGAATGACTCTTATTCTAAGGTGGCTAACAGGAAGCTCTTGAATAACCCTTACTCTGAGGTGGCTAGAAGGAGACTCTTAGATGACCCTTAATTCAAGGTGGCTAGGAGGAGGCTCTTGGATGACCCTTACATGCTCCCCTGCTATGTAGCTCCTCGAATCTGATGAACTTGACCGGACGTGGACCACTTTAAGCATTGGATCTCTTAGAGTTGGGCTCTTAATTTAAACTGAGCTCGTACCATGAGTTGGACCCTTGGGCCTGGCCCATCAATTTTCATTCCTGATGTACTCAAAAAATTCAAATTTCTTTCTCTTTTTCTTTATTTCTCTGTTTTTTTCTCCCACCCCAACCCAAAACCCCCCTCCTGAAATCACCAACCCAATGTCACTTGACATGGACATAATTTTTGCTTTCAAAGAGTTGCACATGGTGGATTATATTGAATGTATTATACTATTGTTGTTGCTAGGTGAATCAATGTTTATGGGTGTGCTAATTTTTCGAATTGTACAAGCTAAAATATTTATGCATTCAATTAGTTTTTTCTATGTTATTTTTATTTGTGGAATAGGTGGTCGGTTCAAATATATTTGCTATCCACACTAATATGTTTCATAACGGTCTTTGAATTGGTATGCCTTCTAATTTTAGGCACTATGGCAATTACTAGTTCTCAATAAAGGAACAATTTTATATCCATACATTACCAATCTTGAGCACAATAAAAAATTAACAAACCTGTATGCATTCATTTAACGCGTCCAACATGTTTGCACAGATTTCTGTATCAGGTTCCTGCGGCATCACAATGGATATGTTTCAGAAGCCAAATAATAAGGCATTGTATCCTTGGTAAAATGAGGCCAATAGCATGAAACACAAATATTTTATACACTGCAATCAACCACCACCTTGTGTAATGCTTCCACTAAAGCCGGTATTATGTAGTCAGACAACTGCTTAATATAAGATTCATTACGACCTTGAGCAAGCCCTTTCTCTACAGCCAATTTTGCAGAGCGCAATAGCTCCGGCATGGCTAAAAACAAAAAATCAATGTGAACCTAAAAAAATAAGTCAAATAATCAACAATATTTAGTAAAAAACAGAAAAATTAAATATGAGCACCTGAAACAGCTGCTTTCCTGACTTCTTCATGAAAATAAAACTTAAGAAGCGGAACTAGAATCGGGGCAACCTGTTTCACATATGAATTTCATTTGCTTAACATCATTTTTTGCTTAACAACCCAAAATGAGAAAATTCACAGATGATGCACGAAGATCAACCTGATCAATCCAGGGATAGAAACCTTCCTTCAGCTCATCGGCATAGCAACATAACATGTTACAAGCTGTGGCTTTTTCCTCTAAGACACTAGTCTTGATTCCTATTCTTTTATCCCCAAGAGTGATGGTCTCCATACTGCAAGACATACCAGACTTAGCAATAGCCAAAATACTCTCCAGCAACACAACCATCACAGGATCAACAGTCACTCTGTCCTTTATAATGATTTATAAAAGACATCAGAGTACAAGAAATTGACAAAGAATTTTTAAGATAAAGGAGAAATCGAAAGAAGACAAATGGGTCATGGGTCATGGTCATCCAGGAAAGGAGCTGATTAAGAAAAAAGATTTGAAAAGAACAAATATTTAAATGAANTGGGTCAGGGTCGTCCAGGAAAGGAGCTGATTAAGAAAAAAGATTTGAAAAGAACAAATATTTAAATGAAAATACTCAGTACACATTATACTAGGAACAGATGTTAGCTCAATGTTACAGGAAAATAAGATTACTGTAAAGATGAGGGTCAGGAAGATTGGATTCAAGAAGAACATCATCATGCACTATTCTAAAGGAAACAACTAACTGAACCCCTAAAACTTATATGGTAAACGAAAACTTAATGGGCCAAAGATTTGTCAGAAATAAAAAAACTGTTTGTGTGCATGGTCAGTTGTCAGATGAAAAAATCTAATACATAATGGCAATGCCACCTCAAATACCCGGTACCAAACAGCCGATTCATTCTGTTTAAGCCCGTGACTGAACCAACATATCATTGAAAAGCGCAACTATCCCACACAACAAGAAGCCAACNAGAAAACTTAATGGGCCAAAGATTTGTCAGACAAATAAAAAAACTGTTTGTGTGCATGGTCAGTTGTCAGATGAAAAAATCTAATACATAATGGCAATCCCACCTCAAATACCCGGTACCAAACAGCCGATTCATTCTGTTTAAGCCCATGACTGAACCAACATATCATTGAAAAGCGCAACTATCCCACACAACAAGAAGCCAACAAACTTCTCCATGAACTTGCAACAAAATGGAATTTAAGTTACCTTTGTTACTTCTAAATCTTCGTTTGTTGCTTCGTAATACAAAATAAACATCAAGAAAAAGGGCAAACCTTTCATCATCGGATTCATCAATTTCATTATCTGAATCTGCAGATGTAATGGTTACATCAGGTTTAAGTTGGGCAGACTGAAGCAAAGGAGGCATGACTACGCTCATGTAAGGAAGGAAATCCTGTCCCAAGCACTTGCAGAGTCTGGCCCATGCCTAAAAAAAAAGGCAATAATTTACAAAGAGCTTCAACAAATTAACCGTGAATACAAATATCATGTCCATTTATAGTTCAGCGGTAATTGCATACTTGTAGCATGTAACTTGTGGTAGGATCATCCGTTTCCATCTGAGATCCTTGCAATGACATAAGTACTTCCATAACCTTGCAGTGACAACATGATTCAGACGCTAAGGTCATGCCAATACTTTCATAAACAACAATTTGTTATCATCAATGAAGTGTACATGAAATATGAATTACCAATTCACCATTCATAAAAGCAGTTTATGATTAATTTAGGGTACGTTTGGTAACATTTTTGTTTTTATGTTTTTTTTAATAAAAAAACAGAACTCGTTTTTGTTTTTGTTTGTGATAAAAATTAAAAATATAAAACATGTCTAGTAGTTATTTATATTTAAAAAATTATAAAAACAAAAATAAAAAACATGTTTGATATTATATATTTTAGATAATATTTTACGGATATTATTTTGGTTAATATTTTAATCCCAAATACCTCAATTGGAGATATTCTTTGTGATCAAAAAAAAAAAATAGAGATGTTCTTGTTGACACACACAGACGAGATCCTCTTGCTGGGCCACACACACACATATACATATTATACACACAAATTTTTATATATGGCACACATACACACACAAAAACACAAATAAACACACATGTAGATCAATGCCTCTATATGTAAATATATATATATATATATATATAGAATAAAGTTAAGGAAAAAAGAAGAAACGAGCAAGTGTAGGTTTCGTCTTCGTGTTTGATTTTGTCTTCGTCACTGGTTTCAGAAGAGAGAAACGAGAGAGAGAGAGAGAGAAACGACCAAGAGAGACAGTTGTGGGAAAGACGAAAAAAATGGAAAATAACTTTTTATAGTTGGCACACAAAAAAAAAAACCTCATTTTGTTGCAATATCATTTTTGGCGTTTATAGATTTGGACCTTTTTCAAAACAATGTGGCTTGAAAAAAAAACATAAACACATCACAAACATTATCGGTTTTTTTTTCTTCTGCAAAAAGTGAACAAAAAAACAATAAAAAACACAAACACACGATTACCAAATGGCACCTTAATGTAGCAATGCATTGACAAGCTTAGAAAAAAGGCAATCTGTGAGTCGGGGCAACACACGTATTGGAGGTTGACCAAATGCCCAATTTGGGTAGTTGGATGTCCATCAAGGAACACGTTATAAACAATTGAAATAAAATGAAATTACGCTAAATTAGTAGCTCTCAAATTTGACTATTTCCATTTAAATCACTAATTTCTTCTCTAAATCTGTTATATTATCTAGAGAAAATTAAACCGTTACTGTTATTATGTTGGGGATATATCACTCATAGTATCTTGAATGTACATCACATCCTTTAGAAATGCATCTCATCATCTATTTATTTAGAATCTAAAGATTCTGGAACCCTTATCTTACATACCAAAGATGAAATTGTAGGATATATAAAGAGTCTATAGCTAATTCCTGTAGTTGATAAATGTATACGGCATATTGCTAACAAAGAGAAGTATAAAAATATCAAATCCTTTTCTCTGTATACATATATACGTTAAAATAGCCAGAATAAAACATGTCAAAAATAATTATAACAGCAAATCTTTATATACAGTATTTACCTGCTTAGCATCATCCCTGAACTTATCCTTTCCAACAGCCATCCCTACCAAACTAATGCATTCCATGGCTTTGGCGCGAAGCATTCGGTTAGACTTGTCCGTTGCATTTACCAAGATGGTTTTCAAATATGGCATAACTGCGTCATAGTATTTTTGGAAATGCTCCTAGTGATACAGCAAGCATTAGACTGAAACATCTAAACAATGACACAAGAATAATAACTCAAAGATATTTACAATATTAAGTACCTGAGACGAATCAGCAACTGACGCTAAAGCAGTCAAAGCCCCTTCTTGCACCATTTGTTTGCCATTCTGCATAATAAAAGTTGAAGATCCGGGGGGGAAAAAAATACTGTGTATGAGAGCCTTTATTTATATATTTAATCAAATGAAAATGGCGGTTGTTATTCTGGTGTTATACCTGTAGAAGTACAAGCAGCTTGCCCACAATCCCATCTAAGTAAGGCGTCAAAATATCTGGAGTGCAATTTTCACTAAAGTTGAGCACAGCTGAAGCAGCATGTGCCTGTTGGAAAAATAACCGCCAAAGGAAAACAAATACTAATTAAGCCACAAATGACAAATAAAATCAATAAACCTGTGAAACAATTTGTTAAAAAGTAAGAATAAGTGACTGGAACCTAATATTAATTCAGAGCAGCTCCTGTAGAACAAAATTAAATGAATATAGGAAAAAATGACAAAAGTTGTAAAGAGACAAGCGGCCAATATAATGCAAAGTAATAGTAAAAAGTATGCAGCAAGAAATGCTAGAAATCCATCGCAGCCACAAGACAGATAAAATGTTAGTTTACAGTAGTAGAAAGCTGTAAAGATCAAGCGAGATGGAACAAAGCTCAAAGACATCAGAAACAAGACTCAGAGCACCTGAAGGACTAACAACTAAGATGCAAATAATAAATTAAAAAAAAAGTTAAAAACAATTGAGACACAGTGACTACAGCATATAAAATATTACACAAATCCAAGCATGGTGTTGGGAGGAGACATTGATGCATCAACATAGGTATCTACAATTCTGATTCTTAAAATATTATACAAATCCAAGCATCGACGTTGGGAGGGGAAATTGACGTATCAACATAGGTATCTACAATTCTGATTCTTAAACACTGCAAAGAGGCCAAAATTCTGAAGTTGTTCAATATTTCTCAACAATGCAGATTATGCATGAAAATAGTATGCGATGAAAAGAACTTTATCTACTCCGAAATGATCAGATATCAATTGAAATAATTGATTAAGAATATAATAAAGTCATTCCAAAAATGGGGCTCGTACAGACTAAGAAGCATGGACATGGACTCTGCATTTCTAAAAAAAGGGCACAGACTCGCTGACATGACATTTCTAAAAAAAGTAAGACACAAACACGTTGAAAACACACTACAAAAAAATATATTTATATACAACAATATATAATTTATTGTTAATATAGTGATAATGATATACAATTCATAAAAGATTCAGTAGTTTATAATAAGTAAATCTTATGTCTAGTCATATTGCGGGAATTTTTAGACTAAAGCATTCTCATAATAGTCAATAATCATCAATTTTTTTTTGTAGATAATGTGTACCTAATATATAATTTAAATAATTACTCTCATTTTTTCGATTTCACCTTTTTAAAATTTTTATGCATCTTTTGTTTTTATTATTATATTTGAAGTACAACTTTAACATGTCTAGTGTTTGTAGTTATATGTTCTTAAAATTTTTAAGCTTTGTTAATTACATTTCAACACATGTTTATTGTGTAGTAGTAAACACGTTTTAAAGAAGTGTCGGACACATATTCGAAATTATAATTTTATCATTTAATTATGGACACGGACAAAAGACAATCAAACACGTGTCTAAGAGTGTCCGAAGAGTATCGGTGTTCAATATGTGCTTGACACGGATACATCACCTTCTTGAGGGTGTCCGTGCTTCACGGTGTACAAATATTCCTTCTGCACACACCAGTATAGAGCATAGTTATCAAATCGTGTATCGAAAGGCGTATCATAAAATACAAATATTATATCGTATCGTGTATCGTAAGATACGGTGCAATTTTAAATAAATAATAATAAAATATATATACCTTTGAAAAAAAGTCATACACTCATAAAAATATAGTATTTCATTAATACTCAACCAACTATTCAAGTCATCAACATAATCCACTACTATTATAATGCAAAGTTCACAACCATAGTTCACTAATTCAAACATCAAAGAGTCTTCTAATCCAAATTTTTAACATCCATTTTGAACTCAATTTTCAATTTCAATTGAAAATGCATCATCATCATCATTGTGATCGGATGCCAACAAGTCTTCACTTCCTTCATCATTTTCAACTTCTTGTATTTGTTCATCCTCATCCTCATCTTCAAGTTGAACTATTTGCTTCCCTTTTTTTTTGTTTAAAGAAAGATTTCTAGGCCCTACAAAGCAACCAATACAAAATATTAAAAAAAAAAAAATCAAAGTAATGGAGAAGAAGAAAAAACAACCACCACAATTTAATTATATATTATTTACCTCTCTTTCTCTTTTTGCTTGTCCCTTCTTAAACCTCAAAACATTCATCCAAATAGTGTCCTCTGGAAGGAGTGCATCTTCTTTTTTAATGATCCACTCATCATCAGATTCCATATCTGAGAGAGAAATAGGATCATAGGAATCACTCTCTAGTATTCTCTTTTGGTGTCTTGCCTCCAATCGAAGATCGTACTTCACAAACACAAATGCACTTAATCTTTGCTGCTCTAATCGATTTCTCCTCTTAGAGTGCAC
>CAUOFW020001914.1:325068-357770 GCA_963454935.2 Ilex paraguariensis
CATAGTTATCAAATCGTGTATCGGAAGGCGTATCGTAAGATACAAATATTGTATCGTATCGTGTATCGTATCGTGTATCGTAAGATACGATGCAATTTTAAATAAATAATAAAAAAATATATATACCTTTGAAAAAAAGTCATACACTCATAAAAAATATAGCATTTCATTAATACTCCACCAACTATTCAAGTTATCAACATAATCCACTACTATTATAATGCAAAGTTCACAACCATAGTTCACTAATTCAAACTTTAAACACCAAAGAGACTTCTAATCCAAATTTCTAACATCCATTTTGAACTCAATCTTCAATTTCAATTGAAAATGCATCATCATCATCATCATTGTGATCGGATGCCAACAAGTCTTCACTTCCTTCATCATTTTCAACTTCTTGTATTTGTTCATCCTCATCCTCATCTTCAAGTTGAACTATTTGCTTCCCTTTTTTTTTGTTTATAGAAAGATTTCTAGGCCCTACAAAGCAACTAATACAAAATATTAAAAAAAAAAAAAAANTCCAATATCCATCAAAATAAGATCTAGGCAATGTGCAGTGCCGAGAAACCAAAACAACTTTTTCCTCTTTGCCATTAACAACTCCCCACCTTTTACATAAGCCGATGCACCATCAGTTACAACCTAAATAACATTGTCCTCACCAATCTCTTCTACCATTGAATCTAAAAGCTCAAAAAGATTATCNATTGTCCCTTCTTAAACCTCAAAACATTCATCCAAATAGTGTCCTCTGGAAGGAGTGCATCTTCTTTTTCAATGATCCACTCATCATCAGATTCCATATCTGAGAGAGAAATAGGATCATAGGAATCACTCTCTAGTNCATTCTTACAAATGTCTGAAGTATCAATACTTTTAAGAAACACACTTCCTCTAGGACTATTCACTAAAAAATNTCTGAAGTATCAATACTTTTAAGAAACACACTTCCTCTAGGACTATTCACTACAAAATTAGTGATAGAGCGATGTTTCCCATCAGTCCATCCATCAGACATAAGAGTACAACCCGTCTTTCTCCACTCTACTTTATAACTTTCCATCAACCCACCATTAATTAAATTGGTTTCTTTTTTCAAAAAAGAACATCTCACCTCATGATACAATGGAGGTTTCAATCATTTGCCAAATGATGTAACAAANGCTACCTTAAGT
The DNA here is from genome assembly GCA_963454935.2 of Ilex paraguariensis. Taxonomy (NCBI): domain Eukaryota; kingdom Viridiplantae; phylum Streptophyta; class Magnoliopsida; order Aquifoliales; family Aquifoliaceae; genus Ilex; species Ilex paraguariensis. The sequence goes on from CAUOFW020001914.1 coordinate 326,250, forward strand.
TAGGTTACCACTAACCAGGTTGTTTCTTCTTCCTCATCTGGATTGCCATGTCCATTCCAAACATCAAATCAACATTATGAAAGATATCTAATTGTTTATCAACTTTTTCTCTCATAATAGGACTTGGGCACATTCTCTGAATAGTCTGATATAGTCCCATCTTTATCTCATAGTCCGCACTACCGGTGTAATGAAACCTGAAATAATTATTTTGATTTACAATGATCATTGATCAGCATACAATATATAGATATAAAATGATATAAAAATTGAGAAAATTAAGTCTTACGCGGGATTGAGATAATAGGCAGCTGCATGAAGAGGTCTGTGTAATTGCATGTTCCATCTAGTGTCAACAATAGTCCATATGGGCTCATAGTGCTTCTTCACATTACGAAAATTCTTTTGGATTTGTTCCTTTGCCTTGTCCATTGCCTCATAAATATACCCCATGGCAGGCTTTAGATCCCCATCTACAAGCCTCAACACCTTCACCAATGGCAACACACACTTCAAGCAATACTTGATTGATCCCCAAAAATTTTGGTCAGCTAGTATAATATCCATCACTTTTACACCATCACCCTTCTTATAATATTGACTTCTCTGCCATTCTTCAGAAGCAAACATTGCTCTAAGCCTAATTTTATTTTCAAATAAACTCCTTAAAGTTAAATATGAGGTGATAAATCTAGTCACACAAGCTCTCACCAAATCCCTTTTCTTTGTATACTTCCTCATAAGNCACTGCCACTGCTTTTCGAATCCACAAGACTAATATCTTTGCTTAAAGCCCTTTCATCTAATAATTGCTTAAAAAATTCAGTTACTTTCTCAGGGCAATGCTTACACGACGCTAAATCTTTGCGATTACCTGTCAAATGATTTTTCATTCTTAAAATACCTCCCCAATAGACATTTGCACAATGAATGCATTTCAATTTCAACCTTGATTCTTCTATTTTGTCACAATGTTCCCATGTGGGATCATTAGCAAATTTTTTAGTCATTTCTATATGAAAATTGGATGCAGGTGATGCCACTGTTAAACAAAATTAAAATTAATCAAGATTCAAAAATTTTTATACAAAAAAAAATATATATATATTTGGCGTTGTAAATAAATTAACATCATTTCTTACTACACAGGACCACAGGTTTCAATGGAGACGGGGAAGAAGAAGAAGAAAACTTCGATGGAGTACCTAGAGAAGGAAGAAGGCAGCTTCAATGGAACCNTACTGCCACTGCTTTTCGAATCCACAAGACTAATATCTTTGCTTAAAGCCCTTTCATCCAATAATTGCTTAAAAAATTCAATTACTTTCTCAGGGCAATGCTTACATGACGCTAAATCTTTGCGATTACCTGTCAAATGATTTTTCATTCTTAAAATACCTCCCCAATAGACATTTGCACAATGAATACATTTCAATTTCAACCTTGATTCTTCTATTTTGTCACAATGTTCCCATGTGGGATCATTAGCAAATTTTTTAGTCATTTCTATATGAAAATTGGATGCAGGTGATGCCACTGTTAAACAAAATTAAAATTAATCAAGATTCAAAAATTTTTATACAAAAAAAATATATATATATTTGGCGTTGTAAATAAATTAACATCATTTCTTACTACACAGGACCACAGGTTTCAATGGAGACGGGGAAGAAGAAGAAGAAAACTTCGATGGAGTACCTAGAGAAGGAAGAAGGCAGCTTCAATGGAACCCAAAGTCGAAGACCCACAGTCGAAGAACCCACAGTTGAAGTTGAAGTTGAAGTCGAAGTCGAAGTTGAAGAACCCACAGTCGCAGGAGGCTGAAGCACCCACAGTCGAAGTCGTCGAAGGAGGCTGAAGAATCCACGATCGACGGAGGCTGAAGAAACCACAGTCGAAGACCCAAAGACCTCTGACCAACGATGAGTGAACGATGAAGAAGAGAAATAAGGGATTTTTATTTTTTTTTTGTAACCCTAGCCACTGAAACGACGTCGTTTCAGTGGTTATAGGGATTAAAAAAATTAAATTCTTGGCACAAAACGTCGTTTNCAGGTGATGCCACTGTTAAACAAAATTAAAATTAATCAAGATTCAAAAATTTTTATACAAAAAAAATATATATATATTTGGCGTTGTAAATAAATTAACATCATTTCTTACTACACAGGACCACAGGTTTCAATGGAGACGGGGAAGAAGAAGAAGAAAACTTCGATGGAGTACCTAGAGAAGGAAGAAGGCAGCTTCAATGGAACCCAAAGTCAAAGACCCACAGTCGAAGAACCCACAGTTGAAGTTGAAGTTGAAGTCGAAGTTGAAGAACCCACAGTCGCAGGAGGCTGAAGCACCCACAGTCGAAGTCGTCGAAGGAGGCTGAAGAATCCACGATCGACGGAGGCTGAAGAAACCACAGTCGAAGACCCAAAGACCTCTGACCAACGATGAGTGAACGATGAAGAAGAGAAATAAGGGATTTTTATTTTTTTTTTGTAACCCTAGCCACTGAAACGACGTCGTTTCAGTGGTTATAGGGATTAAAAAAATTAAATTCTTGGCACAAAACGTCGTTTCTAAAAACAAAAATAAAAAATAAATAAATTGCACGTATCGTACCGATACATATTGTATCGTAAAAAGGTATCATGTATCGGACGATACGACGCAAAAACGATACACAACTACGATCCGTATCGTTTTAGGCCTGCATCGTAACGTATCGTACAATACGTATCGCGTATCGTACGATACTAACAACTATAGTATAGAGTATATGTCCACCACAATGAGCCCACATTTATCGTATTTCCCTAAACATTNGGAGAAGGAAGAAGGCAGCTTCAATGGAACCCAAAGTCAAAGACCCACAGTCGAAGAACCCACAGTTGAAGTTGAAGTCGAAGTCGAAGTTGAAGAACCCACAGTCGCAGGAGGCTGAAGAACCCACAGTCGAAGTCGTCGAAGGAGGCTGAAGAATCCACGATCAACGGAGGCTGAAGAAACCACAGTCGAAGACCCAAAGACCTCTGACCAACGATGAGTGAACGATGAAGAAGAGAAATAAGGGATTTTTATTTTTTTTTGTAACCCTAGCCACTGAAACGACGTCGTTTCAGTGGTTATAGGGATTAAAAAAATTAAATTTTTGGCACAAAACGTCGTTTCTAAAAACAAAAATAAAAAATAAATAAATTGCACGTATCGTACCGATACATATTGTATCGTAAAAACGAATCATGTATCGGACGATATGACGCAAAAACGATACATAACTACGATCCGTATCGTTTTAGGCCTGCATCGTAACGTATCGTACAATACGTATCGCGTATCGTACGATACTAACAACTATGGTATAGAGTATATGTCCACCACAATGAGCCCACATTTATCGTATTTCCCTAAACATTTGTCATGTATAACTAGAGTGCTAGGGACATTAAAGTGTCCAAGTAGCATCATTTAAAACATTCTCTCTACCAAGTAAAATTCTTCCATGGAATAGGGACTAGAAGATTTTGTCGAACAAAACTACACAATATAGCTAGACAATTAAATAAGGTAAAGAGTCTAAAGACCAATACACATTAAACCTAGCTTAATTTGTAACACAAGGATCCACAAACATAATTTATGTGGAAAAAATAGTCCATTTCATACCATTGTAGTAGCACAAATGAACATATGCATTCAAAAACCTCCACCACCGCCCACCGCACAAAATACGAACACCATATACACCATACACATTCCACCGTGGGGTGTGATGTGTAAAAGTGCCTCTGAAAGCATTGATCATATGTTTTTACATTGCCTTATTGTGTTATCATTGTGGTATACATGATTTAGATTGGCGGGTTTAAGTTGAATGATTCTCGTATCATCCATTTCTTTGTTTGCTGAAGATTTGAAAGATCTTGTGAGGCTAGATAAAGGTGTGACTCTTTGGAATTGTGCAAGTATTGCTACTTTTTATGTTATTTGGAAGAAAAGAAATGCAAGAATTTTGAAAAATAGAAGCCAGTTGATGGAAGGTTTATGGGACCGAATTCACTTTCTAGCCTCATTTTGGGCTTTGGTTTCTAGCGGTTTCAAGGGAATCCCACTTTTTGCTATTTTTGTGGGATGGGGAACCTTTTGTGATTTATATGCTTTATTATGTTATTTTTCTCATTTTTCCATGTTCATCTTTTCTTTCCATTGGTTAGCTTACTTATCCAATCTTTTTAATGTACTTTTCAAGTTTTATTAATACAAGAGTTCTGTCGCCATAAAAAAATATACATTTCAAGTTGAAGAAAATTAAACACAAACCCCTAAACTAAACTTTCCAACATGTATTCGTCACTCACTATAAAATTAATATTTTTAAGCAAAGGACAAGATAAAATTAATTTGCAACCACCTAAATATAAATAAATTGTGCAACCAAGCTTGTAGACCTAGAGGTAAAGAGTTTTCTTTCTTCATTGAACTACCTAAAATCAATCGTGCTTATAGATCACGGTATACTACATTTAGAAAAACATGAAATCTCCACCGAGTAAGGATACAGAGAAATAAGGTGTAATAATAAAATTGAATTGCATTAAATAAAGGAATCTTTTGGAGACTTCACATTATTTTGTTTGCGGATGATACAATGTTCTTAATGAAGTGATAAGGCAAAAGCTTCAAAATTTTGTACATGACATTGAGATTTTGGTTTGATGTAAGGTTTGAAACTAAAATGTCCATGAGTCTAGCAGCAAGAATCAATACTCAAAACTGCAAGTCACACAACATTTCAAATAGGTTAGGTTGTAAGAGAGGCAATTGAACTTTGCAGTACTTGAGACTACTTTGTGGGGAATCCTTTATTGATGAATTTTCGGAACCCAGTTATTGAAAGGGATCAAATGAGATTGGAGAGGTGGAAAAAGGATTGCTTATTTTACTCCCTTTTTAAGATTCTAAAAGAAGATATCATTTTCAATAATGATAAGAGACCTTTTGTGGGAGGAGTTGCAAAGGTAAAAAAGATCAAATCTTGTTAGGTAGGGGGTGGTGTCGAAACCTAAGATTAAGGAAGATTCTGTTAAGGGAAATTCAACAAAAAGATAAATAATGCCTTGTTAAAAAAGTGGTGGTGAAAAAAAGTGGTTGTGAAGGTTTTCACTTTACAGGATTCCAATGGCATTAATTTTTTTCCCAGAAGGTGGCATGATGCTGCCAAAAGCAAATCTGAACTTCATCCCAATGGATGGGAGTTGAATGTAGCGGTTAGAGGTTCTTTCCATAGTATTTGATAACCTATCTTTCAGTGTGGTAATGGTTTCACAGATATGTGAAGTTGGATGTGGGAACTAGTGAGACAATGTGCTTTTGAAAACGTATATGGACTGGTGATTCTTCTTTTCCTTTATCATTTTCTCGTCTCGTTAGATTGTCACGGCTTCAAGAAGCTTCCCCTACAAGTGTGTATCTTGAATCTATTTCTCACAGTTGGATTTTAATTTCTTTAGGGCCATGAATGATAAGAAATGCTGAAATCTTGAAACTTTCCTATTTGTTGTCATTGCTTGAATTAGTCCCCTTAGTGTCAGCAACAAGAGAGAAAAGGTTGTGCAACCTTGACTCTCCTAGTGTCTCCATGTGTTGATTGATGATCCATCCATGGTTCAAAATATCGACTGATACCGATACGAATTATATCCGACTCGTCACCTTCTAAGACAATATCGTTATACGATACATATAAACCCCAAACATCGCACGATTCGGCTAAGTTGACCAAGTTGTATCCAAGTCAATCCGGAGTTGTTGAATTATCGTCACCAAATTAGCTGATTCAATTTCGCAACACCGCAATACGTCTTGAATTTCTCGTCATTTTCAACATATTTTAGTCATTTCTCGATACCGGACTGTGACGCCACGACCAACGTATCTCAGAATTCTCCGAATCAATAACCAATAATGCGACCTTGAACCATAGATCCATCTCCCTCAATTTTAAACCTCACTTGAAAAGTTAGAAGGCCAAGTGTCCATTAAGGTGCAGGTTTTGGTGTGGAACACAACTTGTGGAAAGATTAGCACTTATTATTTGTTACGACGAAGAGGACCAACTACTTGTCTTTTCTCCCAAGCTTTTGCCTAGATAAATGCTTTTTATTGTTCTAAGTTTTGGGGCAACTTATTTCGATGTGAATTCTTGTAATGTCTTTTGTCTGCCATTGGATGGATTTTTTGTCCACTATATTGTACTCTCTCCTTTATTTAAAGAAAGTTATGTTTCTTATTAGGAAAAAAAAAGCAACAGACAAGATAAAATAAATTTGTAACCACCTAAGTATACACAAACCGGAACCAAACCTACAGACCTGTACTCGGGGGTTCTGGAAATCATCCATTGCTGCAGCTAGAGCTGGCAGCACCCTTTGATGATATTGAACTTGCAAATCCGGGCCCAAATCGGTAGACAACTGCCCAATTGCATTAATAGCTGCCCAACGCACTCGAGGATGAGGATCTTGGAATGAATTCAAAACCATGGTCACCACTTGCTCCAAATTTTTAATCATCACCTGCAATAATAAGGACACAGAGGAAATACACTAATAAGCAACCATGTCGACGAACAAGATGCTAGACAAGTAATATTGATATGTTGCTTTGTAATAGGCAACAAAAGATGCATTGCACCAGGAAAAATGGAGCATAAACATATTATATACTGTTTATAAGAGTGACTAGCACATTAATTCTTCTACCGCATACACATAAGCATAAAACAATTAAAATGTTAACAAGTAAAGGCTTTAATAATCCATTTGGTATAAGAAATTGCTTATGGAAGTTAGAAGAAAGTGGATTGACTATCCCAAAAATGAATACAATAGTAAAATCAAAAATATTCAATACCTTTGAGCAGCCCTCAGCAATCTGGGCAAGCGCAATTAGTGCAGCGTGGTGTTTTTGCCACTCCGGAGCAGCCAAATAAGCCGGCAACTGTTCTGAGGCAACAGGAACGATTGTATTCCCACCCAGCGCAATCGACAACCTATCCAAACACTCCTGCCCAACACTGTAATTACTCGACTCACCCGCATCCTCATCCTCAGTCTCCGCGCTATGCCATGCAGGCTCATCCTCAATATCCAACAGCATCTTCATCAAAATTGCAAATAGTCCACTAATAAATTGCGGCAACTTCCTCATCATCCCCGGTGCTCGCTCTCTCGCCTCAGCTAAAGTAATCACAAACTCAATAGCCAGATGTCTTGTCCCCTCTTCTAAACTCTCTGCCTCGGCTATTTGTAACATTGAGCTAACCACATCCACCAATTGCCTTCTCAAGAACCTTGGTTCAGTCCCGGCCAATTCAATCAACAATTCTAACGCTTCTTGAGCCGTTACCTCTTGTCCGCAATTCAACGCCTCAGTCAACGTCCTCATCATCGCCGGCAACAAGTCCTGAAACCGATCTCGGTCAGTGGGACTCGTTAAACACTGAATAAAATTAATCACCGCGCTCAAAGCGGCGATTTTCACATCGGAATTATTCGAATTCGTCAAACACTGCAAGAACACCGCGTGCAAATGCTTTATGTGCGGAGTTAGCGTTTCACCGATGTATTGGGACAGCTGGGAGAAAATCAGATACGCCGATTCTTGAAGCTTCGGCGAATCGGATTGAACACACTGGAACATAAAGGGCAAAAGCTCAGGCCAGTTGTTGTCCGGTAAAATCCCGGATGCGAGTTCCGAAACGGTGTCGCAGAGCTTCTTGATAATGGTTTTCGCCTCCTCGCGTTGAATACAATCGAGAAGGATTGATTTGAGCGTTGACTGAGTGGTTGTCGTGAGTGAAGGCCAGAGGTACGAGTCGTCGCGAGTGAGTTGTTTGCGGAGGAGAATGGCGGACATGGCACGAGCTTCAACGTGAGGAGAGAACTGGAGGAGATGAGCGAGTTTGAGAGCGAGTGAGTTCGGATCGGTCTGTTTGCAGAGGTTGAAGATGAGTTCGGCTTGAGATCGTTGCTCGTTGCCGGAGGACATGAGGTGAGAGATTAGGGTTTCGAATGGGGCAGGATCGGGGCCGAGAATCGCCGCCAGTTGGGCTTGTTGGAGCTGAGTTGAATTTGGATCCATCGCCGGAAAACTAGGGTTTTTGGGTTCCAAGATGATAGATAGCGGTGGAGATGGTGGCACTATCTCTCTCTCTCTCACACACACGCACTGAGTGTCTCTCTTCTCTATAAATATGTGTACGTCACTTTCCCACACCCAGGGCACGCACACTCCCTCGCGGAAATGGAGGTGGGCGGGGTTTGGCTATTAAGAGCGTGTTTGGATAGTGAATTAGGGTTATGGGGAATGGTGGATCGAATTAGGCCAATAGGCACCGTGAAAAAATTGATAAATAGTGTCCCACACAAATTAAATGGATGATTAGCTGTGACTTGGGTGTGTATTTCCATTGTTACTGTGTTAAGATCTGTTTGGTTAACAAGAAAAAGATAATAAAAAATGATATAAAAAAAAATTAAAAAAAACATTTTTATATATGCATTTGATTATCATGAAAAAATTCTAAGAACATTTTAAAACAATTTCATTTTATTGTTCAAAAGAAATGAAAATTACAAGAAATCTTTTCTAATTATCTAAATTATCTTTAATTATTTTAACTCGGTCTAAAGAAGAAAAAATAATTTTTATTATTCAAATTTAAAAAAAAATTGGTTCCTAACCTAATTCGGAGACAAGAACCGATTCAAACTCTAATATCTAGATCAAATTATATGGTTAGTAGTACAAAGTTTTTTAAAAGTAATAACTAAGTGAATATTTTTTAAAAGAAATAAGGATAAAATGGGAAGTTTGGTTATTGAACACAACTTTCTTGTCTTTTCCTGCGTTTTGGAAGAAAAAAAAGTTAATTAAATGTGAAAAAATATAAGTATAAAAGAAATTATTTTTTCTATAATTTTCTGTTTCATACTAAACAAACATATGTAAAATTTTAAAATTTTCTCTTTCTTGTATTTTCTAGCATTATTTTGCTAAACAAACGGACTCTTTGTGAAACCTTAAGTCAGATTTAAATTTAAGTAAACACACAATAAAAATAAGGCTCCAACATCTATAATAAACAAAGAGAGCTTCAAATTTTTATTAAAATAGAAAGAGACTCAAGTATTTTATTTAAATCTTCCATGATCACATTTTATCATATTTTATATGTTTAACAATCATATTTCATTCTCTCTTCTTTTTTTTTTTTTGTATATTTATGTTTTACCTTTATTTTCTTTATTTTTCAATCTCCATTAAAAATTCTTGATATGTTTAAAAAATACAACTTTGTTGAAAGTTGGATCATTCTTAAAAAGTATCATTTGACATGGATAAATTGAATTATGTTTTTAAAATTTTTAGCAATACGAGATTAAGTTTTTTTTTTTGGTCAAATTTGAAGAAAAAATATATAAAATAATAAGATAAAAAGATAATGATATTTAAATCCACCAAATATGTGGGTTTATTTAAGAAGGTGTATGTGACTATAAATGCACTATCCATTCAGGCTCGGATTATTTCTAGGTGATAATATCAGGCTCAAAGTGTATATCTGAACATGGGAGTAAAGGGAATAAGATGGGCTCAACCATATTTTATTCCAATCCCTCTTTCTTAGTTCCTAAAGCAAAGACACCCTAAATGATCACAATTACCTCTTCCCACAAAGATATAACAATTAATATGTGACACCCCAAAATTCGGGGGTCCGTTGATTACCTATCAACCCGTGAAATACCTGTGGATACCGAGTAACTCGATATCCCAACGTTGTGCCCCATTTATCGGGGTTCATCATTTATTAAAAATTTGGACAGAGTCTCCTTTGTAAGGAGAATTCTACTCAAAACACAACATGTGCATTATATAATAACAAGACTCATCCGAGGTCCAATATTCAACAATGATCACACTGAGTCCATTTATAAGTAAACATTGGTCACACTGGGTCCAATTATCCATACTTATATAAACATGCAAGACTATATTAAAACTGTCCATATAAACTCTATTACAATTCCTTTACACATTACATGCCAAATTTAATTACAAGTTTAATTTTACAAAAGAAATGGATTGGAAGCCACAAGTCGGCTTTCCTTCCTCCTTAAGTGTCCGAGTGAGTGCCGTCCCTGGGCGTATGACCCGTACCTGAAATGTTTCCTGTATAGGGTTAGCCAACGTCCAATAGAGTATATTCTACAAGGGCTACTCCCCACCTAAGTGCACATGCAATGTTCACATTTGATAGTTCATATTCACATCAACATTTCTAAGTAAGAATATGCAACTTTATATTGGAATTCACCATGCTATGCAATGAAATGAGATGAAATTCACTTATGTAACTTTAACTCGAGTCCTCACCAACTCCCAAAACACAATGCAACACATATGTGCAAACAACGTCTTTGATGAAACACATCCAAAGATCATGTTGAAATCAACCATATGTCATAAAACTATTTCATTCTTGGATGTTTCTCATCAAATGAATAATTTATATATCAAAATCATGTGCCTTTATTGGGTATCGAATTCAAGAATCGCACCTCCGGCTTCGTACGCCGTTACACTTTTCTGAAATTTCACCACCGGTAAGTGTATGAACCAAGTGACCGGGTTTTTCACCCGAGGGAGTGTCTAGCCTTACTTACTATACCCGATACAAGTTTTCTTATGTATGTAATCGTACGACCTAGTAGGACATTCAATCCCACTTTTTTGAGCCCACCCTTTAATTACCAAGAATGATGCTTGAAAGAACCATGCGCAACTCACACACACACACACCCATACTGATGCCTAAACTCATGAATGGGATGCCTCTATGCACTACGCTACAATGTTCAATATACTATGAATGATATAAGAACAATCTCAACATATCCATGGTAAGTTATGTTCTAAACATATAGATACTAAATTTGTCACAATGTCAATATAACACATGCATGCATATACATAGACACTTTTTCATAAAATAATTCCAAGCATGTTATCATTATCTTTATGTCAATAACACACTTAATCACAAAGGTAAATTATAACACACAACAGCCCATGTACTAACCTGCATAATAACCCATAAAACAGCCCCTAATCGGAGCACAAAATAGTTCATAAAGTGGCCTAAAACAGTCCGTAAAATGGCCCTAAAATAGTCCATGAAATGGTCTTAAAAACAGTTCATGAATGGCCTAAAAATTGCCCATGGAATGACCCTAAAAATAGTCCATGAATGTCCTAAAAATAGTCCATGAAATGGCCCTACAAACAGTCCATGAATGGCCTAAAAACAGTCATAATTTCAGTCCATATTAGGCCATAAAAACAGCCCTTAACAGGCCATAAAAATAGTCCATAAACAGTCTCATAACTGTGCTAAAAACTGCCCATATATAAACCAATTTCACCCATTAAAACATGTCCATGTCCAAAAATAGTCCATTTGGACATCCCATAAACAGTCATAAGACATCCATATTTTAGCTAAAAAACAACCACATAACAGTCATATTTCAGCCACCAAAAACAGCCCCTTAAGGTAGGCGTAAAACTAAAGTAGGAAAAATCCTACTTCAATAGAAGTATAGAATGAATACTAAAACTTTCAAGAACACCCCCAAAGCTCAAGATTTTGATTTCTCTAAAATCTCGCCTTTTGATCTTCGGTGCAAATCTTCGTTTTTGGTACCCACGCATAGCTCTTATCACATAGATCAACTTTGATTCTTGGCTTGAGCCATTCCGGCTGACGGATCTTCTTGAATCGTAGAGACAAAATTGGATTTTTTTTCCTTTTTTTCTCTCCAACATCTGAAACAGCTGAATATCAGAGATATTTATGCTAAAATATCTGATATTTAGCCCTATTTATAATTTTCAAGACTTGGCTCGAGTCACGCCACGTGTCCCCCTTTGTCCTAGTCTGTTTTTGCCTTGAAACGATTAAATTTCATACCGGTTTAAGCTCAAAATATTTTATATGAACTTTATTTAAAATATTTTCCAATTTTCAAAATTTTTATAAAAATTTCGATTTGGGGGGTCACCGGACGCCCGTCGCCTCAAAAAACGTGAAAAACTCGACTATCTCAGAATTTGACGAAAATTGACAGGACAGCTAGATTTCGCGATGTGAATCCAACGGTGAGGTCCGTTGTTTCATACGAGCTCTATAGAAATATGTATTTTAAATACGCATTAGCATGACAAATTACCATTTTACCCTTTTTAAAAAAAATTTTAAAATTTTCTCGGGTTTCACATTCTTCCCCCTTTAAAATAATTTCGTCCCCGAAATTCACATACACATGCACATACAATCACATGCATATGCAACAGCCAAATAATGCTAAATGACCATAACAATGTACCTCCATCCTCGAACAAAAAAGGTAATTGGTACGGATAGTGTCCTCGCGCTCCCATGTTGCCTCCTCCACTCCTCGATGCTGCCACAACACCTTCACTAGCCGCACGGTCTTGCCTCGCAAAATCTGTTCCCGGCTATCCATGATGCGCATCGGTCCCTCCTCGAAGGTCCCATCCGCATCAACGGTCAACTCACCCCAATCCACCACATATGTCGGATCTGGAGTATACTTCCGGAGTATACAGACATGGAATATCGAATGAACACCCGATAAATTTGGCGGTAATGCCAACCGATAAGCCACTGCACCCATCTTCTCGAGTACCTCGAAGGGTCCGATATACCTTGGCGACAGCTTTTTTTGCTTACCAAACTTGACCACTCATCTCTTAGGCATCACCTTCAAGAAGACATGATCTCTCACCTCAAACTCTAGAGGTCGTTGCCGTCTATCGGCATAGCTCTTCTGCCAGCTCTGAGCCGTAAGAAGATGCTTCCGAATCAAGTCTACCTTCTCCGAGGTGTCTTTAACCAATTCCGGACCCGTAGAAGACCTCTCTTCTATCTTCGTCCAACATACCGGAGAACAACATGACCTCCTATATAGCGCCTCATAGGGTGTCATATGTATATTCGCCTGATAACTATTGTTATAGGCGAACTCTACCAAGGGCAAGTGATCTTCTCAGCGACCCTTGAGATCTAGGACGCACGCCCATAGAATGTCCTCTAATGTCTGGATAGTCCTCTCTGACTGACCATCTATTTGAGGATGAAAAACAGTGCTCATCATCAGCTGTGTTCCCATGGCCCGCTGAAAACTCTCAAAAAAATGAGCTGTAAACCTAGGATCCTGATCTGATACTATAGAGACGGGTACCCCATGCAACCGGACAATCTCCCGTATATACAACTTGTAGAATTCCTCTAGTGTGAAGGTCATCCGCACAACCAAAAAGTGTGCCGACTTAGTAAACTGGTCCACTATCACCCACACCGCATCATGACCCCATGATGTTCGTGGCAAGTGAGTCACAAATCCATCGTGACATGTTCCCACTTCCACTTAGCTACCTCCAAAGACTGGAGTAATACTGTTGGTCTCTGGTGTTCAGCCTTAACCTGCTGACACGTGAGACATCGACTAACAAAGTCGCCAACTTGCCTCTTCGTTCCACTCCAGTAAAACTGGCGACAAAGATCATGATACATCTTTGTGCCCCCTGGATGAACCGTAAAACGGGAACAATGAAACTCCCTAAGGATCTTCTCTCTTAGATTCGCCAACTGAGGAACCACAACCCTTCCTCGATACCGAAGACTACCATCTGAGTGAATAACCCAACCCTCGTCACTTGTACTTGCCTGTACACAGTCCCGGATAGACAATAGCTCCGTGTCCTGACTCTGGGACTCAATCACCCTACTCAGTAGAGATGACGTAGCCACCAAACTCCCCAAAGTACCCTGAGCCTGACCTATATAACATAGCTCAAACTGTCTCACAGTCTCGAGCATCTATCACTCTCGGGAAGCTACATTAGCCAAAACTCTCTGTGACCTTCGACTAAGTGCATCAGCCACCACGTTTACCTTACCAGGATGGTAATGCAAAGTGAAGTCATAGTCCTCTAAATACTCCATCCACCGACGTTGCCTCATGTTGAGGTCCCACTATGTGAAAATATACTTCAGACTCTTGTGGTCCAAAAATACTTCAAATTGCTCACCATACAGGTAGTGACGTCAAGCCTTCAAGGCAAAGACAATGGCCGCCAACTCCATGTCATGTGTGGGGTAATTCTGCTCGTGATTCTTTAGCTGCCGAAAACCATAAGCTACTACCCTCCTAGATTACATCAAAACACATTCCAACCCGTCTTTCGAGGCATCACAATAAACCGTGTACCTCTGTCCCCATTCTGGAACTATCAGAATAATAGCCGAAGTAAGCCTCTTCTTCAACTCCAGGAATGCATTCTCACAAGAATCATTCCACACAAACTTGACTTCTTTCTGGGTCAACTTCGTCATAGGCGCAGCCAATCAGGAGCAATCCTCAATAAACCGTTGGTAGTAACCCGCCAATCCCAAGAAGCTACGTATCTCGAAGACTGACTTCGGTCTCTCCCAATTCATAACTGCCTCAACCCTTCTTCGGGTCCACAGATACACCCGAAGTCGACACTACATGCCCCAGAAATTTCACCTCAGTAAGCCAGAATTCACACTTGCTGAACTTGACGTACAACTGATAATCTCTCAATGTCTGGAGAATAATTCTCAAATGACCTTTATGCTTCTCCTCAGACTTGGAGTAGATCAAGATGTCATCAACGAAAATCACGACAAACTAATCTAAATAGGGTTGAAATATCCTATTCATGAGATCCATGAATTCTGCTGGAGCATTCATCAACCCAAATGACATCATTGTGAACTCGACATGCCCATACCGCATTTTGAACACCGTCTTAGGGATGTCTACCTCCTTAACCCTCAACTGATGGTAACCGGTACGAAGATCTATCTTGGAGTAGACCCGCACCCCTCTCAGCTGATCAAACAAGTCATCAATCCTTGACAAAGGGTACCTATTCTTGATAGTAACCCTATTCAACTGCCAATAGTCTATGCACAATCGAAGGATTTTATCCTTCTTCTTGGCAAATAACACCGGAGTGCCCCAAGGTAAAATGCTCGGTCTAATGAAGCCCTTGTCCAATAATTCTTGTAACTGGACCTTGAGTTCTTGCAACTCAGCTGGTACCATCNTAACAAGTAACACATAGCATGTAGCAAGTAGAGCACATAACATTAAATGCATATGGAATGCAATGGTCTATACCTGTGCCCATCGAGCCCTAGGTTATTCGTATGTCTATGCTCTGATACCAAGCTGTGACACCCCAAAATTCCAGGGTCCATTGATTACCCATCAACCCGCGGAATACCCGTGGATATCGAGTAACTCGATATCCCAACGTTNCAAGCTGTGACACCCCAAAATCCCAGGGTCCATTGATTACCCATCAACCCGCGGAATGCCCGTGGATATCAAGTAACTCGATATCCCAACGGTGTGCCCTATTTATTGGGGTCCATCCTTTATTAAATATTTGGGCAGAGTCTCCTTTGTAAGGGGAACTCTACTCAAAATACAACCTGTGCATTATATAATAACAAGACCCATCCGAGGTCCAATATTCAACAATGACCACACTGAGTCCATTTATAAGTAAACATTGGCCACACTGGATCCAATTATCCATACTCATACAAACATGCAAGACTATATTAAAACTGTCTATATAGACTCCATTACAATTCCTTTACACATTACATGCCAAAATTTAGTTACAAGTCTATTTTACAAAAGAAATGGATTAGAAGCCACAAGTCGACTTTTCTTCCTCCTTAAATGCCCGAGTGAGTGCCGTCCCTGGGCATATGACCCGTACCTAAAATGTTTCCCATNACCCGAAGAAGACCCAACTCCTATCTTGCCTCGTCCTCCAGGGTAAGGCTTATAAGCCAACCCATCAACTGTTTGTGCCATCTAGAGTCGTACACGGCCTGAGGTAAACCNATCTTGCCTCGTCCTCCAGGGTAAGGCTTATAAGCCAACCCATCAACTGTTTGTGCCATCTAGAGTAGTACACGGCCTGAGGTAAAGCATCACGCTTTTTCCCTTGGAACTTAAAACAAATACCCTCTAGCGTATAAACAGTGACCCTCTTTTGATCACAATCAATGACTACCCGATGTGCCGCCAACCAATCCATACTAAGGATCACATCAAACTTCGACATGTCCATGACCCTAAGGTCCACTGTGAGTAGAATCCCCGAGATCTCTAACTCACAACCCCGACATATCTGATCAATTCTCACCCTAGCTACTAGGGGAGAACTCACATGCAATGACTCTTTCAAGGTCTCAACCTCTAAGTCCAAGTCTTTCACACAAGATGCAGCAATAAATGAATGCGATGTACCATAATCAAATAATACTCTTACCCATAAGCGAGAGAGTAGAAATGTACCCTGTATCACCGACGGATCTACCGACTCAGTCTGAGGTATCATGGCGTAGACACGCCCTTGGGTCCCCGACGTACCGACTTGTAAGCCCTGGCCTCGGCCTCTACCCATGCCTTGGCCCATCTGGCCGAATTACGAAATCCCCTCACGCGAAGTAGTTTGGGCTTGAGTAGTATTTTGGAACTGGTACTGGTTCCCTTGGCCCATGGTAGGGTAATGATGAGTATAATGTATNTCCCCGACGTACCGACTTGTAAGCCCTGGCCTCGGCCTCTACCCATGCCTTGGCCCATCTGGCCGAATTACGAAATCCCTTCACGCGAAGTAGTTTGGGCTTGAGTAGCATTTTGGAACTGGTACTGGTTCCCTTGGCCCATGGTAGGGTAATGATGAGTATAATGTGTCTGTGGCTGCCCCACCGAAGTTTGGGACTGAGATAACCCATAAATTTGGGATCCTTATCTTTGAGGACAATCCCGCTTCATGTGACCCGGTTGGTGGCAATGATAGCAAGTCCTCTGGCCTGCATGGTAAGAAGGACTCTGATTTCTCCCACCTTAGNCCGAAGTTTGGGACTGAGATAACCCATAAATTTGGGATCCTTATCTTTGAGGACAATCCCGCTTCATGTGACCCGGTTGGTGGCAATGATAGCAAGTCCTCTAGCCTGCATGGTAAGAAGGACTCTGATTTCTCACACCTTAGGAGGATTGACCTTGGCCTTGGCCTTGATAACTGCGGCCCTGTCCTTGAAACCCTTGTGGAGTAGAAGTCCTCTGCTTCTTCCTCGAGTTAGAAGAAGAGGATTGACCCTCATTCTTCTTGTCTTTTGCACCAAACTCCCGGATGCTCCTTACGTCATCCACCTTTCTCTCAATAGCCATAGCAGTCTCGACCNGGCCCTGTCCTTGAAACCCTTGTGGAGTAGAAGTCCTCTGCTTCTTCCTCGAGTTAGAAGAAGAGGATTGACCCTCATTCTTCTTGTCTTTTGCACAAACTCCCGGATGCTCCTTACNAAACTAGCTGAATATCAGAGATATTTCTGTTGAAATATCAGGGGATGTGTGAGAGAAACATAGGTGGGCCCCCCAAGCAAATAGAGTCTAAGTTAGAGGTTCTGGCATTTTTCAACAACACCTACTGCTAGGTCGATGACAAAACCTACCAATAGGTTTTGTTCTAGTAAGCAAAACCTTTCGNTAAGACCATCCTCAAACTTCCTCACTTTGGCCATATCTGTGGCCACGTAGTCATCGGCGAAACGGGCTAACTTTATGAACTTATCCACGTAGTCCATCACCGTCATCGTCCCTTCTCTCAAGTCTAAGAACTCCAGAGCCTTTGCATGTCGAGTAGCAGTTGGGAAGTACTTGCCCATAAAGAGCTCCTTGAATTCTGCCCATGTCATTACCTCCAAGTTCTTGGAGTCCTTGACCCAATCCCACCACACTTGGGATTCTCCCTCTAGCTGAAAAGTAGCTAGCGTTATCTTCGTGGCATCGGAGGTAATCTCCATAGCCCTCAAGATCTTGTCCACTTGTCGGAACCAATGGTCAGCCACCATAGGATCCGCCCCTCCCAGAAAGATCGGAGGATTGTGTGCCTTGAACTTCTGGAGGTGACTTGAACCTCCTTGACTCCCACTTGCACCTGTCTGTGCAATAGTAGCGGTCGTAGCACTAGCTTGTGCAATGGTAGCCACCGCCGCACCAATAGCCTCCATGAAGGCTTGTTGGTCAAAGGCCGGTGGTGGTGGTTGGTTGTTCTGTCCACCCCGACGTCCCCTTCCTCTAGTTGCCATCTACACACACATAAGATAGTAATAGATTAATTAGTTAATATCCCAAGTTAGGGATCAAGTATTTATTAGACATTTACTCATTGAACTATACCGTTCATCCCTTTTTTCC
This sequence comes from Ilex paraguariensis, assembly GCA_963454935.2. NCBI lineage: Eukaryota > Viridiplantae > Streptophyta > Magnoliopsida > Aquifoliales > Aquifoliaceae > Ilex > Ilex paraguariensis. Next base: position 344,648 of record CAUOFW020001914.1, read on the forward strand.
AAACTCTCAAGGTTATGTTTTCTAACCCCAGTGTATTCCCTTCCCTATACATTTCTATCATGTATATAATTCACATAACAAGTAACACATAGCATGTAGCAAGTAGAGCACATAACATGAAATGCATATGGAATGCAATGGTCTATACCTGTGCCCATCGAGCCCTAGGTTATTCGTATGTCTATGCTCTGATACCAAGCTGTGACACCCCAAAATTCCAGGGTCCATTGATTACCCATCAACCCGCGGAATACCCGTGGATATCGAGTAACTCGATATCCCAACGTTGTGCCCTATTTATTGGGGTCCATCCTTTATTAAATATTTGGGCAGAGTCTCCTTTGTAAGGGGAACTCTACTCAAAATACAACCTGTGCATTATATAATAACAAGACTCATCCGAGGTCCAATATTCAACAATGACCACACTGGGTCCATTTATAAGTAAACATTGGCCACACTGGATCCAATTATCCATACTCATACAAACATGCAAGACTATATTAAAACTGTCTATATAGACTCCATTACAATTCCTTTACACATTACATGCCAAAATTTAGTTACAAGTCTATTTTACAAAAGAAATGGATTAGAAGCCACAAGTCGACTTTTCTTCCTCCTTAAATGCCCGAGTGAGTGCCGTCCCTGGGCATATGACCCGTACCTAAAATGTTTCCCATATAGGATGAGCCAACGTCCAGTAGAATATATCCTACAAGGGCTACTCTCCACCTAAGTGCACATGCAATGTTCACATTTGACAGTTCATATTCACATCAACATTTTCAAGTAAGAATATGCAACTCTATATTGGAATTCACCATGCTATGCAATGAAATGAGATGGAACTCACTTATGTAACTTTAACTCGAGTCCTCACCAACTCCCACAACACAATGCAACGCATATGTGTAAAACAACGTCTTTGATGAAATACATCCAAAGATCATTTTGAAATCAACCATATGTCATAAAATCATTTCATTCTTGGATGTTTCTCATCAAATGAATAATTTATATATCAAAATCATGTGCCTTTATTGGGTATGAGATTTAGGAATCGCACCTCCGTCTTTGTACGTAGTTAAACTTTTCTGGAATTTCACTATCGGTAAATGTATGAACCAAGTGGCCGAGTTTTTCACCCGAAGGAGTGTCTAGCCCTACTTGCTATACCCGACACAAATTTTCTTATGCATGTAACTGTGCGACCTAGTAGAAAATTTAATCCCACTTTTCTGAGTCCACCCTTCAATCACCAAGAATGATGCTTGAATGAACCATGCCCAACTCTCACACACACACACCCATACTCATGCCTAAGCCCATGAATGAGATGCCTCTATGCACTACGCTACAATGTTCAATATGCTATGAATGACATATGAACAATCTCAACATATTCATGGTAAGTTATGTTCTAAACATGTAGATACCAAATTTATTACAATGTCAATATAACACATGCATGCATATACATTGACACTTTTTCATAAAATAATTTCAAGCATGTTATCACTATTTTTATGTCAATAACACACTTAATCACAAAGGCAAATTATAACACACAACAACCCATGTACTAGCCTGCATAACAACCCATAAAATAGCCCCTAATCGGAGCAAAAAATAGTCTGTAAAGTGGCCTAAAATAGTCCATAAAATGGCCCTAAAATAGTCCATGAAATGGTCTTAAAAATAGTCCATGAATGGCCTAAAAATTGCCCATGGAATGGTCCTAAAAATAGTCCATGAAATGGCCCTAAAAATAGTCCATGAATGACCTAAAAACAGTCACAATTTCAGTCCATATTAGGCTATAAAAACAGCGCTTAATAGACCATAAAAATAGTCCGTAAACAGCCCCATAACTGTCCCAAAAATAGCCCACATATAAACCAATTTCACCCATTAAAACATGTCCATGTCCAAAAACAGTCCATTTGGACAACCCATAAACAGCCATAAGACATCCACAAAACAGCCACATAACAGTCATATTTCGGCTACCAAAAATAGCCCCTTAAGGTAGGAGTAAAACCAAAGTAGGAAGAATCCTACCTCAATAGAAGTGTAAAATGAATACTAGAACCTCCAAGAACACCCCCAAAGCTCAAGATTTTGATTTCTCCAAAATCTCGCCTTTTAATCTTCGGTGAAAATCTTCGTTCTTGGTACCCATGCATAACTCTTGTTGCGTAGATCAACTTTGATTCTTGGCTTGAGCGTTTTCAACCAACGGATCTTCTTGAATTGTAGAGACAAAATTGGATTTTTCCCTTTTTTTTCTCTCTTTCTCTCCAACATCTGAAACTAGCTGAATATCAGAGATATTTCTGTTGAAATATCAGGGGATGTGTGAGAGAAACATAGGTGGGCCCCCCAAGCAAATAGAGTCTAAGTTAGAGGTTCTGGCATTTTTCAACAACACCTACTGCTAGGTCGATGACAAAACCTACCAATAGGTTTTGTTCTAGTAAGCAAAACCTTTCGATAGGTTTGGCAGATGATCTAGTAGGTCCAACTCCAGTTTGCAAAACCCACCAGTAGTTTTATGAGCAAACCTAGCGGTAGGTTTCTGCTTGATTTGCTTATTTCTTGATCTTTTCACCTTCCAAGCCAGCTTGAGGTGAAACCACAGAGTTTTGGTTTGAACTGCAACCATGGAGGTTGGTTTGAGGTGAAACCCGACTGAGGGTGCAATCAAGGAGGATGGCTGAAGGTTAACTTGAGGTNATTCTCCCTCTAGCTGAAAAGTAGCTAGCATTATCTTCGTGGCATCGGAGGTAATCTCCATAGCCCTCAAGATCTTATCCACTCCATAGCCCTNTCCTTGAATTCTGCCCATGTTATTACCTCCAAGTTCTTGGAGTCCTTGACCCAATCCCACCACACTTGAGATTCTCCCTCTAGCTGAAAAGTAGCTAGCATTATCTTCGTGGCATCGGAGGTAATCTCCATAGCCCTCAAGATCTTATCCACTTGTTGGAATCAATGGTCAGCCACCATAGGATTCGCCCTTCCCAGAAAGATTGGAGGATTATGTGCCTTGAACTTCTGGAGGTGACTTGAATCTCCTTGACTCCCACTTACACCTATCTGTGCAATAGTAGCGGCCATAACACTAGTTTGTGCAATGGTAGCCGCNGCCAAGCAATTCTCCATCCGGTGGATGAAAAAGTGTAAAACCCGTAAATTTTTGTCGAATTTTGAGATAGTTAAATTTTTTATGTTTTACGAGGCGACCGAGTGTCAATCGACGTCATAAACGAAACCAGGAATAAAATTTTAAAAAGTGGATGATAATTTAAAGCTAGTTCATATAAAAATATTTTGAACTTGAACCGGAATAAAATGTATTCGATTTGGGTCAAAACCAGACCTGAGAAAGGAGAACGTGTGGTGGAATGAGGACCAAGTATTTAGGGAGTATAAAAAGGGAATAAAAACAGATTTTCTTCCCTAATTCTTAGCCTTTTACCCGTTAGAAAAGAGAGAAGAAGAAGAGAGAGAGCAAGGGTTTCAAGCCTTCTCTCTACGATCTATGCCTTCACGTTGCTCAAATCAACACAAGCCAAGAACAAAAGTTGTTCTTCTCGTCAAAGGCTGCAAAACCATACCAAGAAGCATGGATTTGGGTGAAGTTCCAAAGATGGAGCTTGGAAAAATCAAGAGTTTAGGCGTGATTTGGGATTGTTGAAGCTTCCTATCATGGTTTTAAGCTTCAAGAGCTAGGGTTTTTTTTCCTAATTAGGTTTATTTCTAACCTAGGGTGATTATATGGAATGGGTAGGTGTTAGAGATGTATAACATTTACCTATTGTTGTTAATTTGATGAAATGAGTATTAAAATTGGGTGAAATCAATTCCAGCTTGAATTGGTAAATAAAAATTGTTAGCTTGTAATTTCTTTAAAGATTGTGTTATATGGGCATGCTATGTGTTTATATTATGCCTTAAAGAATTAAGTGTGTTAATTACATGAGATTATGTGATATCATGCTTGAAAATTATTATTGAATAAAATGTTGATATATGCTTGATAATGTACTGACATTGTGTTAAAGTATGGTGATTATATGCTTGTGATGTAATTGACCATGAGGTATGTTGAAATGGTTCATATGGCATTCATAACATAATGAACATGACTATAGTGTAGCAATTGTACATTACATTATATATGCACGGAGACATCGTATTCATGGACATAAGGCATGAGTATGGGTGTTTGTGCATGACTGTTATCAAACACCACACTTGGTGAATGATGGGTGAGCTCAAAAAAGTTGGATCGAAGATCTAGTTAAGTCGTATGGTCTGCATTGAAAATAGGGTCGGGGTTAGCAAGAAGGGCTAGATTATCCCTCGAGTGTAAGAATCAGTTACTTCAGATACGCACTCCGTTTGTATTAAGTCCATAATGTGTGTCGGCATATGCGGGGCCATTGGTGGAAGTCCATAAATACCATGTCGGTTGGGTGACTGTTGGTGGAAATTCATGAATACCCACCTCAAGAAAGACCCAAGAATTTAATGGTCATTAGATGTGTAACATCAATGGCGGAAGCTTGGAATGCTCGGAGTAAAACGCATGACATTTGCATGTGTAAGGGAGTCGGTGAAGGCTTGGGTTGATGTAAATGAGTGAGTTGCACCTCATTTCATGGAATGGTATGGTGATTCCTATCATTGAATTGCATATTCTTGATTGGAATGATTGTTGTTGTTGTATTGTGCATTTGAATATTTCATATGCATCAAGGTTGGGAAGTAGTCTCTTTAGGAGATATCCTATTGAGCGTAGCTCACCTTTTATGAGATAATATTTTAGGTGTGGGTTATACACCGGTGGATAGCTCTTATTCGGGCCCTAAAGGATGAAGAAAAGTTAAGATGTGACTTTATTTTGAGTTTTTTGTAAAATCATTATGAAAACTTAGTTTTGGCATGTAATTATATGAAAATGATTGAAATCAAACTTGTACGAACTATGTTTTATGAGAACACTTCACTATACATGTGTTGGGTTGATATGAAATGTATTGAAAATCAAAAATGAATAAAATGGGCAATTCTGGGCACACCTACCAGTAGGAAGTTGAGCTCTTCTACCGATAGATGTGGACCAATAAGCAGCTTCTACCGGTAGGTTTATTCGGTAGAATTTTTCCAGTAGAGTTCTCCTATTGATAGTACGTCACTGCTCCTACCTGTAGAAGAATTCCAGTAGGTTTTTTTCTACCGGTAGAACAAAGACTTCTTCTACCAGTAGGTTTTCTCAGATTTTCTAAAAACAGAGGTCCAGCGCACAACTTTTACTGGTAGGACTTTGACCACTTCTACCGGTAGGTTTTCTTAAAACTTCAAATTTTTGAAATGTTTTACTAAGCTCTTGGACATCAATTTTTCTTTCTCAAAGAGGTTATATTGGACATTAATGACCACGAACTAATGTATAAAGGATTATGGATGTGTGGGTCATGATCCCGGTTAAGGGGATGCTATTCACGTGATGTTGGGTTGTACGATATTCACGAGTACTTCTGTGGGTTAATGGGTGATCAACGGTTGATAAATGACCCCCGATTTTAGGGGTGTCACAAAAAATGTTCTTCTCAATCAATGACAATTTTTTAAATTTAGGCAACCAAGTGCCAACTTCATAAAGGGTATTCAAATATGACATTTCTCTTGAATTAGCCTCCTTAAAATCATCATCACCCAAATGCTTAACATGCTGCTCTATGACGGTATCAATATATTTTCATGTATTCCCCATCATCACCCTATTGTTTGTTGATGTTGAAGACATTCAATTCCAATATCATATTGCCAAATGCAAGCTTTATGACATCATTCCTTTAGTTGATAATAGCATTAGAAGTTGCAAGAAAAGGTCATCCTAGAATTTATGAAATTTGAGTTACAAAATTAGCAACAGGATGAGTATCAAGAATAATGAAATCAATAGGAAAATAAAATCTATCCACTTGGACCAATACATCCTACATAATTCCTCTCGGTATCTTTACACTACGATCTGCTAGTTGAAGAGTAATTGATGTCGGCTTTAACTTCCCTAACCCTAATTGTTGATATACTGAAAAAGGCAGGAGGTTGATACTTGCACCAAAGTCTAGTAGTGCTTGATTTACTTGGCAATCCCCGATAATTATTGAAATGGTAGGACAACCTAGATCTTTGAACTTCAGTGGAGTATTGGTCCTCATAACTTAGTCAAAAAAATTGTCTTTTGCACATTCGCTTTTCTTTTGAAGGCATTTGTCATATGACATCAAGCAATGGAGTGTTGATTTTTACTTGCATAAACACATCAAGAATTTCAGCAGTATTAGTAATCTTAGCAAGTACTTTTAATCTTTGAGGGTAAGGTGTAGGCATATGACACCTATTTTCATTCAAATTGAGAATTTCTGGTTGATCAAGTTTCTCACTCCCCTTAGACTCTTTCTCATTCTCTTTTTCTGTAGTGTTAGCGACCTTTGATAAAATGGTTTTGTCAATTTCTTTTCCACTTCTAAGAGTGGTGATTGAATTGATTTGCTCTACATTACCTTGAGTGGCATTAGAAACCTCAACACCATATTGACCTTTAGGGTTTTTCCTGGGGTTTTGTTGGAAACTTACCCTTTCTCTCGCTGTAGCACACCCAATGAACTAGTTAACTTAGTCGAGTTCTAATGTCGTCGAATGCTTGTGCATTTTGATTATTCATTATCTTTTGACTCTATATAAATTGATGCAAGCTGTCCTCTAAACTTCTCTTATGAGGGAGTTGACAGACATATGCATTTTGTTGACCCTGGGGGCCAAATCCTTGCTGAGGCAGGTTTTGTGCAGACCCTTGTGGTCCATGAGTATGATGGTGGGAACTAGTTGATGAACCTTGACTAGAAAAACTTTGATTTTGTTGGACTGGCAGGGCATATGTCATAGATGTAGAAGGTATAGTAGTGTTATCATTTATCCAACTAAAATTAGGATGATTCTGTCATCAAGGATTATATGTTTTAGAATATGGAGAGAATGATTGCTTAGGTTGATTAAATGCATTGACTTGTTCATGCAGCACTTCTTTAATGGTTGGAATGGTTGGGCACTTCCTCATGGAATGCTCGATTGTATTACAAATAGAACACAACTCATCAACCTTGGGCACACTACTTACCTCAATTACTTTTTGCACTTACAAGCTTTCCAGTTTGTGGGATAATTTCACAAAATGGGCGTGCAATTCATCTTGATCAAGCAAAAAATATTTTCCTCCCCCCATGGATTAGGATGTAGTAGTTGACCTTGATCTCTTGATAGGATCAAAAATCTCCCATGATTTGGCATTCTTTATCAAGCTATCAAAGTAATCTAAGGCTTCCTTTGGATCCTTACTCAAAAATTCGCCATTGCACATCATGTTTATGAATTGGCGATGTGTAGGGGTAATTCCTTTGTAGAAGAAACTAACCAATTTCCAAGGTTCAAATCCATGATATGGAATGGAGTTTAAAATGTCTTTGAATCTTTTTTAGCACTCATAGCACTGTTCATTTATTTTTTTGAGAAATTTTGGTTTTTTTTCTTCAAAGCAGTAGTTCTATGGACTAGAAAAAATTTATTTAAAAATTCTTTTTGCATATCGGACCATGATCCAATTGACTGGGGTTTCAAAGTGTTTAGCCAAATATTTCACTCTATCCTTTAATGAAAATGGAAATAGCTTCATTCTAGCAATTTTCTCATGCAAATTTTGATCAAGCAACAGTCCAACTACCTCCTCGAATTCCTTAACGTAAAGATAAGGATTTTTCCTATCCACACCATGGAATTGGGGTAGTAATGGGAGCATTCTCTATTTAGCAACAAATTCATGTGGTTGAACTTACAAAAGTATGCAAGATGGTGCAGTTGATCTAATTGGTTGGAGAAATATCTCATTGTTCTCATGGGGGGGGGGACAACTTGAAGATTATTTTCATCATGTCTCGGATTTTGCCCATTGTTTACATTTACATCATCCATATTTATGTTTGGTCTTCAGTCTTGTCTAACTAATCTATTTGTGTTATCAGATGCCCATATGCAACACATAAAAACCTACAAAAACAAATCTACTATTAACACAAATGTATATATACAACGAAAAAACGTACATGGGCTGATGAAAATCACAGGGATCACTTGCCGCCAATTCAAATCACCTTTCAAAATAAACCGCTAGTTCCCTAGCAATGGCTAAAAAAATGCTTGACTTGCTTTTCCTAATTTGTATCCGTATCTCTGAGATTTATGTAATGTATTTCCTAAGCATAGGAAAAGTATGCAGTGTAGCAACTTAGAAAAGATGAGGTCGTCACCTCAGGGAACAAGGGAAATTTAAATGGTGATTTATTTGTAAAGGAAATGAAAATTCTTTGTTTTTATAGAAATTTGTTGAGAATAACAACTAATGTAGTAAAATAAAATGGAAAACAATTGGCTAATCCTCGAAAATCAACCCACTGTAATCAAGCTTATTGATCCTCATTTATAACTCATTCAAGCTTATAATCAAATTTACTCGGATAAAGAATATTCAACTAAACTCATATTTTGAACAAGAATGTAGCTTTGAGAATAGGAAAAGATAGCTAACAATATAGATACTTTGATGTAGATACGTACTCCAAGCATTACCTGTGCCCGAAGATCCATCAACGAAAAATCAAAGTGAACATACAACAATAAGTTTTCAAAATGGGTTTTCCATCTACAAAGCATTCTCTTGGTTTGAATCCATTAGAGCATCAATATTGCTTGATCACAAATCAAAATCCTCCCTTGGATTATGCTGAAACTTAACCGGGAACAAAACCTATAAAATCAAAATCAGCGACGATCAACATGTAAATCAAAGGAAAATAAACAACAAAATTGAAAGGAATAGCTTCAATAAGATTTGCTTTAAAATGATATGTTCAAATACAAGAGCAAGCCTTGAAAATGGAAATGAAAAATACACTCACAACGTAAAGACTAAGATTAAATTCAAGAACTAAGGCCAAAAGTATTAGATCTAAGTCTCCAAGACCAATAGCTATTTTAGTTGCACCATCTCCATCGTTTCCTTAATGGGGAACCTCAAACCATCATTCCTAGTCTTTGTCTAAACATTCTAGTAAAGTAGGTAATGAATAAGGTATGAAAAATGTAGGCTCATGTTAGAAGGAAGAGGCATCTAAACACTAGAGTCCTAAGTCCTATCGCTTGACCTGTAGGGGAGACTGTTCAAGCCATGTCGAGGTCGCTTAAGCGGTGCCAGTTGGTTTTCTGTCCAATTGATGGAACAACAACTTGCCACCTGTGAACTTCTACTATTCCTGCTCTACACCTCCAATCAATTCCTTGAGCCTCCAAAACATGCTTGAATGTATGTACACATTAAAATGCAACTAAATGCACATGCACGGATTAAATTAGGATCTAATATGAAATGCAAATTTCAAATTCAAAGTAAATGCACAAAGTTATAATAATAAAAATCACACTTATTCATCAAATAGCAAATCCATCCTCATTTCATCATGTCAACACATTAGTCTAAGACATAATAAAACATTTAGAACTCAATTTTCATGCATCCTAGAGTAATTTCCTTCCACTTAGTATGATTTCACTCACACGTGTTCAATTTTTTTTCCTATCTTTGATCAATTCATTTGTAACACATGTGAAACCAAACTTCAACACAATTGGGAATCTGTTTAGATCAATTATTAATAAAAATTTAAATGAATTTCTAATGCATGGTTTAAGTGAATACATAATCGGTTAGTGAGTTTCCTATATGTATTTTTTTTTATTTTCTTTTTAGACACTCCTCTGTTTTTAGATCACTTATACTCTTAATGGACTTAATTAGGATAATTATGAATTCTGCACTTTATGAATTATACTTTTAAGATGTGTATAACATACCTCTACGTGCTTTACATGTGAGCATTGCCATTAAGCATATAGTGCTCTAAACTATTCAGAGGCAATTGTGTAAACCCCCACACTCTTATCTTTATATAGCACACAATTATGTTTTTGAAATACTAATTTAAGTAATGGAGTATGCATGAACTAAGTAGATTGTAAGAGTACAGATAAAAATGTTAATAGTGTAGAATCGGGTAAATATTTAGTTTAAACTTAGTTTTGACTTGTAAATATATGAAACTGTTTGCAATAGAACTTATACCAACTATGTTTGATGTACAAATGTATGTTGTATAAGTTTGAGTTTATTTTGGAAGGGTTTGGAATGAATTGGAAATAAAAAACAAAGAAAACAGGCAAAACTGAACAGACCATACCGGTACTCCCGGAAGTTACCGTACCGGTATAGCGTACTGATACGCTACTTTTACCGGTACGCTCTATAAGTTCCATTAGCCCCATTTCAAAAAATCCTAGGAAACCTTAGAGAGGAAGAAAGAGAGGGAAAAACACAAGATCAAAGAAGATTTACACATTGGATTGGATCAAAGCCCTAGTTTGCTTTCAAGAACACCAAGGTAGGGGTTTTCTTCCATTCTTGTCCATTGAAGCTAGGGTTTATATATATACATGTTTTGCTTCTAAATCTTAAGTATATGCTATGAAATACTTGTTCCTTGAAGTTTCTATAAGTATCACCATGTTTTGAAGGTATTATGGTTTGATGGCTATAAAAACCCTAGTTCTTGAGAAAAATGGATTTTTCTTCTTAATGTTCAATTGTTTTTGATTTCAAAACTCTAGTGCTTTGTATTAAACAACAAATGATATTTGTGATGATCTCTTGCTTATTTTTCTTATATTGTTCTCTTGTATTACAAATAATGAAATTTGAGAATTTTAGATTTACTCATGATTTGAGAAAACAATTGGAATTGTATCTCTTGTATGGTTGTTGTAATGGACTTGAATTGCATTTGAGCATTGCCGTAGAGTGTTAGAGGTTAGTCTATCCCAGTGGGGGTGAGATGGTTTTCTAACACTTGCAGTGATTTATTGTTTGTGAGAACAACCACTATTGTTCATGTAAGTTCGAGGCTGAGGGTGGGTATACCTTTCTTAGGGAGGATTCGTCAATACCGTGGGAGACGGTATACGCCCTTCCTAAAGTGGTTTGTGTGGTTAGGGTTAGGTGAATGAGGTAGAGTCGTTATGTAGATTCATGGGAAGCAACCAACATACATGAGAACATGTTTATTGTGTGGAATTGGTTTCTTATAAGAGTTTGTGGAGGTATGAGACTCTATGAGAACTTGTGGAAAATGGTTTACGGTTAGAAATGGTTTATTGTTTTGGAAATTCATTTTACTGATCATTTAAATTATTGCTATTGTGTAAACTTGAGATCTNAGCTTATAATCAAATTTACTCGGATAAAGAATATTCAACTAAACTCATATTTTGAACAAGAATGTAGCTTTGAGAATAGGAAAAGATAGCTAACAATATAGATACTTTGATGTAGATACGTACTCCAAGCATTACCTGTGCCCGAAGATCCATCAACGAAAAATCAAAGTGAACATACAACAATAAGTTTTCAAAATGGGTTTTCCATCTACAAAGCATTCTCTTGGTTTGAATCCATTAGAGCATCAATATTGCTTGATCACAAATCAAAATCCTCCCTTGGATTATGCTGAAACTTAACCGGGAACAAAACCTATAAAATCAAAATCAGCGACGATCAACATGTAAATCAAAGGAAAATAAACAACAAAATTGAAAGGAATAGCTTCAATAAGATTTGCTTTAAAATGATATGTTCAAATACAAGAGCAAGCCTTGAAAATGGAAATGAAAAATACACTCACAACGTAAAGACTAAGATTAAATTCAAGAACTAAGGCCAAAAGTATTAGATCTAAGTCTCCAAGACCAATAGCTATTTTAGTTGCACCATCTCCATCGTTTCCTTAATGGGGAACCTCAAACCATCATTCCTAGTCTTTGTCTAAACATTCTAGTAAAGTAGGTAATGAATAAGGTATGAAAAATGTAGGCTCATGTTAGAAGGAAGAGGCATCTAAACACTAGAGTCCTAAGTCCTATCGCTTGACCTGTAGGGGAGACTGTTCAAGCCATGTCGAGGTCGCTTAAGCGGTGCCAGTTGGTTTTCTGTCCAATTGATGGAACAACAACTTGCCACCTGTGAACTTCTACTATTCCTGCTCTACACCTCCAATCAATTCCTTGAGCCTCCAAAACATGCTTGAATGTATGTACACATTAAAATGCAACTAAATGCACATGCACGGATTAAATTAGGATCTAATATGAAATGCAAATTTCAAATTCAAAGTAAATGCACAAAGTTATAATAATAAAAATCACACTTATTCATCAAATAGCAAATCCATCCTCATTTCATCATGTCAACACATTAGTCTAAGACATAATAAAACATTTAGAACTCAATTTTCATGCATCCTAGAGTAATTTCCTTCCACTTAGTATGATTTCACTCACACGTGTTCAATTTTTTTTCCTATCTTTGATCAATTCATTTGTAACACATGTGAAACCAAACTTCAACACAATTGGGAATCTGTTTAGATCAATTATTAATAAAAATTTAAATGAATTTCTAATGCATGGTTTAAGTGAATACATAATCGGTTAGTGAGTTTCCTATATGTATTTTTTTTTATTTTCTTTTTAGACACTCCTCTGTTTTTAGATCACTTATACTCTTAATGGACTTAATTAGGATAATTATGAATTCTGCACTTTATGAATTATACTTTTAAGATGTGTATAACATACCTCTACGTGCTTTACATGTGAGCATTGCCATTAAGCATATAGTGCTCTAAACTATTCAGAGGCAATTGTGTAAACCCCCACACTCTTATCTTTATATAGCACACAATTATGTTTTTGAAATACTAATTTAAGTAATGGAGTATGTATGAACTAAGTAGATTGTAAGAGTAGAGATAAAAATGTTAATAGTGTAGAATCGGGTAAATATTTAGTTTAAACTTAGTTTTGACTTGTAAATATATGAAACTGTTTGCAATAGAACTTATACCAACTATGTTTGATGTACAAATGTATGTTGTATAAGTTTGAGTTT
>CAUOFW020001914.1:358645-408231 GCA_963454935.2 Ilex paraguariensis
TACAAGTTTAAATGTGATTCTTTTGGGATGTAATGACCGTGGTTGGCCTATTCTTTTGGGATAATATTATAAATGTTATATTTGATGGATGAAATTTCTTTAATGATGAAATTATTTAGTTGCTCTCATGATGTGAATGATTTATAGATTGTAATGTCATCCAAGGTGAGTTTTGGGGCGTTACAAATTGACACTAGTCATCGTTTTTATGCCTTACCTTTTTTTCAATTCACGATAAAATATTTTCTTTCAAAAATCACATACATTGCGATGATGATCATTTTTATGACACTAGTCGTCGTTTTTATGTCTTACCTTTTTTTCAATTCACGATAAAATATTTTCTTTCAAAAATCACATACATTGCGATGATGATCATTGTTGCGACACAGATAGCCTCGACCCACTTGTAAGCATAATCAACAACAACTAAACTATGGAGATAGCAAAAACATTAGAGAAACGGTTCCATAAAATCTATACCCTAACAATCAAAAATTTTTATAGCAAAAATAAGGTTTAAGGACATCATGTTTCTTCTAAAAATACCCCCTAACAATAGGCATTTATCACAAGAAGTATATAAAGCATGGGTATCTAAGATCATGTTGGGCCAATAAAATCTACACTGTAAAATTTTTGTAGTGGTTTTCTTCAAAGAAAAATGCCCACCACAGGCTTCAACATGACAAAAAGAGATTACAATATTTGTTTCATGGTTTGACACACATCTCCTAATGATATGATTTTTATAACTTTTAAGCAAATAGGGATCATCACAAAATAAATTGCATATTTCACCCAAAAATTTTCTGTCATCACAAGAACTAAAATGAGAAGGGAGTCTACCATTGGACAAATGATTAATGATGTCTGCATACCATGGTGCCTGTGCAACTGTCAGTAATTGTTCATTAGGGAATGTCTCATTGATTGGTACCTTATCTTCATGAAAATCATAGCTAAGCCTTGAAAGGTAATCTACCATCATGCTTTCTACTCTCTTTATGTCCTTGATTATATCAAATCAAATTCCTAGATTAGCAAAATCTATCTCAAAAGTCGTGGCTTGACATCCTTCTCCATTAGCAAATACTTCAAGGCTGAATGGTCAGTGAAAATAATAACTGAGGAACCAATCTAGTAATATATGAATTTATTTAAAGTGAAAACCACAACAAACAACTCTTGTTTAGTAGTAAAATAGTTCATTTGTGCATTATTTAGAGTTTTGCTTGCCTAGTAAATCATATAAGATTTTTTTTTGTCATTCCATAGTCACTATCATTACATATCAATTCAAAAGGAAAAGGCCAGTTAGGTAATTGCAAATTGGGAGTAGAAATCAACTAGCATTTAAGCTTCCCAAAATTTTTTTGGCATCCATCATCCCACTCAAGATATATCTTGACTTAGGAGATGATACATAGGTCTAGATATAAAGCTAAAATATCTAATGAATCTCCTAAAAAAACTTGCATGATATAGGAAGAATCTCACATCCTTTACATTCTTAGGGGAAGGAAATTACCAATTAGATCCACTTTTGCTCTATCCACTTTACTCCCTTCTGATGAAGCTGTAAGACCTAACACTAGCCCTTGTGTCACCATAAAGTGATATTTTTCCCAATTTTAAAATTAAATTAAATTCTTCACATCTAGCAAACACTTTTTCAAGATTATTTAAACAAAATTCAAAGAAAACACCATAAATAGAAAATTAGATTTTTTAAACACAATTCAAATGAATCACCATAAACAGAAAAATTATCTTTGAACACCTCCAAGTAATGCTCTATCATTTTACTAAATATATTCAACATGAATCTCTGAAATGTGATAGGTGCATTACAAAAATCAAATAACATTCTCATATATGCAAATGTACCAAATAGGCATGTGAATGTCACATTTTCTTGGTGATCTAGTGTTATTTTGATTTGATTGTACCTAGAGTACCAGTCCAAGAAGCATAAAAGTTATGACCAACNATATGCAAATGTACCAAATAGGCATGTGAATGTCACATTTTCTTGGTGATCTAGTGCTATTTTGATTTGATTGTACCTAGAGTACCAGTCCAAGAAGCAATAAAAGTTATGACCAGCTATCCTCTCTATAAATTAATCAAAAAAGGGTAGAGGAAAGTGATCCTTCCAAGTGATCGAATTGAGTTTACGGTACATAAACACTAACCTGTAACCACTCGGGTTGGATCCAATTCATTCTCTTCATTTTGATCTATCGTAACTCCTAACTTTTTGTGTACTACTTGGGTTTGGCTTATGCATTTGCTATGAGAGATGGGGTGGTTGATATCCGTGTCCACTAATTTAAGGACCTCAGCCCTCACAACCTCTTTCATATGAGGATTCAACCTATGTTTCATCTAACAGGAAGGTTTGACATCTTTCTCTAGGTATATACAATGACTACATAATAAATGACTAATGCCTTCTAGGTCTGTGACAGTCCATCCTATAGCAATCTGATGATGCCTAAGGACATCTAATGGACATCTAATGGACTTTACTCCTCGACCTTNGTCTGTGACAGTCCATCCTATAGCAATCTGATGATGCCTAAGGACATCTAATGGACTTTACTCCTAGCACCACTCGGTATGTCTCGTCCTCCCCGAGAAAAACATATTTGATCTGATGGGAAGGGTTTCAACTCGGGTTTAGGTGCCGTGACACTAGATGATTTATGCTTGGTTACTTGGCGATAACTCCTCGAACTTGGGCGCCCATGGCCCAATAGATGAGATAGGAAAAACATCCAACAACTTACTCAATTCATTATTTTCCTCATTTAACATGGACTCAAGACTACTAGTATTTGAATCAACCAAACATGCTTCTAATGAATCCCCAAAGAATGCCTTATTAACATGCTCTTGTGCCGAAGACTCAATAAAATTAACTTCTTTAATCTCCTCCTCCTCCCCCAGTTGTTTTGCAATATTAAAAACTAGCGATAACCAGTGCTTGAAGGCATGGTGTAATTCAAAAATAATCAAATCTTGATTGTAGACTCGAAATAATTAAACACTGAAAATGACCCTAAAAATTTAAATCACATTCTTAACAAACCACACTTTGCATACATGCTCAACAAAGTATTACCAATATAAAGATTCTCTTGAAGACAAATTACAATAGAGAGATGGAGAAAACCTAGCTTTTATAATCAAAATGCCAGAAATGTAAATTGAAAAAGTATAAAATTCATATGTTTGAAACTACATACTTAATTAGAACGTTCAAAAATATTTATTTAGAAATCAACTTGCATGGTCAATAAATAATTTGTCCGTGCCAGAAAGTACTGTGTTA
This sequence comes from Ilex paraguariensis, assembly GCA_963454935.2. NCBI lineage: Eukaryota > Viridiplantae > Streptophyta > Magnoliopsida > Aquifoliales > Aquifoliaceae > Ilex > Ilex paraguariensis. The sequence goes on from CAUOFW020001914.1 coordinate 361,986, forward strand.
TGGTGAATAAAAAAATCACCAATTTTTAATGAAGACATTTTTTTTGTTCTTTTAAAAAATTTGGTCAAAATTTTTCCTAAAACTAGAACCTCAAGAAAAAATCAACCAGTAAAGCTAATTACAAAATCCAAATATGACATAGAGACTTAGTATTAACCATTAATATAAAGAAACCAACCAAATTCAACCACAAAAAAAATTAATTCCAAATCCAAACAAAAAATTTCAACAATAAGAAAATATAGCAACAGAGAGGCAAAATAACTGAACACGATAATACCCAATTTTTCAACGCAAAATAGATGTGATCAAGTACGTCAGCCACCTACCAATAAAAATAAAATTTGTAACACCCCAAAACACGCCCTGGACAACATTACATTCTAAAACTATTCATATCATGAGAGCACTAATATAATCCCTTAAGAAACAAGACTGCATTTGTCATCCACGAATATTTACAACATTATCCAAAAGAAGAAGCCCAAGTCATGGCTATTACATCTCAAAAATTAATTAAAGAAGTGCAGTGGAATAAACAAAAGAACCTAGACTACACAATTTTCCAAAAGAATGTCTTAGTCTAATACAAAAGGAAAGGAGGTCGCTCTATGCGTCCACCTCGGGATCCATACTCCCGTCCAGTGGAGTCTCCCAAGTAGCGGCTCCTCGACCCTTACATCCTCCTCTTCAAGCGGGTAATCTGAAAATGTTAGCGATAGGGGGTGAGCACGAAGCTCTGTAGAAAAATTCTCTCAAACCCATACAAGGTTTAGAAAAGCATTTAAAACGGTCGGTCTCAATTTTAACATAACATAGATACATAATTTGAAATAAAGTAGTGATATTTAAAAAAGATCTCAAGTTTATTTAAAAATATTACTTAAATGAATAAACGAGCACCACATACAAATAAAAACCATTAATTGCCATAACCAATTTCCAACAATTCTTTCGGTAGGTGGCATATTTTGTGGTAACCTCCACCCCTCTTTAGGTCACCTTTGATTCTCAAGCATCCTTACCGGGAATCTCTTGAAAATGGATGAGCATCCTTACATGGAACCTCTCACCAATCATTACATTATTTTTCAAGCATTCTTACCGGGAACCTCTTGGGAAGGAGTGAGCATCCTTACAAGGAACCTTTCACTCATGTGTATCACAAACAACCAACCAAGCATAAAATTCCAACATTCGTCTCAATTTACAAGCATCTATCCAAAATTTCCAAAATATATCATGTAACAATTCCACAACCAACTAAGAAAATACATGAGATCACAATAACATCATTTTTCTATCCAACACAAAGCACTAAGGTTTCAAAATCCATAATAAAGAAAGCATTTAGGAAGAAAATACATCACTCTCCAAAAATTAGGATTTTAAAAATAGAAAAGAGATTTTATGGGTATTACTTTGTTTAAAACATGTAATCCTTACAAAAAGCCTAAGAGAGGATGATTCCATAGCATATATATACCATTGATAGTCAAAACATACATATATAAATACCTTAGCCTCAATGTAAGTGAATGAGAGAAAACCCCTACCTTGAATCTTTAATTTTGGTGTGAAGAACAAGAATATTTGATCTTAAATCACCCTTGAATCTCTTGTTTTTCCCTTCCTTTTTTCCTCTCTAATGCTCTCTAGGGTTCCAAGAGGTGTGGGGGTGTATGGGGAGTGAAGGAAATGAGAGCAAATGAGATGAAAATGAGTTTAAAACATAGCAGCCCCGAAATACTGTTCGCAGGCTGTTCTGGGTTTCTCCAAATTTACGGTTTTACCACTAAGAATCTCCAATTTGATCCATATGGACTACCATAAGGTTTGTCGACATTCCGGATTCATTTTTAATGTTATTTTAACCTAAAAATATTTATTTTTATAATTTATCTTAAAACCCAAGTCAACGTACACCCGAAACACTAAAGTTTCTATTTTACCCATCCAAATCGGCTATTAATAAAGTTTTGCGATGTTTGCAAATAAAAGGTGATAAATGGTGCTTCTTAAAGCCTTTTATACTTATTTGAAACCTAAAAGTACTCATTATTTTTATATTTTGATTTAGGATGCAGATGGAGACATTAAATGCAAAACAAAACTAATTGGACTATTTCAACATCATTTCGTTATCTGAGCATAACTCTCTAATCCAAGCTCCGATTAAGATGATTCAAGATGCTATGGAATGATAGGAAAGATCTCTAAAAATTTTATGTTTTGAGTTTTGAAAGATATTAACTACATCAAGGTCTAAATCAGGCTTGAAGTTGCTGTCAGTGCACTGTTCACGTGCACTGTTCAAGCTAATTGGGCTGTCAAAATAGCCCATCGTTATCTGGGCATAACTCTCTCATCCGAGCTCCGATTGTGATGATTCAAGATGATATGGAATGATAAGAAAGAGCTATAAAACTTTTAGGTTTTGAGTTTTGAGAGATATTGACTGCATCAAGATCTAAATTGGGCTTGAAGTTGCAGCCAATACACTGTTCAAGCTAATTGGGCTGTTAAGACATCACTTCGTTATCTGGGCATAACTCTCTCATCCGAGTTCCGATTGAGATGATTCAAGATGATATGGAATGCTAATAAAGAGCTATACAACTTTCATGTTTTGAGTTTTGAGAGATATTGACTGCATCAAGGTCGAAATCGTGCTTGAAGTTGCAGCCAATGCACTGTTCACGTTCTGTTTCATCCCTTTTCCATTTCCAATCCATTCCTAAGCCAACCAAATCCATCCCAAACTTCTCCAACACATATTTCTACACCAAAACTATTTAATACAAGTTCTAGGACCTAAAATTTCATATTTTCACTTATTAAAACCAAATTTCAACTATTATTTCCACTAACATTTTAAATCTCTACTTTTCCAATCTACCAAATTTAAACACACATCACTACATATATCCACATTTTTTTTACCACAATTATTTACTATATATCTATATACATATATAAAAGAAAATGCGGGGTGTTACAAAATTCATGAAAATGATTCCAAACAAAAAAGTCTCAAGCATCATCATTAAGATATTATGTTTTATTAACGATGTAGGCTAAGAAAAAAAAAAGAGTACTTGTAAAAATTGAACTACAACAATCGTTAAAAATGGTAATGAAGTAAAAGGGACTCACAATAATGTACACCAACTACAAAATTTTCCTTGCAAAATGCCATATTTTTTGTTGTAAATCCTAAACTACGATCCTATTAAAGCGCAAAGTGTTAAAGTTTTTAATTTCAAAAAAACCAAAAAACAAAAACATTTCAAGTAAGTGAATAATTTATTTATTTCAACCAAATAAGTTGAAATTGAGTGCGTTCGAACCGTTAAGAGATGGTGTGATGAGCGGGACAATGTACAAGGGATAAAGATTTATATCTTCTCAAGATTAAGAAAATAATATGGCACCATCATGCTCATTTGATCTGCAAATAATGAAAAATTATCAATTATTAATCTCAATAACAGTATGCTAATAAAAACAAAACTTGCAAGGGTATAAAAAAAATTCAGCAATAATCAGTAGCGAAGTTAACAATTTTTAATTATGCCAAACCAACCACAAAAAAAAAAAAAACAAAGACTATAATTCAACAACACCAAAGAACCTGAAAAAAAAATCACAATAGACTTAAAATGATTAGGCGAAAACAAAAGTAATGTTCATAGGATTCTATAATAACAAAAGTAATAATATTACGACTTTATTATTTTAGGAAATTATTCCTAAACTGCAGAATTAAGTCCAAAGCATTAATGTACTAATCCTACAAATTAGACTCTAAATTACTCTAGATGTCATTGGGAAATTAAATTACTTAGTTCAAATTGGTAACATAATTTTATTACATACTTTAAGCAAGTTTAAAAAAAAAATAGATAAATACCCTCCTTATGCGACTAACAAAAATAATTATCTACTGTTAGTTTAAGCTCTAGAACCTATGAAGAGGAATAATTATTATGTGATAAAATATTTAGCAAAGGGAAAACAGTTAACTGGGACACTTGGAACCTATGAGGAGAAAGAATAAATTAACCATGCAAGGAATGAAAAGGCAAAAACACATACCACTAAACAGTATGGGAGTAGGAAATTAGGGTAAAATTTGAATGATTTTGCACATAAGAACTGAATTCAACTCCCATAAATTTGTCAATAGTGACAATCCAAAAATGGGAAATAAATACTCTAATAACTGGAATTTTCCTCATCAAGCATTCACAAGAAGTACCCCTTGGATTTGATAGACAAATATCTAATTCTACCAAATAACTCAAAATCATAGTTTGTGACGCCCCTAAAACTAGGGGTCCTTTTCAACCATTGACCACCCGTTAATCCACGGAAGTACCCGTGATTGTCGCACAACCTAACATCACACCAATAGCATCCCCTTCATTGGGATCATCACCCACACGTGTAACTCGTGTACATTATACCATTAGACCCAGCCAAGATCCGATATACCACAATTTATTCTTATTTTATGTCCATTTATATCCTTAGAACCAAAGAATCCAAAGCCCAAAAGCATATCATATCGGTCTTAAAGTTTCAAATTTTTGGAGGACCTACCAGTAGGTTTTGCTTGATATACGAAATTATGCCTGTACAAGATCCTACTGGTAGGTATTGCCCACTGGACAACGATCTATCGGTAGGTCTTGCCCAATTTTGCCAGTTTCACCTGTTTTTCATTTCCAATTCATTTCAAGAGATATTATTTCCATCCAACTCATGTAACACTACATTTATACATCAACCTAGTTAAGAACAAGTTCTCTTACAATCATTTTCAAAAGATTACATGTCCAAAACATGAGTTTCACAATATTTTACAAGAAATGGAATTAAAGGCTACAAGTCGGCCTTTCTTCATTCTCGAGGTCCGAATGAGAGCCGTCCATCGGCGTATAGCCCGCACCTGAAATATTTTTTCGTATAGGGTGAGCCACGCTTAGTAGAGTATTTCCTATAGAGACTACTCCCCAACCTAAGTGAATATGAAATGTTCATGCAACATTTAACAAACAACAACATCCCAAACAATAATCTACTATTCAATGTTGGAATTTTAGCAATGTCATGCCATAAAATGAGATGATACTCACTCATGCCCATTAACCCGAGCCCTTACCGGCTCCCACCACACAATGCAATGCCAATGTATGAAGAAAAGACTCGCCATTGATAAATTACATCCAATGATCATTTTGAAATAAAAGTCATGTATTTATAAAACCAAATCATTGTTGGATGTTACACCTCAAATGACTATTTTATAAAATAAGTACACTTTTCCAGAATTTAATCTCAGGGGAGTGTACGAACCAGGTATTTTATAAAACAAAATCATGTGTCTTTGTTAGGTAGCGAATTTTTTAGTGTCGCACCACCGGCTCTGCACACCGATACACTTTTTTGGAATTTCACCTCAAAGGAGTGTATGAACCAGGTAGTCGGGTCTTGCAGCCGAGGGAGAGTCTAGCCCTTCTTGCTATACCCTACATAAGTTTTTCATGCAACCGTGCGACTTAATCGGATCTTCAATCCAACTTTTCCGAGCCCACCCATCAACCACCAAGTATGATGTTTGATCAAACCATGCATACACACCCACACCCACACCCACACCCACACCCATGTCTCATGCCCATGGATGCGATGCCTTTGTGCAAATACAATGCCATGCACCATTGCAATATCAATGTCATGCCCTATATTTAATGAATGCCCTATGGATAATTTAATCACATATCTACATATTTTATGGCAAGTCATATTCCAAGCATATAGTCATCATTATCCATCACAATGTCAATATATCAATAAATATATATCAACATTTTATACCCAAAAACAATCACAAGCAGGTTATTTCATAATTCATGCCAATAACATACTTAATTCACAAAGGCACAATATAAACACATAGCATGCTCACATATTACTGATTTCCATGAAATTTCACAAGTAATTACCATATATCCATTCCAAGTTAGAAAATTATTTTAGACCATTTCTAAACCCATTTCCATAACCATTTCATCAATTTCACAACAATAGACAAGTGTTAAGTCTCTAATAACCTATCCATCTCATATAAACACCCTAGGTTAAAAAATAAACCTAAGTAGGAGGGAACCCTACCTCTTGAAGCGTAAAACCAATGTAGAAAGCCTTCAAGAACATCAATGGAACCCTAGCTTTGATTTTCCCCAAATCCCATTTTTGGAGCTTCGGTAAAATCCGTTGTTTTTGGTATGGTTGCGTAACCCTCGACGAGTAGAACAATCTTTGTTCTTGGCTTGAGTTGATTCGAGAAACGAATCTTTGTTGATTGTAGAGAGAAGGCGGAGATAACTTGAGTTTTCCCTCTCTTTTTGCTCTCTTTTCTCTTGGTTGAATGACTGAACAAAATGGGGGAGAAATTAGATTATTCCCCCTATTTATACTTCTCCATACTTGGCCCACAATGCGCCACACAATCCTATTTTTTCTAGGCCCGTTTTCACCCCGAAATTATTAATTTTCGTCCTGGTTTAAATTCAAAATATTTTTCTTTTAAATTGTCTCAAATTATTTTTCAACTTTCGAAATTTTATTAAAATTTTTGTTTTTGGGTCATCCGAGACTCGACTGCCTTGTAAAACGCAAAAAACCCAACTATCTCAGAATTCGACAAAAATTGACAGGGTAACTAGATTTCGTGAGATGAGTTCGACGGTGAGGTCCGTTTTGTCATCCGAGATCTAAAAAAATTCAGGTTTACAACCCGTACTATAATGACAAATTATCATTTTACCCTTTTTCATAAAAAAATCAAATTTACCCGGGTTTTACATTCTTTACCCCTTAAAAGAATTTCGTCCCCGAAATTCTTTAAAAAAAACNAACTATCTCAGAATTCGACAAAAATTGACAGGGTAACTAGATTTCGTGAGATGAGTCCGACTGTGAGGTCCATTTTGTCATCCGAGATCTAGAAAAATTCAGGTTTACAACCCGTACTGTAATGACAAATTATCATTTTACCATTTTTCATAAAAAATTCAAATTTTCCCTGGTTTTACATTCTTTACCCCTTAAAAGAATTTCGTCCCCGAAATTCTTTAAAAAAATCACATTTAACTGCATGTATATGCAACATTAACATTACACTTAAAATTATAAAAATGTACCTCTGTCCTTGAATTAGGACGGATAAGTGGTATGTATGGTGTCCTCACACTCTCATGTCGCCTCCTCCATACCTCGGTGTTGCCATAGAACCTTCACTAGCCTTACAGTCTTGCCTCACAAAACTTGCTCCGNAAAAAAATCACATTTAACTGCATGTATATGCAACATTAACATTACACTTAAAATTATAAAAATGTACCTCTGTCCTTGAATTAGGACGGATAAGTGGTATGTATGGTGTCCTCACACTCCCACGTCGCCTCCTCCATACCTTGGTGCTGCCATAGAACCTTCACTAGCCTTACAGTCTTGCCTCACAAAACTTGCTCTGGGCCATCCATGATACATACCGGTCCCTCCTCGAAGGTCCCATCCGCATCAACAATCAATTCACCCCAATCCACTACATGTGTCGGATTTGGAGTATACTTCCGGAGTATAGAGACATAGAATACTGCGTGAACCCTTGATAAATTTGGCGGTGATGTCAATATGTAAGCCACTGTACCCACCCTCTCGAGTACCTCGAAGGGCTCGATAAACCTCGACGACAGCTTCTATTATTTTCCAAATCTGACCACTCTTCTCTTAGGCATCACCTTCAAGAAGACGTGATCTCCCATCTCAAACTCCAGAGGTTGCCGCCGTCTGTCGGCGTAGCTCTTCTGCTGGCTCTAAGCCTTGAGAAGACGCTTCCGTATCAGGTCCACCTTTTTTGAGGTGTCTCTAATCAATTTTAGACCCATAGAAGGTCTCTNTCGGCGTAGCTCTTCTGCTGGCTCTAAGCCTTGAGAAGACGCTTCCGTATCAGGTCTACCTTTTTTGAGGTGTCTCTAATCAATTTTAGACCCATAGAGGGTCTATNCATCTCAAACTCCAGAGGTTGCCGCCGTCTGTCGGCGTAGCTCTTCTGCTGGCTCTAAGCCTTGAGAAGACGCTTCCGTATCAGGTCCACCTTTTTTGAGGTGTCTCTAATCAATTTTAGACCCATAGAAGGTCTCTTTCCCACCTCCGTCTAGCATACTGGAGAACAATAAGGTCTCTCATATAGTACTTCATAGGGTGCCATCTGAATACTCGCCTGATAAGTATTGTTGTATGCGAACTCCACTAAGGGTAATTTCTCTTCCCAGCTATCCTTGAGATCTAGGACACATGCCCGTAGCATGTCCTCTAATATTTGGATGGTCCTCTCCGACTGTCCGTTCGTATGGGGATGAAAAGCTATGCTCATCATCAACTATGTCCTGATGGCTCGTTGAAAACTCTCCCAAAAGTGAGCTGTAAACCTAGAATCCCGATCTGATATAATAGATACGGGCACCCCATGCAATCGGACAATCTCCCGTATATATAATCTATAGAATTCCTCTAGTGTAAAGGCCATCCTCATTGCCAAAAAGTGTGTCAACTTTGTGANTATAATCTATAGAATTCCTCTAGTGTAAAGGCCATCCTCATTGCCAAAAAGTGTGTAAACTTCGTAAGCCAGTCCACTATCACCCATGCCGCATCATGTCCCCGCGATGTTCGTGGCAAGTGAGTCACAAAATTCATTGTGATATGCTCCCATTTTCACTCAACCACCTCCAAGGGCTGGAGCAACCCCACTGGTCGCTGGTACTCAGCCTTGCCTTGTTGACACATGAGACAACGTCTGACAAAGTCTCCATTATGTCCTTTCATTCCGCTCCAATAATACTGGCGACGAAGATCATGGTACATCTTCGTGCCACCTGGATGCACAATAAATCGGGAGTAATGGAACTCCCTCAGATCCGTTAACTGGGGAACCACAACCCTTCCTCTATGCCGAAGATTGCCATCTAGTGAATGGCCGAGCCCTCATCACCGATACCTTCCTACACTCGANCCAATAATACTGGCGACGAAGATCATGGTACATCTTCGTGCCACTTGGATGCACAATAAATCGGGAGTAATGGAACTCCCTCAGATCCGTTAACTGGGGAACCACAACCCTTCCTCTATGCCGAAGACTGCCATCTAGTGAATGGCCCAGCCCTCATCACCGATACCTTCCTACACTCGATCCTTGATGGATAATAACTTTGGGTCCTGCCCCTGAGACTCGATCACCCTGCTCAGTAGGGAAGTTGTATCCACCAAGCTCCCTAAAATACCCTAAGCCTGATCCCGATAATGCAGTCCAAACTGTCCTACAGTCTCAAGCATTCACCATTTTCAGGAAGCCATACTATCCAACACTCCTTGTAACTTCCAGCTGAGTGCATTAGCCACCACGTTTGCCTTACAGGGTGTTNTTCCTACACTCGATCCTTGATGGATAATAACTTTGGGTCCTGCCCCTGAGACTCGATCACCCTGCTCAGTAGGGAAGTTGTATCCACCAAGCTCCCTAAAATACCCTAAGCCTGATCCCGATAATGCAGTCCAAACTGTCCTACAGTCTCAAGCATTCACCATTTTCAGGAAGCCATACTAGCCAACACTCCTTGTAACTTCCAGTTGAGTGCATTAGCCACCACGTTTGCCTTACAGGGTGGTAATGCAAAGTGAAGTCGTAGTCCTCTAAATACTTCATCCATCTACGTTGCCTCATGTTGAGGTCCCGTTGTGTAAAGATGTATATTAGACTTTTGTGGTCCAAAAGTACTTCAAATCGCTCACCATACAAATAGTGGCCCCAAGCCTTCAAGGTGAAGATAATGGCCGCCAGCTCCATGTCGTGTGTGGGGTAGTTTTGTTCGTAGTTCTTTAATTGTTGAGAACTATAAGCCATCACTCTCCCGGNTCATGTTGAGGTCCCGTTGTGTAAAGATGTATATTAGACTTTTGTGGTCCAAAAGTACTTCAAATCGCTCACCATACAAATAGTGGCACCAAGCCTTCAAGGTGAAGATAATGGCCGCCAGCTCCATGTCGTGTGGGGGGTAGTTCTGTTCGTAGTTCTTTAATTGTTGAGAACTATAAGCCATCACTCTCCCAGACTGCATCAAAACAATCTAGTTCGTCTCTGGAGGTATCATAGTACACTATATACATCTTTCCCCTCTTCGGGACTATCAAAATAGGAACTGAAGTAAGCCTCCTATTTAACTTCTGGAATGCTTTCTCACACAAATCATCCCACTGAAACTTGACCTCTTTTCGGGTCAACTTGGTCATAGGTGCAGCTAGTCGAGAGAATTCTTCAATGAACCTCTAGTAGTACCCTGCCAATCCCAAGAAACTGCGTATCTCAAAGACTAACTTCGGCCTCTCCTAATTCATGATTGCCTCAACCTTCTCTGGGTCCACAGATACACATGAAGCCAACTCCACGTGTCCTAAAAATTTCACCTTTGTAAGCCAAAATTCACACTTGCTGAACTTGGCGCATAATTGATGGCCTCTCAAGGTCTGGAGAACAACCCTTAAGTGCCCCTCGTGCTCCTCTTCAGACTTGGGGTAGATCAAGATGCCGTTAACAAAGATCATGACAAACTGATCTAGGTAGGATTGGAATACCTTATGCATGAGATCCATGAATGCCTCCTGGGCATTCATCAACCCGAATGACATCACAGTGAACTCGAAATGTCTGTACCACGTTCTAAACGCTGTCTTAGGGATATCTGCCTCCCTAATCCTCAATTGATGGTAGCCAGTGCGAAGATCTCTCTTGGAGTAGACCTGCGCTCCCCTCAGTTGATCAAATAGGTCATCAATTCTCGGTAAAGGGTACCTATTCTTGATAGTGACCCGATTCAACTATCGATAACCTATACACAATCAAAGGGTCTTGTTCTTCTATTCGGCAAATAGTACCGGAGCGCCCCAAGGTGAAGTGCTCGGTCTAATAAAACCCTTGTTCAACAATTCTTGTAATTGGACCCTGAGTTATTGCAACTTTCCCGGTGCCATCCTATGTGGAGTCATAAAAATAGGCGATGTACTGGGGTNACTTCTGGAATGCTTTCTCACACAAATCATCCCACTGAAACTTGACCTCTTTTCGAGTCAACTTGGTCATAGGTGCAGCTAGTCGAGAGAATTCTTGAATGAACCTCTGGTAGTACCCTGCCAATCCCAAGAAACTGCGTTTCTCAAAGACTAACTTTGGCCTCTCCTAATTCATGATTGCCTCAACCTTCTCTGGGTCCACAGATACACCTGAAGCCAACTCCACGTGTCCTAAAAATTTCACCTCTATAAGCCAAAATTCACACTTGCTGAACTTGGAGCATAATTGATGGTCTCTCAAGGTCTGGAGAACAACCCTTAAGTGCCCCTCGTGCTCCTCTTCAGACTAGGGGTAGATCAAGATGCCGTTAACAAAGATCATGACAAACTGATCTAGGTAGATTGGAATACCCTATGCATGAGATCCATGAATGCCTCCTGAGCATTCGTCAACCCGAATGACATCACAGTGAACTCGAAATGTCTGTACCGCGTTCTAAACGCTGTCTTAGGGATATCTGCCTCCCTAATCCTCAATTGATGGTAGCCAGTGCGAAGATCTCTCTTGGAGTAGACCTGCGCTCCCCTCAATTGATCAAATAGGTCATCAATTCTCGGTAAAGGGTACCTATTCTTGCTAGTGACCCGGTTAAACTATCGATAACCTATACACAATCAAAGGGTCTTGTTCTTCTTCTCGGAAAATAGTACCGGAGAGCCCCAAGGTGAAGTGCTCGGTCTAATAAAACCCTTGTTCAACAATTCTTGCAATTGGACCCTGAGTTCTTACAACTTTCCCGGTGCCATCCTATGTGGAGTCATAAAAATAGGCGATGTACTGGGGTACAACTCAATGGTGAAGTCTACATCCTCATGTGGAGGTAATCCCGATAGTTTATTAAAGAAAACGTCTTCATACACACAGACAATCCGAGGTAGACCTAACTCTTGTCTCGCTTCGTCCTCCAGGGTAAAGCTTGCTAGCCAACCCATCAATTGCCCTTGCTAATGGGAGTCATACACTACTTGGGGTAAAACATCATGTTTTTCCCCTGGAACTTGAAACAAACAACCTCCAGCGTGTAGACAGTGACCCTCTTACGATTACAATCAATGACGACTTGATGTGCTGCCAACAAATCCATCCCAAGGATGACATAAAAATCTGACATGTCAATGACCCTAAGGTCCACAGTGAGTAGAATCCCTGAGATTTCTAACTTACAACCCCGACATATCTGATCAACACACACCCTAGCTCCTAGGGGTGAATTCACATACAATTGCTCTTCCAAGGTTTCAACCTCTAAGCCCAGATCTCTTACACATGATGCAGATATGAATGAATGCGATGCACCAGAGTCAAATAACACCCTAGCTTATAAGCGAGAGAGTATAAATGTACCCTGAATGATCGACTGATCCACTAGCTCAGTCTGAGGTATGATGGCGTAGACACGCCCCTGGGTCCCCGAATTCCCGGCCTGTATGCCCTTTCCTCGACCTCGACCCATGCTCTGGCCCATTTGACCTGATTGCGGAGTCCTCGCTCGTGAAGTGGTAAGCACCCTAGAACTGATACTGGCTTCCTTGGCCCATTGTGGGGTAGGGAGGAATAAAATGAGTCTGTGCATGCTCCACCGATGACTAGGAATGAGATGCCCTAGAACTTTAAGACCCCCACCTCTGAAGGCAATTTCGCTTCATGTGACCCGGCTGGTGACAATGGAAACATGCCCTTTGACCTTTCTGGCTGGAAGTCCTGAAGTGTCTACCGTCTTGGGAGGATTGACCTTGGCCTTGACCCTAATAGCCACGGCCCTATCCTTGCTGTCCTTGCAGAGTAGAAGTCCTTTGTCTCTTTCCCAAACTAGAAGAAGAGGATTGACTCTCATTCTTCTTGTCTTTGGCATCCGTCTCCTGGATGCTTTGTGCGTCATCAATCTCTCTCTCAATGGCCATAACTGTCTCGACCATCGAGTCAAAGTTTTGTAGGTGGAGACCCATAATTTTTTCCTGGATAGATAATTTCAACCCATCCTCAAACTTTCTCACCTTGGCCATATCCAGGGCCACGTAGTCATTGGCAAAATGAGCTAACTCAGTAAACTTAGCCACGTATTCCATCACCGTCATGGTTCCTTGTTTCAAATCCAAGAATTCCCGGGCTTTAGCATGTCGAATAGCCGTGAGGAAATACTTGCTCATGAAGAGCTCCCGGAACTTTCCCCATGTCATCTCCTCCAAGTTCTTGAAGTACTTTGCCCAATTCCACCATATTTGGGCTTCTCCCTCCAGTTGAAATGCAGCTAGCCTTATCTTCGTGACATTGGAGGTGATCTCCATTGCCTCCAAAATCTTGTCGACCTGTCAAAACTAATGGATGATTACCATCGGATCTGCTCCTCCCTTAAAAATTGGAGGCTTATTTGCCTTGAACTGTTGGAGGTTACTTGAGCCTTCTTATCCAACATTTACATTGGCTTGTGTAATAGTAGCAATAACGATACCACTAGCCTCCATGAAGGCTTGTTGGTCAAAGGCCGGTGGTGGTTGATTATTATTCCACCCACTGCCTTGGCATTCCCTTCCTCTATATGCCATCTACATGCATGTCAAATAGCAATAAAGTACTAACTTAATATCCCAAAGTAGGAACCAACCTTGAAACTTTGAGATTCATCTCCTTGTCTCCCTAGTAGAGCTTATACCACCCACTATTAGACCTTTACACCCTGAACCATCCCGTTCCCTTGTTTTTTGACTCCCAAGGTTATATTTTCTAACCTTAGTGTCTCTTTCCATATAAATTTTATCATGTATATCATTCACATAACATATAACACATAACACGTACCATATTAAAGCACATAGCATGAAATGCACAATGAATGCAATGGTCTAGACTCATGCCCTCAAGCCCTAGGTAAATCGTATACCTATGCTTTGATACCAAGCTGTGACGTCCCTAAAATTAGGAGTCCTTTTTCAACCGTTGACCACCTGTCAACTCGTGGAAGTACTCGTGATTGTCACACAACTCGTCATCACGTCAATAGTATCCCCTTAACCAGGATCATCACCCACACGTGTAACCCATGTACATTATACCATTAGACCCATCCAAGGTCCAATATACCACAATTTATTCTTATTTTATGTCCATTTATATCCTTGGAACTAAAGAATCCAAAGCCCAAAAGCATAGCAAATCGATCTTAAAGTTTCAAATTTTTGGAGGACTTGCAGGTAGGTTGTGCCCACTGGAAAAGTCCTACAAGTTGGTTTTTCCTAATATACAAAATTCTGCCTGTACAAGATCTTACCGGTAGGTATTGCCCATTGGACAACGATCTACCGGTAGGTCTTGCCCAATTTTGCCTGTTTCACCTGTTTTTCATTTCCAATTCATTTCAAGACATATAATTTCCTCCAACTCATGTAACGCTACATTTATACATCAACCTAGTTAAGAACAAGTTCTCTTACAATCATTTTCAAAAGATTACATTTCAAAAACATGAGTTTCACAATATTTTACAAAACATGGAATTAAAGGCCACAAATTGGCCTCTCTTCATCCTCGAGGCTCCGAATAAGAGCCGTCCATCGGCGTATATCCCGCACCTGAAATATTTTTCCATATAGGGTGAGCCATACTCAGTAGAGATTTCCTATAGAGGTTACTCCCCAACCTAAGTGCATATGAAATGTTCATGCAACATTTAACAAGCAACAACATCCCAATCAGTAATCTACTATTCAATGTTGGAGTTTTAGCAATGTCATGCCATAAAATGAGATGAGACTCACTCATGCCCTTTAACCCAAGCCCTTACCAGCTCCCACCACAGAATGCAATGCCAATGTATGAAGCAAAGTCTCGCCATTGATGAATTACATCCAATGATCATTTTGAAATAAAAGTCATGTATTTATAAAATCAGATCATTAATGGATGTTATACCCCAAATGACTATTTTATAAAACAAGTACACTTTTCTAAAATTTCACCTCAGGGGAGTGTACGAACCATGTATTTTATAAAACAAAATCATGTGTCTTTGTTGGATAGCGAATTTTTTGGTGTTGCACCGCTGGCTTCGCTCACCGATACACTTTTCTAGAATTTTATCTCAGGGGAGTGTATGAACCAGGTAGCCAGGTCTTGCACCCGAGGGGGAGTCTAGCCCTTCTTGCTATATTTGACACAAGTTTTTCATGCAACTGTGCGACTTAATCAGATCTTCAATCCAACTTTTCCGAGCCCACCCATCAACCACCAAGTATGGTGTTTGATCAAACCATGTACACTCACACACCCATGTCTCATGCCCATATATGCGATGCCTCTATGTAAATGCAATGCCATGCACCACTGCAACATCAATGTCATGCCCCATATGTAATAAATGCCATATGAATAATTTAACCACATAGCTACATATTTTATGACAAGTCATATCCCAAGGATATAATCATCATCATCCATCACAATGTCAATATATCAATAAATATATATCAACATTTTATACCCAAAAACAATCACAAGCAGGTTATTTCATAACTCATGCCAATAACACACTTCATTCACAAAGGCACAATATAAACACATACCATTCCCACAAAATGCCGATTTTCATGAAATTTCACAAGTAATTACCACATATCCATTCCAAGCTAGGAATTTATTTTAGACCATTTCTAAACCCATTTCCATAACCATTTCATCAATTTCACAACAATAGGCAAGTGTTAAGTCTCTAACAACTTACCTATCTCATATAAACACCTTAGGTTAGAAAATAAACCTAAGTAGGAGGAAACCCTACCTCTTGAAGCGTAAAACCAACGTAGAAAGCCTTCAAGAACACCAATGGAATCCTAGCCTTGATTTTCCCCAAATACCTTTTTGGAGCTTTGATAAAATTATCATTTTTGGTGTGGTTGCGTAGCCCTTGATGTGTAGAACAATCTTTGTTCTTGGCTTGAGTTGATTCGAGCAACGAATCTTTGTAGATCGTAGAGAGAAGGCGGAGAGAACTTGAGTTTTTCCTCTCTTCTTGCTCTCTCTTTTCTCTCGGTTGAATGGATGAATAAAATGGGGGAGAAATCAGATTTTCCCCCTATTTATACTTCTCAATACTTGGCCCATAACGCGCCACACGACCTTCTTTTTTTCGGATCCGTTTTCACCCCGAAATGATTAATTTTCATCTTGGTTCAAGTTTAAAATATTTTTCTTTTAAATTGCCTCAAATTATTTTTTAACTTTCAAAATTTTATTAAAATTTTCGTTTTTGGGTCACCCGAGACTCGACTGTCTCATAAAGTATGAATAATCTAACTATCTCAGAATTCGACAAAAATTGACGGGATAACTAGATTTCGTGAGACGAGTCCAACGGTAAGGTCCGTTTTGTCATCCGTGATCTAGAAAAATTTAGGTTTATAACTCGTACCATAATGGCAAATAATCGTTTTGCTCTTCTTCATAAAAAGTTAAAATTTACCCGGGTTTTACATAGTTCACCCAAATAAAATAGCAAACAAAAAGAAAATAAGATGAATAGGAAAAGCAAAAAATAGGTAGCCCTACCTGCCGAATAAGCCTAGTTGAGACCAATTAACACTAACCTCTTGTAAGCTCCTATACAACCTTTAGGTCAATACCTTATAAATCAGTGGAGGCTTAAAATTTCCTAGCAAAGACCTAAAGATTTAGGCAAAGAAATGAAGAAGAAAATGCATAGAAATGAGATAGCAAAAAAAGGGTGTTAATCATCACACCCACTAATCATCACATTTCAACAAATCATATCCTTCTCAGACATGTTTCAAACATCTTGTGAGCAAGCTCCAAATTGTTGATAGTAGACATATATAGATTAAACTAAAACTTAATTGAACACAAAAAAATGATTACTTTTTTTTTGCTCGTTAAACTTTCTAGTTGTTTGCTTCTAAAATTTAATTTTTAGAACCTATATCATGCTCATTGCTTCATACTATAAGGGATTTATCATGCTCAACAAATGAATTAAAGAACAAAGACTCTTAGGTAAACTTGATAAAAAGTTCTTAGAGAAATTAGATTTAAATAATGTTAAAAGTTGTACATCCAAACCACTAGTCATTCAACTTCTCCTGTGGTTGCATTTACTAATAACATCACATTTCAAGAAATCAAATTCTTCTAAGAAATTTTTTCAAACACCTTGTGAGCAAGCTCAAAATTGTTAACAGTAGATACATAGAGAGTAAATCCAATTGAACGCAAAAAAAAAAAATGGCATAAACTTTATAGTGTGTGCATGTGTCATTTTGGGGGTTAGAGGAGGGGGAGTATTTCAATTGTGCTACTCAGGCACAATTTGGGGGTGGAAGGGAGTATTTTTGTGTGTGTATGAAGTACAGGATGAAGAAAGAGAAATATGCGTTTGTGCAGCGAGAGATAGAGAAAGACTATGATGTGAGGTTTGAGGATGGGGGTTTGAGGGAGAGAATCTGGCGGAGTGGTGGTCTGTATGTGAAGCGAGGGATGGGGAAGGGAGGGGAGGACAATACCTTAGTGATGACACTATGGCTCTAGCAGTGGTGCCGTGGCTCTTCATGCATTGGTGAGAGAGAGACAGATGTAGAAATGGAGTGTGTGTGCCGGTGTGTTGGAGAGAGAGAGAGAGAGATGGAAAGAGAGAGTAAAAGTGAGAAATGGAGGTGATGGGTGTGTTGTGATGGAATTGGGGGAAAATATATAGGAGTCAAGTTCCCATCTATTTTATTATATAGATAGTAATTGTCCGTGCCTGAAGGTATGGAATAACAAAAAAATCATCTCTCCTCTTATTTGTATCACTAACTGTAAGAACATAAACAAACTCAATGACCTAGTACATGAGGACAATAACAACCATATGGGATAACCACAATGACTCTATATCACCAAAAACTTAGCTAACAATTTCAATGGGCTGCATGAATCTATACCACTAAACACTCATCATTCCTCAATCCAATGTAAAGATCATAAAAACAAAAAAATTGATAGGAATCAGAATTTAGGTAAACCTCAAAATGAAACCTCTAAGCAAATATATATCCAAAATTCTTTCACTACAACTTTATCATATCATCAATTCTTTGCATATAACACATTCAGGCATCTTTTATTCATTTCTTAGTTGCCGAGTCTTGATCACAGTCATACCATTCTAAAACAGCATTTGAAAAAAATAAGGAGACACTACATGGTGTCAAATAAGCTCCAAAAGTCATGTATTCACAAAAAGAAGGAGATTTTGTAGCACCATCGTCCTATGCTCACAATCTACAATGAAAAGCATTGATATGTTTGATTATAATATTCTATGAATCTCTCTATCTTCTTCAACAATAAAGTAGAGAAAAAGAAGTGTGAGCAAGAAGTATAAAATTGTCATGTGTCTCTATCTGTCAAAGTAGAAAAACTAATTTTTCATAATCTTAGGGGCTAAAATTACTCATTGAGGCAAAACAATAAAGAGATTGAAATCAAGCATTTACACTGGCCTTTCAACCTAAAAATATTTGAAGTCCACTACCAAAACCAATTTGGTGCACCTTAAACAACTATCCTATAGAAAGTACACCAATAAAACATAATCGTTTTGGCTCTGGCAGGGGATGGGGAGGGGAGGGGAGGACCATACCTTGGTTGTGGTGTTGTGGCTCTAGCGATAGTTCTGTAGCGATTTAGCATCTTTGGCGAGAGAGAGAGAGAGAAAGAAGCAAGAGGGGATATATCGTGTGTCTATGTCTGTGAATACGTGTGTTTGTGTGTGTGATAGAGAGCTAGGGAGAGAAGGAGATAAAGAGGGGTAGAAAGAGAAATGGAGGTGATGGGTGTGATGTGATGGATTTAGGGGAAAAAATGTGTAGAGATAAAATTTAGCTTCCTTTTTGTTTTATTATATAGATATTTAGCTCTAAAGTTATATTCCCCCCATTCCTGCAAATAATCAAAGCATTAGAGGTAGCAAGGAAGTGTCTACCCAAAATAATGGAAATTTGACTACCAAAATACAAAACTAGTTAGGTGTCCAAAAATATGAAATGAACAGGGAAATCAAATTTGTTCACTTGGATAAGAAAATCCTTAACTATTCCCCTCGAGACTTTGGTAGACTGGTCAACTAACTATAATGTGACACCTGTAGGCTTGTGCTCGCCTAAAACTAACTATTGGTAAACAAAATATGGGAGTAAGTTGACACTAGTTCCAAGATCAAGTAGCGCTTGCTCAATCTTTGAAGTTACCTATTACATATAAAATTGTGGGACACCTTGGGTCCTTGTATTTGGGAATTATGGTATTGGCTTGTTCTGTGAGAAACACCCTCTTTTGCACATTCAGATTTCTCTTAATAGTGCACAAGTCCTTTAGAAATTTGACATAAGTGGGGACCTTAATGGCATCAAGATGAGCATTTATTTTTACTTACTTAAAAAGCTCGTAAATATCAACATGATTGTTTAAGTTTTAGGGTTTCTTCAGCCTTTAGGACAAAGGTGCAGGTATGAGACAAGTTGGTTCCTCACTCCCCTTAGGAGCAATATCATCTAGGGAGACTGGTGTAGACTCAACAACTGGATTAGACTGTGTGTGGTGTGGGATTTTCTATAACCTTTCCACTCATGAGAATGGTGATAGCCTATACATTTTAGATGGTGGGTCAAAAGTGACAAAATTACTTGAAATTGACCTTGTAGTGGCTTGGGTTGAGAGGGGAAATTACCATTCTTAGTAGTAGTCAGAGATTGGATCAACTTTGTGAGGTGAGATAGACTGTGAGGCCTGAGCCTTGAATTCATTAAATCTTTGAGTGTATTGATTATTGAAATTCATCTGGCTTTGTATAAAATGATTTAAGGTGTCCCCAAGACTCCTTTTATGAGCTGGTTGGTATGGTGGGTATTATGGGGACCTTGTTGTGGTGTAGGATTTACTGGTGGCTATTGTTTGTTGTTCCTTCAACTGAAATTTGGGTGGTTGAACCACCCTTTAATAGTAGTCTTGGATTAAGGGTTGGAATAAGCCTTATTAAATGCAAATATAGCGTTGGATTGATCCAACAATTTTGCTTTAAAAGTAGGGATAGTAGGACACTCTCCAGTGGGATGCTTGACAAAGCATAAGTCCCGCATACTTGTTCCACAAAAGGAGCATTAGATACTTTATTGACCTTCCTCATCTCTAACGCCTCTAATTTGTTGGACAGAGTCAACATGTTGATTCTCAAGTCATCCTCCTCTTTCAATATAAATTTTTGTCCATGGGAAGGTGTAGCTCTAGAATCTAAGTGAGATCATGATAGAGAATCCCACATTTGGGCACTCTCAGTGAAAGTATCGAAGTAATCAAATGCATCATCTGGTCTTTTATTTAGAAACTCACCTTGACACATGCTCTTAACAAATTGACACAAAGAAGTGGGAAGAGCATTATAAAAGAAACCAACTAGCCTCTGGTTTTCAAAAGCATGGTGGAGCAAGCTTGGAACAAATCCTTGAATCTCTCCCAATATTCATAAAAAATTTCTTTGACCAAAAAAAATCATGATTTGGCATTTTAAAGCATTTTTTTGATGGAGAGGGAAAATTTCTTTATTTTTTGTAAAGCTTGGCATGTAAAACCTATGTAAATTTGAATTTTATGAAAAAGGGTAAAATGGTAATTTACTACTTTGGTACGAATTGAAAACTCAATTTTTTCTAGAACTTGGATAACAAAGTGGACTTCACCGTTGGATTCGTCTTATGAAATCTAGTTATTCAATTAATTTTTGTCAAATTCTGATACAGTCAGATTTTTTGCATTTTACAGGGCGATCGAATTCGCGTGACCTAAAAACGAGACATAGAATTAAATTTTGAAAAGTGAAAAATAATTTAAAACTAGTTCTAATAAAAATATTTTGAACTTAAATCGGGACAAAATTTAATCATTTTAGGACAAAACTGGACCTGAGAATGGAGAACGTGTGGCGCAACGAGGGCCAAACATTCCAAGGGTTATAAATAGGGGAGAAAATCGGATTTTCTCCCCATTTTTTGCTAGGTTCTTATGTTGGAGAGGGAAGAGAGAGAAAAAGAGAGAGTTCCAACTTCTCTCTACGATCTACAACATTCTTTTGGTCGAATTACTTGGGGCCAAGAATTAAAGTTCCTCTACGCGACGAGGGCTACGCCAACGTACCAAAAAGGATGGATTTTACCAAAGTTTCAAAGACGGAATTTGGAAAAATCAAGGTTTGAGCTTAGTTTGTATTCTTGAAGCTTTCTACAACTTATTTTTACACTTCAAGAGGTAGGGTTCTTTTCCTAATTAGGTTTATTTCCAACCTAGGATTGTTATATGGAATGAGTAGAGTGTTAGAGATGTAATCTCATGTATAGCACTTACCTATGGTAGTTGTAATGTGGGAAATGGGTATTAAGAATGGTTAAAATCAATTCTTGCATGAATTGGGTTGTTGAAATTACTTGTTTGTGATTTCTTGAGAAATGTGAGTATTTGGGCATATTACATGATTACATTAATTGGTGCCTTGTGGGTGTTGATAAAATGTCTTGAATGATTGAAGTATATTGTTTTGATGAAATTGAAATAACATGATTGGATGATATTGTAAATTGTAATTATATGCTTATGATATAATTGAAAATTGAAGAATGTTGAATGAGATGAAATTTTATTCTTAATGTGCACATGACATATGGAACATGATGTTGAAATTACAATTAAGATCTTAGTTGCACAATGATATGAAATGCAATTGTACATTTACATTGTATATGCATGGGAAACATCACATTCGTGGGCATTGACATGAGTGTGAGTGTGTGCACATGTTGTTGGATTAAACACTATTCTTGGTGGATAATGCGTGGGCTCGGGATAGTTGGACCGAGGTTCAACTGAGTCACACAGTTTTGCTTGAAAAATAGGGTCGGGGTTAGTAAGAAGGGCTAGATTGTCCCTCAGGTGCAAGACCCAGTGATTGGATACACACTCCATTGTGTAGAGTTCATAAAGTGTGTCGGCGTACGTGGAGCTGTTGGTGGAAGTTCATTAATGCCATGTTAGTTAAGTGCTTGTTGGTGTGAGTCCATAAATATCCGCCCCAAGAAAGACTCAGAATTTATAATGGTCATTGGATGTGCAACATCAATGGTGGAGGTTTGGAATGCCCGGATTCATACACATGGTGTTGCATGTGTTGAGGGAGCCGATAAAGGCTCGGGTTGAGTTGCATGTGTGAGTCTCATCTCATAACGTGGTATGACATAGAGGATTCCATTGTTGAATTTCATATTCTTGAATGGAGTAAATGTTGCTTGTGATGTGCATGTGAACATTTCTAGGATGGGGAGTAATTTCTTTAGGAGATACCCTGTGACACCCCAAAATCATGGAGTCCGTTAATTTTCCATCAACCCACGGAATACCTGTGGATATCGAATAATTCGATATCGTACCGTTGTGTCCCATTTACCGGAATCCATAATTTAATGAAATCCGAGCAGAGTCTCCTTTGTACGGGAAGCTCTACCCCAAAAACACAATCTGTGCAATCAANTCGATATCGTACCGTTGTGTCCCATTTACCGGGATCCATAATTTAACGAAATTCGAGCAAAGTCTCCTTTGTACAGGAATCTCTACCCCAAAACACAATCTGTGCAATCAATATTTACATGACCCATCCGAGATCCCATATAATACCATAACCACATAGGGTCCATTTATAAGTAAAACTTGACCACACCGGATTCAATCATCATATTTATATCGAAATATGCAATGTTATATTAAAACAGTCCATATAGACTCTATTACAATTCCTTTACACATTACATGCCAAAATTTAATTACAAATCTACTTTTACAAAAAAAATGGATTGGAAGCCACAAGTCGGCTTTTCTTCAATCATGTGACCCTGATTGTGAGCCGTCCACTGGCGCATGACCCACACCTGAAATGTTTCCCGTATAGGGTGAGCCAATGCCCAGTAGAATAATCCCTACAGAGGCTACTCATCACCTAAAATGCATATGCAATGTATAAATGCAACATTTCACAACAAGTATTCCCTCCAACAATAACATATAATACAATGTTGGAAAATCATGATGCCATGCCAAGTAATGAGATGAAACTCACCCATGCATGCTATCCCGAGCCCACACCGACTCCCACAACACAATGCGACACTTACGTGTAAAACAAACGTCTTTGATGAAACACATCCAAAGATCATTTTGAAATCAACCATATGTCATAAAACTAATTCATTCTTGGATGTTTCCCATCAAATGAATAATTTATATATCAAAATCATGTGCCTTTATGGGGTATCGGATTCAGGAATCGCACCTCCGGCTCCGTACGCCGTTACACTTTTCTGGAATTTCACCGCCGGTAAGTGTATGAACCAAGTGGCCGGGTTTTTCACCCGAGGGAGTGTCTAGCCCTACTTGCTATACCCGACACAAGTTTTCTTATGCATGTCACCGTGCGACTCCGTAGGACGTTCCATCCCACTTTCCCGAGCCCACCATCAAGCACCAATGTTGGTGTTGATCACCCCATGCAACCATACACCCACACTCATGCATGTAGCCCTTGAATGTGATGCTATGTCATGCCCAATGTGCAATGTTGCCCAATGAGCTAGATCAACTACATATATAGACAATCCCATGGTAATTCATATCATAAGCATATAAATTTCATGAATCATTACAATGTCAATATATATAAACAACACATTCTATAAGCATGTTATACATTGTCATGTCATAACAACCTTAATTCACACTTAGGCATTTTAGCAAACACCTTCTAGGCAACAATCATGTAAGCATACAATATTGCCCCCACACACATCAAATATCATCAAGTATCAAGGAATTATTTACAGAACTCCTACATAACAAATTTAACTAGAACTTTGTCCATACTTAATTCACCATTTCCATGACTATAGGCAAGTTATAAAACATTTTATACCACTAACCATTTCATATGGGCATTCTAGATTAAGAATCGACCCAAATAGAAGAAATCCTACACAATACATATAACATTTTAAATAGGAATGAACCAAAGTAGGAGAATCCCTACCTTAATAGAAGTGCAAAATGAGTGTAGAAAGCCTCAAGAACACTTCCTCTCTTGTTCAGTTTTAATGTCACATGTAGGGTTCTTTTCCAACTAAGCGTAGGCGTTTAGCATTTTTGAACATTCTGCAGGTAACCTACATGAGTTAAAACAACTCTAACTCTAGTTATTAAAATCCAATTCTAACAAAATATGTGGGAGATGAACATAGACTCATAGGAATTATCTTTCACCAAAAATCACTATTTTTGAACACTAAATACCTGTTCCAAGTAACTCCTAAACTAAGTGTAAGTTACAGAATTTTCAGGTTCCAGCAGGCCATAATCATTTTTAGAAATTCATCAAAAATAGAGTTTTCATCCTTTTGGCATGAGATCAAAGCCAAAATAACCCTTTATGAATCTATTTCAAACCCTCAAAGTTTAAGATTCAGAAACGAACTCTAACTCATAAAACCAATTATGAAACTACATGTTGTCCAGATTTTCCAGATTAGTTTCTATAGGTTGGGGCTAACTTTCAAAACTCACCAAAACTCGTATTTATCTCCATTTTACTTGAAACCAAAACCAAACGAATCCTTTTTCAGTCTACATTATAACCTCAAAATTCCAGAATTATTAAATAATCGTAGCTTATGAAATGAATAAGAAACTCACCTACTGTCTAGGATTGACAGCACCACTCCTTTTTCTTCCTTTCGGTTTGAGCTCAAGAAAATACCCACCAAGACTTAATTTCCCCAAAATCTCCCCTTTAAACCTTTGGTGAAATCCTTCATTTGTGGTACCCACGCGTAGCCGTCGTCGCATAGACCAACTTTAATTCTTAGTTCAAGCGATTCCGACTGACGTAGCCTAGCGGATCGACGGAAGAAAAACTTGAAAACTCTCTTTCTCTCTTCTCTTCCTCCAACGTCTGAAACCAGCTGAATATCAGAGATATTTCTGCTGAAAATATCTGATATTTAGCCCTATTTATAATTTCAAAGGCTTGGCCTAAGTCGCGCCACGTGTCCCCTTTTGTCCGGGTCCATTTTCGCCCAAAACGATTAAATTTCGTATCAATTTAAGCTAAAAATATTTTATATGTAATTTACTTAAAATATTTTTTTAAATTTCAAAATTTTTTATAAAAATTTCGTTTTTAGGGTCACCGAACACCTGTCACCTCGAAAAACATGAAAAATCCGATTGTCTTAGAATTCGACAAAATTTGTCTGGGTAACTAGATTTCGCGAGACGAATCCGACGGTGAGGTTTGTTTCATCATCTGAGGTCTAGAAAAATACCAGTTTTTTTTTAACCTGCACTATAATGGCAAATTACCATTTTTACCCTTTTTAAGAAAAAGTTAAAATTTTTTCCAAGGTTTCACAAAACCACACGTTGCCATTAACTTCCTCGGATCCATCATAGGCCAACAACAAAGTAAATCTCCCTTCATTATTTGCTTTCTTGGCATAATTTACATATTCTTCAATGCCTTTATTTGCATTTGCCCAACACTCATTGCTATAATGCCCAAACTTGTGACAATTGAAGCATTCAACATTTCTCTTGTCAAAACCTTGATTGTTGTAATTGCCTCTTGCTCTTCCTATTTCTCTACCTCTTGAACCAAAAGAATTTTGATTTCTTGCATCATTTGTGAATTGACCTCTTCCTCCTCTACCTCTATTAGCATAGCCTCTTCCACAACCTTCGTAGCCTCTTCCTCAATTGCCATAACCTCTACCTCGTGTTCCATTACCTCTTCCTCTTTGGGATGTACTACCTTGAAATTCTCTTTTTTCATCTTTCAAAGACAGCTTGGATTAGAGAGCTTGTTCAAGAGAACTTGAAGTCTTTTTATTAATACGCTGCTCATGTATTTCCAATGTCGACATCAATTCATCAACGCTCGTAGTCTTGAAATACATGGATTGCTCAACGACTACAACAACATGCTCAAATTTTGGGGATAAGATTCGTAGTACTTTTTCCATAACTCGAACATCATCAATATCTTCTCCATACCTTCGCATTTGATTCACAATCACCAAAGTTCTTGAAAATTACTCCAAAATTGACTCGACTCCATTCATATTCAACCCTTCAAATTCACTTCGCAATATTTGAAGATGAACTCGAATTGTTTTATCAATGCCTCTATGCATACTCTTCAAAATCTTTCAAGGTTGCTTCGAGATGATGGCGGAAGAAATCTTCTCAAAAATGTTATCGTCAACACATTGGTAAAGTAGAAATAAAGCCTTCTTATCTGTCTTCCTTTATTGCTTAAGCACCATCTTTTAAGCATCATTAAGTGCTTGTTCTTCCTCCGTAGTCAGCTCGATGTAATATTTTTCAACAATTTTTGAAAGATCTTGTGGTTGTAACAACACCTTGATTTGAATACTCCAATTCCCATAATTATCTTTCCCCAATTTGGAAAATTGGTGTTGAAGCACATTACTCATAGTAGCCATGACAACTTGCTCTGATACCAATTTTGTTGGGTATTGGAAGCAAAATAGATTACAAAAGGAACACAAAATCAAGTAAAACAGAGGACAAAAATCTGCTATACATCCACACCAATTTTACTCAAAAAACACCTCTATATTTCATCAAAATGATCACAATATCAAGGAATACAAAGGGGATAACTTATCTGAATTTTTTAGCAAAAAACACCCAAGAAATACAAAGGAATATAGCTTCTTCTCATGAACAACCTGCTGCGTTTTTTCTGGCAGCAAAACAGATTTTGTTTTACTCTCTTGCTCTCTGTTTTTTCTGCAGATACACTCCCACCGTTTTGGGCAGCAACTCCTTTCCTTTTATACTAATTTTTCCTAGCCCAAACACCTTGAATTTGGCCACTTCATGGCTAGCTACTTCCAAGCAAAAACTGTTTGAATTCCCATGTAGTCATGCATGAACAAGCCTCCCAAGAACATGAACAGACCTCCAAAAATCTAGACTATTCTAGTGACTACTTCTTCAAATACACAAAAGCCTCTAAACATGCTTAAATACCATCTAACACCACAACTTTTCAATATTACATCATAAACCCAAAAATACAAAACCTACCTTTTAAAAATTGAGTTTATAAAAACAAACAAGAGGGTTAGTGAAGAACCGATGGTGGAGTGATGAGTGTGTTTGTTAGGGATCTACGTTTTTGCTTTGTTATGGATCTAAATTAGAGTTTGGTTAAATTACAATAATGAGAGAGTGAGAGTTGCAAAACCGTGAGAGAGAGAGATAGAGTGTGTGTCTGATTAAGTGAGAGAGTGAGAACCAATATAGCTGAGCCAGTTCACACTTCGCAGCTCAACAGTCTATAGTCCACACCCTAGAGACAATAACAATAAGTTTGTAAGCAAGAGAGGGTGAGAAAGAGAGTGAGAGAGAGGGTGAGAGAGAGGGTGAGAGAGAGAGAGAGTTTACCTGAAGGAGTGAGGATGAGTTGATCATGCGGTTGACGGTCATCTAGGACAAAGGAAGAGGCAGGCAGTCACAACACGTGCGACGAAAATGAAAAACTAAAGCTGCGTTTGGTAACGTTTTCATTTTTATATTTTTTTGTGATAAAAATTAAAAATATAAAACATGTTTAGTAGTTATTTATATTTAAAAAATTATGAAAACAAAAAAAAAATCTATTTGGACTAATACCAAAAATTTGCCACCCAACTCCACCTAAACCCACCACTAACAACCACCCAACCCCACATCTAACCCCCGAAATCCACCAGCCACCACCCCCAAACCACCTAAAACCCACCACCACCATCCCAAAAACCCATCCTCAAACCCCCACCCCCAAACCCCAAAAAGCCAACCAGAAACCTCCAACCCCCAAAAATCCACCATGAAACCGCCCCAAATCACCTGAAACCCACCATCAACACCCCAAAAATCCACCCTTAAACCCCCTGAAACCCTCACTCCCAAACCCCGAAAAGCCAACTTGAAACCCCCCACCCCCAAAAAATCACCCTAAAACCACCTAAACCCACCCCCAAACCACCACCCCCACTCTTGAAAATCCACCACCCACCACCACCTTGAAAACCCCTTCAAACCCCTACCCCAAACCTCGAAAAGCCAACCTGAAACCCCCCACCCCCAAAAACCCACACTAAAACCACCCAAACCCACCCCCAAACCACCACCCTCACCCCTAAAAATTCACC
The DNA here is from genome assembly GCA_963454935.2 of Ilex paraguariensis. Classification (NCBI taxonomy): domain Eukaryota; kingdom Viridiplantae; phylum Streptophyta; class Magnoliopsida; order Aquifoliales; family Aquifoliaceae; genus Ilex; species Ilex paraguariensis. Next base: position 390,480 of record CAUOFW020001914.1, read on the forward strand.
ACCCACCACCCCCAAACCACCTGAAACCCACCACCACCACCCCCGTAAACCCACCCTTAAACACCTTGAAAACCTCTCCAGAAAAAAACGACCCCCAAACCACGAAAACCCAACCTGAAACCACCACCCCCACCCCCGAAATCCATCACCCACCACCCCCTGAAACCCACTAATTTCTTCTTCGTCTTTATCTTCAATTTCATCTTTGTGTTTGATTTCATCGTCGGCCTCTTCATTTTCTTCTTTGTCACTAGTTTCAGGAGAGAGAATAAGAGAGAGGGAGAGGCAGTTAGACAAATGAGGGAAAGAGACGAAGGCACTAAAAAAGAGGAGAAAAAAGGAGTTTTTATAGGTGGTCCAAAAAAATCTCATTTTGTTGCTAATGAGATTTGAAGGCTGGACCTTATTAACTGTTATACCAAAAATCACGTGTGTTTTTAGTTTTTGATGTTTTCAAAAGCATCATTTTTTACGTTTACAGATTTTGATTGTGTTTTCAAAACAATGTGGCTTAAAAAAAACAGAAACACATCACAAATAAGTTATTGTTTTTTTTTTTTTTTTGCAAAAAGTGAAAAAAAAAACGTAAACTCTTGATTACCAAACGACACCTAAGAAAGTGAAATGGGGAGGGGGGGGGTTAGGGTTCATTTACATAGTAGTGGGTCATTTAGGTCAAATGAAAACGGGTGAATCAAGTAATACAGGTTGAATACAAATATGACCAATTAATAATTTGTGTTAATGAGTCGTGTCATATACGGGTTTGTACTAAAAATAGTCAACACAACTGATTAATTTTGTATCGTGTTTGTATTGTATTCGTACAGTGTTGTCATGTTTTGTCGGAATTTGTTACCTCTATATTTGTATTCTGCTATTTCCAAACATACAATATAATAAAAATATATCATGTTTCTTTTCAAACTTATCCCAAAAATCTAATTGGATGAATTTGGAGTAACATGCCTAAATCTCACAAATTCTAATATGTGAAACTTAATAAAAGTCTCCTATATGTAAAGTAAAAATACGATCAAACGTTTTGTCTACGAAAACACATGTTTAGTGACGTGTCAGCCAAGTGCCCTTAGATTTTGACGAAACTGATTAATTTTGTATTGCGGTCCCAAGTTCATGAAAGTTGAGTGCAAAAAAGTAAATTTTTGTTTACAACTGCTCTAAGGTACAATGAATTTTTATTTTTATAATTAACCCTTACCAAAAAATAAGAAGGAAGTTAAAAGCAGAGTAACGGCTGATTAAATGCTGGATAGATGAAGCGAGAGAACGTCAAAGTAATCAGCCTCCACTATTCATAGCGCTGAGAGAATACAACCCTAGAGGATAAAAACTACATGGGTGAGCCGCCACTTGTCCTCCTACCAAATAGGAGTTTGTTACCTATCTTCTCTCCGCTTAGTAACCTCCCCCACGTCCCCTCGTATCTCTCTCTCCCTCTCTCACATACACACACACAGAGACACAGTAACAGCATAGAAGTGTTAGTTTGTCTAGTTTGTTTAAGTTTTACGAGTCTACTGTCATTCAACACAAACAGAAAGCAACAGGTAAAAGACAACAACTCCTGTATGATACAGGCTGTATCTCTCATTGTCTTTGTCAAGTAATCTGTAATCTACTTCCCCAATCTTACTCTTCTCTCTTTGGTATCGATAGTTTTCTGCTTTCATTACACTGACTAACTGCTTTATCATGGATCTCTTTCTATTTCATGTCTTCACTCTTCATTACACTAAATTCTATTACCTCTAATCCTCTTCTACATTTTCTTATCAAGCTAATCAACTTTTTTTTTCTTTTCAGATTTATTTCTCGATGGCTCTAAGCTACAGCTCAAACTGGACATTTCAGCACCTCAATCCAGACGTAGGTATATTCCCACAAACACAACCAGAGCTATCTTCAGAGCTCTTGGCCTTTCACGACGACTTTGCAGTTTCAGACACGTATATTGATCCATTCTTTGAGCAGGAAGAGTTGTTCTACTCAGACAACTACACCTATCTCATCCCATACCTTTCTTCTGAATCCATTTGCTTTAACTCCCTCACCCCAGAACTCTGTACACCCCAAGATTTCGAGCCATATCATTGTCTAAAACGCCAAAAGTTCGGTGAAGATGACTACTCCGATTTTCCACCTTACTATAAGTTTGTTCCGAATCCCCCGATTCTACAAGAAGTGTCACCGGAACTGCTTGTTCCATTGCCGGAGTTTCAGAGTCCACTGGTTTATGATGGTGGAAGTGTTGGAAGTGCAAAGAAACCGAGTGGAGGGACCTTGTCGGCGCAGAGCATCGCTGCACGGGAGAGGAGGAGAAAGATAAGTGATAGGACTCAAGAGCTTGGGAAACTTGTTCCTGGTGGCCAGAAGATGAACACTGCTGATATGTTCGAAGCCGCTTTCAAGTACATCAAGTACTTGCAGGCCCAAGTTGGTATTCTCGAATTCATGGGGTCAATTCAGGTGAAATTTGTTTCTATTGCTTGTAATCTTTTGACTCTTCCCCTCTTGTTTTGGCCTTTTTCTTCTTTCTCAAGGGTAATAATTTGTACATCAGGTGAAATTTGTATGTGTTACTTTTACTGTTTTCCGGTGGTCCCCTCTTGTTTTGGTCCTGGATAATAGTTCTTGACTGCAGTGATGTTCTAAAATCATCTTTATAATGGCCAGTCATTATGAATTTCGAATTGTTCGAGTGAATGAACAATTTAGTTGTGCTTATTTTTCTGGTTTCTCTCTGAAATTTTGCAAACATTTCTCATGCTATCTCCCAAAATTATCTTTGAATGAAATAATAAAATTTGATACAAAAAATATGGGTCTTTGAAAGAAGAAATTGGTTTCATAGAGTCGATCCCAAAAAAGTTGAGACAAAGCTTTATTGGGTTGAATATTTTTCATCCTATTGGCACAAGGAATATATGGATTCTTGAGAAGAGAGGAGCTGTGGTGGTCCCCGGACTGTTCTGATTTCACGAGTGAATCAAAAGTTAGATCTACATTGGATCTCACCTGAATCGGTTTATCTTTCCTCCTTATGAGAAGTTTGGTCTCAAACCCCAGTTCAAAGAGGAGGAGTAAGGCCATCTAGTAGCACAACTTTAGACCAAATTTATTGTTAACCTGATAGTCATATAGACAGCAGAAGTAACATGCAACACTGATAATTCTATGCAGGACAATGATGAAGCTCTGTGTGCTCAAGAACTCCAAGTTCTTCTTGGATCTCCTTTTGTTCAACAGAAGTTGTACTCAGCAGAGAAGTGTTTGGTCCCCAAGAAATTTGTTCAAAATCTAGCAGAAGATCCTGAACTTCAATCGGACACTCAGGTCTTGAAAGGCATCAATCAGTTGCTTAAAACTGGTGGCTAATTGGAAGATTGATCAAGCTACAAGCTAAAGCACAACCTTGTTTTTGTTGTTGTTTTCTTGTTATAGCATTTCCGTTGTTGGGCATTTATTTTTATTCCTTTTTCGTGTAAATTCCTCTTGTACGGAAAATGAATTTGGGTTTGGTTTATTCGGACTTCAGAGGAAGAACTGATGTTCTGTTGTTGAAATCAAAATTCATGTAATTGCTGATACCCAAACCTAGTTAATCAGTCATAGTAAATCCATATTGCCAAAAAAATAATAATAATAAAGCTGAAATAGATTAATAAAATCTTCTTATACTGCTCACCATGACTTAGTTAATTAAGTGGTCGAAAAAAGGACGATGCCTAGGCACGTGTGTTCCCATTTCGATTTCTATTGGCCTTGTGGTTTCTAAGGGATTACGTTTATCCAAAATTTTCATTGCAGTCATAAATACAAATGACATGTGTGATGAACAGTATAAAAATTAATTGTTAATACGTAAATTAGAGCATTAATTGTGATCCTATATTTTAAAATTTTAATTTTAGAAGTTTCGAATAAATAAATGGGCCTCAACTATGAATTTCTTGCGTACAAACGAGTCAAATAACTATGATATAGGTCATATTTTATATTAAAATAAATATAACATAATATTTGAATGATTTACTAAATGAATAATATATCTATAACATGTATGTAAATATTTATGAGGTGACATATGCGTGGAGATGTAAAATATATATGTATATATATTGCATGGACAAGTGTCCATGATATAGGTATAACTATGTAACCACCTTTACATTGGTTGACGTCAAGGCCATGTTTATAAATAGCCTTTCAGACAATGAGCAAGCAAGAGGAAGAAAAAAAAACAGAGAGAGAGAGAAGAAGGAAGAAAAAGAGAAGAAAAGAGAGAGACACTGACTAGATTTTGGAGTCCAAAATTAAATAATAATTTTACTTTTAATTTTTACTATATTGAAGTGTCTTGTTCGAGGTATTTTGAATTGCTTATTTATTGAAGTTATTGATGACTTTGATGTACGAGATTGTATACAATATGTTCATGTATTTTATATCTCTTTAAAAAGAGTGTCATTTGATTATTTGAAATTTGTATTCCTATTGATTATTCTGATTAATACAAAATTTTATCAATTTTATTGGTTGACCTGTAGTTTTGGCTAATATTTTAAGATTGATTAATACATGTACAAAGTGTACTTGAGGCATAATTGGTAAAATATTATTATAGTTATGTGGGCTGCGATTGTGATTACAGCTCTGTGTGGTGTGATTGGTTAGTATAATATGAATTTATATGCTTAAATATCACTTGTCATGTCTCTACGAGGAAGCAAGTATAAAACTATGTTTGATAGCAGTTGAGTTATTTGGTCTCTCGAATGTGATTCTTGATTCTATAATCCATGATCCTTATCATCTGAGTCATTTGATATTTAATTGTTCGTATTTTTTCGTTTATCGTTGAGCATATTATTTCCTGTCATATTATATACTTTCCCACTTTTAATATTTTTTTTCAAAATTATCTCGGAGGGAAATACCAGAGTGGAGATATGAGAAAGTTAAAGATTTAAAACTTTTTTGCGTTTATTGTGGTTATATATAATTTGAACAGATTCGTTTTTATATTGAGGAGATAATTTTTATTTTGAGGTAATTAGAGCTCTGACCCTATATTCAAAGATTTATTTGTGATTTATTATGATCAATTAATTTAATTAAGTAATATGTCTTGGAAACGAAGCATTACTACATACGTTTAGAATAGTTCACCTTTATATAGAAAACAAAAAAGGAAAAAAGAATTTGCCCAAAAAAAAAAAAAAAAATTTATGTCATGAATATTCGGTGACAACGGGTATTTGGGCATGAGGTCGAAGGAGCTTGGCAACTTGGAGGAGTTCTAAATTGTCAGTGCGCCAACTCTTAGCCCGACAGAGTCTTATCTCCTCATGGCCTTGACTAATTCAACTTCGCTGAGATTCCTATTCCAGCAAAGAGTCAATTTCCACTACGCCGCTAGCACCTCCTTAATTCAAATTAAAGGTAACGATCCTCCAACAGTCTAACTAAACAACCTATAAAAAGGGAAAGCTGAAGATGATCCAAATATTTATTATTTTTAATGTTAGCCCAAGGACTCATTGAGGTACACACTTTTAATCTTAGTTGAATACTCTCCTTCCAAAATTCTTTTCCGACTTAAGCATGAGAGAGTGGAGCCCTCAAAGAAGACATATTGGAAGGCATGAGATAGTTATAGATAGCTAGTTGGTTTACTCCATTTTTTTTATGCTCGTGCTCGCTTGCTCCCGTTGATTGGATCTTCAATTGTCAGATACTTTTAACAAAGAGTCTGTTTGTTTAGCAAGATAATGCTAAAAAATACAAAAAAGAGAAAATTCTAAAATTTTACATGTGTTTGTTTACCATGAAATAGAAAATGATAGAAAAAAATAATTTTCTTCTATGCTTAGATTTTCTTATATCTAATTAACTTTTTTTTTCTTGCAAAAAACACAATAAAAAACAAGAAAATTATGTTCAGTAGCCTAACTTCTCATTTTACCGTTGTTTTTCTTAAAATATTAAATTAGTTATTAATTTAAAAAAACTTTGTACAAATTTGGTTAATGGGTTCGAGTCGATCTTTGTTCTTGAATTAGGTTAGGAGCTAATTTTTTAAAAAATTTTGAATAATAATAATAATAATTCTTCTTTAGACCGAGTTTAAATAATTAATGATAATTTAGACAATTAAAAAAAAATTCTTATAAATTTCTTTTTTTTTTTCAAACAATGGAATGAAATTGTTTTAAAATTTTCTTAATTTTTTTTTGATGGTGTTAATTAAGTGAATTGAGAAGAATGTACGAATTACGCAAATCAGCCTGGATCTAAGTGTTACAAAGTTCATGAGGATTGTGGTAAGGTTCTTGGGAAACTAGTATGACTTGCTTAGTGAAAGTATAATGGTTCACTGACTCGGGAGCTCGGTTAGTCCACTCTTCAATAGAGTTTCTTACTTCTCGGATCTATATTAATGGCCATTATGAATTACAGAGTGATTCTGATACAATCAGAGTTCTTCCTCTTTTGATGGAGGCACTGCACCGTATTTATAGTCCAATTCTTGTCTCTAAGGGATCTGCAGCGAGATCCTTGCCCTTCATCTGTGGGATCTCCCTTGATTTTGGGAGAAGATCTTGCATGGTTGAGAGTTTTGTGCCTTAATTATAGCCTTCTAATTTTCTTTATTGTTTCCTCTGAAGGGAGCTCAAGGTCTAGACCACTGAGCTCGGGGTGCCTTATTTGACCTTCTTGTCTGACCTCACTTCCGAGCTCATACTTAGTTAAGATTTTTTCCTGGTATCATCAGTTGCCCCATAGTTTCTGATCAAAGTGGGTTTGGTCAAGGGTTGAGCTGAGGTAGACTTCCACTTAAAGACTTCGATTTACGCGTGAACGAGTTTTTTTGATGGTTTTGAGTAATCATTTCTTCCTTGAATTTCGTGCACATTCCCCACTTGGAGGACCCACGTACTGTAAGCTTTAAATGCTCCTAAGTCAATGGATAATGCCTCATTTCTCTTTTCGGTCTCTCTCTCTAAACTTTAACTTTTCAATTTCTTTGGATTTCAGCCTCCCAAATTTGCTGTCGTTCCTAGGGTTTCACAGAAAGACGATTTCCACTGGTTTGATCTGAAGGGTTTAGCAAGGCTTGCTCTTTGACTTCGTTCTAAGCTCTAGTCCACCGTTCGTTTTAGGTATGCTTCTCATTTTTTACCTATTTTCTCGTGCCAGATCCCTCGAATCTGAGGTGGTTACTGCATTTTTGGACTTTTTGATTCTGTTATTTTAGGACTTGTCTTGTCTTCCTCTCTTTCTTGACTCTTATTCTATGGCTAGGATCTTTGTCATTGGTCGCTGGTGTCTTGGCCCCTTAAATCTCAGAGAGTGCTTTTCGGAGATTCCCCCGCTTTATAGGTACTTTAAACTCCCATTCTCTTGTCCAATTATGTCTACTTCTTCTGAAGCCATAGGTTTGTCGATTTACCTTCTGAGAGATAAATCCCCCGAAGTAGAGGAGGATGAATTAGGAGAGGTTGTGATGAAATATATAATTTTCTCGGGGTTGATGCTATAGAGACGATTGATGTTCCTCCAGTTTCATCTGGAACTCCTTCCAATTCTAAACGTTCTCAGAAAGGAAAAGCCAAGGTGGGCTCAGGTAGTGGCGAGGTCTCTAGGCCTATTCCTCAAACATCCGACCTCACTGGACATAGTGAGGTCACTGCCCCTCTTATGAAAGTTCTTTCTACTAGGTTTTAGTTTCCTGAGGGTATGCGTTATTGGATTCCCCCAATCGATATTAGGTATGATTCTGAGGTCCCTGAGAAGACCTATTTTTTCGAAGCTTCCCTTGAGAACGGGCTCAAGTTCCCTGTACATCCCTTTATCAAGTTCGTCCTTCAACACTTCAATGCTTGCCCTGCTCAAATTTTCCTAAACTTCTAGGGTGTCTTGGTTGGCCTTCTCTTCTTTTTCAAGAGAAAGGAAATCGAGACCCCTTATGTTTCTTTACTCATGAAATTCTTAAATGTCAAGTTCTAGCCTAATGGCTTTCTGTACATTTCCAAACGGGTGAAAAACCCCGCTTTGATCGCTGATCTGCCCAACTCCCACAAAAACTGGAAGAAACAATTCTTCTTTGTGTTAGGAAATGCGTGAGAATTTAACCCGACTGATGTCACTAATACTTTTCTAGTTCCAAGCTCTTGGGCAGGTCCCGACAACCAGGGTGAGTTCTCTTTTTAGGCAAGCTCCCTTTGTTTTTTTTTTACAAGATGACTTCGCTTCTTTGGGTTGTTCAAGTGTCCACCCCCGAGTTGGAAGCCGAGGACAGGCTTGCTTTAACCACCTTTAGAAGTTAGGGCTTCGAAAAATATTCTGATTTGATCAAGTATTTTGAGCTCACTAGGTTAGGCTTTAGCCCTCCAGAGGCGAGGGTTGAAACCCCTATTCCCATTTATGTTATTGGAGCTGAAGAAATGACAAGTCATATTTCTGTTTCCAGCTCTTACCTCTTCCCCCCTTTCTTTCTCTCTCACTTTTTTTTTTGTTCGCCTTGAATTTTTAAGTTCTTCCTTGATGGAGCCCACTGCAAAGGATCTTCAAGCAAAAGTGAACCTGCTGAAGAAAAACAGGAGTGGGAGCAAACGTAAGGCAGAGGTTGGGACAGGCAACAGTGCTGCTTCCCCAGCCAAGGTGCCCAGGTTGGATGTGCCTTCTACTTCTCCTCAACAGTCTCAGATGGCCCTTCAGTCACTTTCGAGTTCCCTGAAGATCGCATAGACCTCTCTTTCTCAAGAGACTGGGTTGCCACCTTTTGGAGGGACCCCTGAGCAAAGTGTAGTCCCGACCTCTCCCTTTTCGGTAGAGGTTGAGAGAGATTTAGAGATGGTCATTCGCATTATGCCCGGGTCTGTACCCCCTAGTCCAACTGAGAGACCTTCTCAACAACTCCCCAAGGTTTCAAAGAACTAGAAAGAAAAGCTCCCCAGAGTGGAGACAGGAGGGGGCTCCCTAATCGATAACGTAAGGCATGCTGTGGAAGCCATTGGCTCAATTATCCTAGAGTCTGACATCCAAAGGGCTGCAACTATACCCCTTGGGACTTCCATTTCTACTGCTCTGTTTGGTGCTACTTCGGTAAGTTTCAAGTTTCTCAAATTTCTTCTTTACCTTGCATCATTTCCTTTTGCTAACTTTAGCTTTTTGGGTTGCATTTGCTCCTAGATGAACATTCTTGTAAGTGGCTTATTGAAGCGAATCCAGGCTTTGGAAAGCTCAGCCAATGCTTCCAAGGCATTTGAGATCAAGGCCGTCGAGCTAGCCTTTGCCAATAATGACTTCAAAACCCAAGTCCAGGACTTGCAAGCGCAGGTGAAGAGGCAAACCTCCATTGTCAAGGACTTGGGAGTCGAGAAGGAGAGGATTGAGGATAAGAGCAAGCACACCAAAGAGGAGCTTAAAAAGACTAAGGAGGAGCTTAGGCTTAAAACTGATGCCTGGGCCAAGGCTAGCCATAAGACCTTGGAAGCATTGAGCTCTTATAGGGGCATGAAAATGGAATATGACATTTTAACAGAAGCGAGCAATGCTCTTCGAAATGAGCTCGAGGTGCAGAGAACTGCTGCTCAGTAGAGAAATATTTTGATTGCCAAATTGGCAGACGATGTTACTACCAAGTGGGCCACCGAATGACTTATTTTCCAAGACAAGGCTGAAAAGACATACCCAGACCTGGATTTTGATTTTGAAATCCCAACCAAAGAGGAGGAAGAGGTGCCTGGTACTGAGGCTAGTGTCTCAGCCCCTTCTGTTTCTAAGGTTGCTTCTGAAGGTGCTGAGGTGTCTATTCCGCCTGACAAGGCCTTGGCTTAGGATGCTCTTCCTCCTTCATTCATTCATGTAGTTCTTATCTCTAAAACTGCTTCTGCTTCTACTTCTGCGGCTGTTGAGCTCCCTATAGTTCCCTCTATTTTCCCTACTGCAACTTCATTTTTCATTGATCTCGTGGATAGAGCTTTAGCCCTAAGTTTGCCAATAGCTGGAGCTAAGGTCCCTGCTCCTTTTTTTGTTCTAGAAACCTCAGCTACAGAACTTCCAGGTGCTTCTCCTTTAGAAACTTCAACTGTTGATCTGCTAGAGACTTCACCTGTTGTATTACCAAAAATGTCAGCTGCTGAGCTGTCAGGCTCCCTTCCTCCTGCTCCTACAGAGTCCTAGGACTCCATTCTCTTTCACAGACTTAGGGCTTTTTTCTTTTTTCTTCTTATTTTTTTTAACTTCTAAACTTCTGCTAGGAAATGTACATGCACATTGCTTTTCTGAGTTACTAATATAAATACCCACTATTTTTGAGTTATTGTGCACATTGCTATGCTTTGATTTATATTCCCTTTGCCCCATTGCTTCAAGGATTCCTCCAGATCTCCTTGAAGTAAATGAGTTTGGAGAGGTTGAAAAGCTAATGATATTTTAAGCTGAGGTCTTACGCAATGAAGACTTGGTTTTACTTGAAGTGGGCTTTCCAAGAGCTTTTAAAGAGCTGCAGAGCTAAAGAGCTATTGGATTAATGAGGTTTTACCCTTGGATAGCTCTTCCCTGCTGCTTGGTGACCTTAAGGGAGCATTGGATGGTGGACTTGACATTCCTCATAGTGACAAGAAGTTTGCTGGATCTAGCAAAGAGAGTAAGCAACTTAACTTGATGCTGAAGTTCCTCTTGGGTACATCTGCGGAGGTTATGTTGCTGCATACACTAGAACTTTGATAGAAGATGAGCTTGAGAAATACCAGTCCCATCTCAATCACAACATGAAGAGAGGTCCTGAGGCTGATGACCTTGAGGAGATGTACCAGAAAGTCCTTATAGCCATGCGAGCTGACCTCAACCCAAAGAAATCTAAGAAGTCTACAAAGGAGTGCAAAAGGTATAACCTAAAGAACTCACTTATAAGTGAAGGATAGGCTGTATGACTGAGATCCATTTTGATTAGGCTAAAGATCTTCTTATTTGAACTTGTGTTTGCACAGGTCTGAGTTAATTATGTATGGAGATCTTCCCAAAATAATCTTGGCTCGCAGAGCTAGTAGAGTCGAATTGGCAGAGATCAACACCGATTCTCTCTTTATTGCACATGCCCACCTACTTTCCAAAAATGTAATTGCTACTATAATTTGGGAACTTAAGAGACCACCGACTTTACTTTCCGTGCATTACTCGGTTCCTTGAAACTCGAGATCTCTTTGAACTTTTCATAATTTCTTGGACTTTCTTTATTGCCTACAAATCTTGGAGTCTTTTCTCGAATCTTGAACATTTCACGTTCTTTGCTTTTCTTTTTCTTTGAGCTTCTGATGGCTGTCTCTCTTTCCTCTTTGTTTAAGGAACAAAATTCTTCAGGGTCGACCAAAAGTGGCAATCTAATTACATAGTCCCTTCAGTAATGGCACCTTCAGACTTGGATGGGATCAAGAGGTGATTCTTCCCTGATTTGGACTTGCCTGTATAAGTCCCAACCTCTAACGAGCCTTGCAATTACGTTCCCCAAGGGGAGGTTTGTTTCTTTGAAGGTGCTCTAGAGATGGGCCTTCATCTTCTCATCCATCCTTCTATTGGGTGGATCCTTGCTTATTATGTATTGTGCCTTTCTCACCTTTCAACCAGAGGATGGGGTGCTATGATTAGCTTTTTAATCTTTTAGCAACTATAGGGCAATAATGAGTTTCCTACAATAGCTGAGTTTCTTTATCTTTACGAGCTTGAAGAGGATGAGATCCCATGTTTTAGTCGCTTTCGGTGGAGGCGCTCCAAACTGCAGCCTCTAGTCCTTGACCTTCCCTCCTCCCCCACGAGGTGGGCTCAACGTTTCTTCTTTGCTTCTGGGAATTCCTAGAGGTCTACTGAGCTGCGCTGCACAGAGGCCAGGGTTTCTCGGTCTTGGGAGAATTTCTCTTACACAAGTAGGTTTTTTAAGAACTCATCCTTACTAATTTTTGAGATAGCCTGTTCTCATCTTGCTTCAGGTGCACCTGATTCGAATCTAATAGATATGATGAATATTGAGCAAGTGATCCATGTTGAACCCATGCCCTTTTCGGAGCTAGTGACTCTTGAGAACCTCTTATTATTCAGCGCTGCAGCAGCAGCTCTAGATTTTGCTTCCATCCCATACTCTTGTGGCTCCTCTTCTCCTGAGATAGATGTAGACGAAGATGCTGGAATGTCTTCAAGGAAGCGTAGGAGGAGTGGATCTAGTGACTCCTCTTCCTCCACGTCTGATTTTGACTGCTTGTTCTTCATATATGCTTATGAACCACAGATTTTAACAAGTTCATTTTTTTTTTGTATTTATGAGATGAAGAACATATCTTTATTTTATGAGTTGAAGAGCTCATGGTTGATTTTATGAGCTGTTTAGCTCATCTTTGATTTTATGAGCTGTGGAGCTCATCTTAATTTTATGAGCTGAGGAGCTCATCGTTGATTTTATGAGCTGAAGCTCATCTTGAATTTATGAGCTGAGTAGCTCATCCTTGATTTTATGAGCTGAAGCTCACCTTGACTTTATGAGCTTAGGGGCTCATTGTTGATTTTATGAGTTGAAGCTCATCTTAACTTTATGACCTGACAGCTCATCGTTAGCTTTTTAGCTATTCTAGGTAATTACACATGGATGAGTCAAAACTTGCTATTTTATTGAGAACAATCTTATTACAAAAGAAACTCACTGAAAAAATCTCTTAAGATGTTCTGCATACNCTCTGAGGTACTTGAGTACCACGTTCGAACGCCAACTCATGTTCGAACGTCCACTTAAATTAATTGAAGCCCAGACTGCGAAGAGATGACGTGTTGTAGCCAAGATATGCATAGAGTATGGAAATAGGTCTCCACAGAAGACCACAAGCCACTTGAGTGAGAAGGTCAGGCCCTTTTTGGCGTTCGAGCGCTCACAAAGCAAAGATAGCAGAGACGTTCGAATGCCCGTAGGGAAAAACAGATACAACGTTCAAATGCCAACTCACGTTCGAACGTCCACCACAGGCAGGCTAAGCTTGATGGAGGCTTGGACTCCCACTTATGTAGTTAGATGTATGTTATGTNCAAATGCCAGAGCAAAGGTTGTTTCTTGAGTTGCTGACCTGGCAGTTGTTCTGTAGGCCCATAACACTTCTGGTATGTGCTTTACCCATTTCCCTTCTAGAGCCTCCAGCTTAGTTTTTAGAGTTGTCTTTATAGTTCGAATGGTAACCTCTGTCTGTCCATTGAATTGAGGATGGGCTAGAGTTGGAAAGTAATTTTTTATCCCCAGCTCAGCACATAATTTTTTGAACTTAGGGTTGTCGAATTTATTTCCATTGTTGGAGACGATAGCCCTGGGGATTCCATTCTACATATGATAGACTTCCATGTGAAATTCTGTACCTTTTTCTCTGTGATCATTGCTAAGGGCTTCAATTTTGCCCATTTGGTGAAGTAATCCACCCCGATGATGGCAAACTTGCATTGCCCCACACCCACGGGAAGGGGCCCAAGAATGTCTGGACCCCATTGTTGGAATGGCCAAGGGATTACTACTGATGTCAGGAGCTCCAGCGGGCAATGGGAGATATTGGCATGTAGATGGCAGACTTTACACTTCTTGACCAAGTCTGAGGCATCTCTGAGCATGGTGGGCCAATAATACCCCTGTATCAAAGCTTTTCCAGCCAACGCCTGAGCTCCAATACGGTTTTCACAAACTCCCTCATTGATTTCTCTAAGTATTTAGTTAACATCCTCGTCTCCCCACAAATTTGAGGAGAGGTGCCGAAAAACCTCGTTTATACAAGTCCCCCTGCAGGATAGAGAATCTGGTTGACTTGGTTCTCAGCTTTGCACCCTCTTTGGAGTCTTCTGGCAAGGTTTCATTTTGAAAATATCCTCTGATGGGGTATGATTAGTAGTCAAAATTAGTGTATTACTATGCTCTTTTAAGACTAATTATACTTTGATGGAGTTTAAATGATGACATTTCATGCCATAAATTGTACAAGGGACTAAAGGCGATGAATATCAAACTTTCATGCAACACCAGCATATTCTAGAGCAAAATTGGAAAAGCTTGGACCAAGCCAAGAACGTTTGAACGCCAACTCACATTCAAACATCCACTTGAATTGATTGAAGCTCAGACTGCTAAGAGATGGCGTGTTATAGCCAAGAAAGAAGACTCTGAGGTACTTGAGTACCACGTTCGAATGCCAATTCAAGTTCGAACGTCCACTTGAATTGATTGAAGCCCAGACTGCTAAGAGATGGCGTGTTGTAGGCAAGAAAGAAGACTCTGAGGTACTTGAGTACCACGTTCGAACGCCAACTCATGTTCGAACGTCCACTTAAATTAATTGAAGCCCAGACTGCGAAGAGATGACGTGTTGTAGCCAAGATATGCATAGAGTATGGAAATAGGTCTCCACAGAAGACCACAAGCCACTTGAGTGAGAAGGTCAGGCCCTTTTTGGCGTTCGAGCGCTCACAAAGCAAAGATAGCAGAGACGTTCGAATGCCCGTAGGGAAAAACAGATACAACGTTCAAATGCCAACTCACGTTCGAACGTCCACCACAGGCAGGCTAAGCTTGATGGAGGCTTGGACTCCCACTTATGTAGTTAGATGTATGTTATGTTTGCTTGTATCAATGGAGTTAGTTTATATGTTGGTTGAGGAAGCAATCCTCCATGTCATGGTTGAGGAAACCACCCTCCAAATGTGACTAGCTTTCGTCTACTTCTATTGTTCATGTTTTTCACTTCCATTGCTTGAGTGTCCTTCCTTCTTAGAAGAGTGAAACTCTTCCACTTTTCTAGAGCTTTACCAAAGCCGTGAAGGATGAAACGTGATTCACTCATATTTCATTGAAAATCGGCTCTTCGCTTATTGTACTTTACCTTGTAAGTTCTCTACTTGGAGGAATGAGTATCACTCACTTTTCTAAATTTACCAAAGTTATGAAGAGTGAGTAGTTCCTCATTCACTCTTTATTGAGAGGTGATGAATATGTATAAATTATCTGAAAGTTATATTTGTGTATTTCTTTTATTCTTTAATATATTTCACTTGCTTATTGAATGATTGAATGTATCTAACAAAGCTAAGGTACTTTGTATAACCGTGAGATCTTTCTATGTCATGGATGACTCTTGCATAGAAAGACTCGTTGGTTCAAGGCAAGTACCGGGGCTAGATCTTCATGACAACCTTTCAATCTTCACCATTATTGTGCTTTATCTAAAGAATGGAACATTAATGCCATGGTTGGATGCCTTATAGAAACACTTGTCTGTAGACGGGTTGAGTCTCGGTACAGACAATTCTTGTAAACTTCTAGAAAGACATCGGAATCATGTGCTTAATTCTCATAGTTCATCTTTATCTTCCGATTAACTTGTTGTTAACACGGTAGTTAATTGAGTTATAAAACACAAATATAATAAACCGGATGATTAACTACATGTTTTGATCCTCTAGCTAAAGGATAACTATTTTATATTTGAATTTATCTTATATTTTGTCTAGAAAACTCATAGAAAGAATCATATATTCTATTCAGGAAATCCCATAACTTCAAACTCTCAAGGTTTCCAGTTAATTGGTCTCTATCACTACTACTTCAAAACACTAATCATAGTTCCCTGTGGATTCGACTTCGGACTTAACCGGATTATTACCACAGCTTGACCGCCTGTACTTGGGTGTACACATTTCGGATCAAGGTAGGGTCCATCCAACTTGGTGAGGCCAAAATAGGGAGTACTTATTCTTCCTCAGTACTCACAGATAGCTCTGTTAGGTGCTTCACTGAAATTAGCTTATCCAAGTTTTCTTGTGAGGCTGTTGCCTACTTTGCCAGTGCGTCTGCTCGTGAATTCTCAACTCTAGGGACATTTCTAATCTTAACTTGCACAAATTTCTTAATCAATTCCTGCACCTTTCTAAGGTAAAGGACAATTTTCTCGCCTGTGGCTTCATAAGACTCCTCTATTTGTTTCACCACAAGTTGGGAATCACTGTAAATCTCAAGCTGCTTTGCCTCCATTGAGAGTGATAGGTTGAGTCCAGCAATGATAGATTCATATTCTGCTTTATTGTTTGAAGCTTTAAACCCAAACCTGAGAACATACTCGATATCTATTCCATTCGGGGAGGTCAGAATCAGGCCAGCACCACTTCCTTGAGCGTTGGTAGCTCCATCTACTAAAAGTTTCCATGCAGGGAGGTCGGGTAACAGCTGTGTTGCCTCCACATGCGCTTTTGACTTGAATTCTACAATGAAATCTGCTAGAACTTATCCTTTGATTGCTATTCTAGGCTTGTACCTGATGTTGAACTCTCTGAGCTCAATGGCCCATTTAACTAACCTCTTCGAAGATTCTGGTTTATGAAACACTTGGTTCATCAGTTGATGTGTTGGAATCTCAATAGTATGCACCTGAAAGTATGGCTTGAGTCTTTTAGCAGTTGTAACCAAGGCCAAGACGAGCTTCTCTATTTTTGGATATCTTTCCTCTATTCCCCTCAGAGCTTTGCTACAGTAGTAGACTAGCTATTGAGCTCTGTCTTCCTCCCTTATTAGTGCTTCACTAGTTGAAAAATCTGAGACAATAAGGTATAGAGTGAGTACCTCTCCTTCTAGAAGAATTACCAGTACTGGGGGTGAACTTAGATAATCTTTAAGGGCTTTGAATGCTTCTTCACATCTAATGTCCCATTGGAACGCCTTCTTTAAGGTTTGGAAGAAAGGCTGACATTTGTTGCTTGACCTAGATACAAAACGACTCAAGGCTGCAATCCTTACTATGAGGCACTGGACTTATCTAATATCGGAAGGTGGCTGCATGTCCATTATTGCCTTAACCTTTTCTGAGTTAGCTTCAATTCCTTTACTATTGACTATGAAGCACAAAAATTTTTCCGTGGATACTCCAAAGGCACATTTAGCAGGGTTGAGCTTCATCTTGTACTCCTTGAGGACCTGAAATGATTATGCTAAATGCCCAATGTGGAGCTCTACCTTTAGTGATTTTACCAACATGTCATTGACATAGACCTTCATGGACATCACAATTTGCTTCTGGAACATCTGATTTACGAGGCACTGATAAGTGGCTCCAGCATTCTTCAGTCCGAAAGGCATGACTTGGTAGTAGTATGTTCCCTGCTCGATTATGAAGGAGGTTTTCTCTTGATCATTGGAATCTATCTTGATCTGATTGTATCTATAAAAAACATCCATAAAGTTGAGGAGCTCCTGTCTTGCAGTGGCATCCATGGTCAGATCAATCCGTGGCAAGGGGAAGCTGTCTTTGGGGCAAGATCGGTTGAGGTATGTAAATTTGATACAGAATCGCCACTTGTCATTGGTCTTCTTAACAAGGACCATGTTCGCCAACCAGGTAGGGTAGTCTACTTCTCGAATGGCTTTGGCATGGAGAAGCTTGTTGGCCTCCTCATTGATTGCCTTTTGGTGTTTTGGTGCAAAGCTTCTCCATTTATGCTTAATGGGCTTACAGGCTGGATACACACTAAGTTTGTGTGTAATGACTGAGGGGTCGATGTCTTTCATGTCTTCTTACTTCCAGGTAAACACTTCTAGATTTTCCTTCAAGAAATAGATGAGAAGATCTTTAATCTCCCAGCTCAACTTGGACTCGATGTAGACAAGGTGTTTCGGCTCCTCGTCGAGCTGAACAGGCTCTAGCTCTTCCGATGGCATTGGTCT